>CM054164.1:40550158-40557658 GCA_028751875.1 Rapana venosa | reverse complement strand
TGGAATAAGGTCTGCCAGATATTTACGGCACATGCCATTAACCATTTTATAATGATGATATGTGATGTTATGTCTGTTTCTTCGCTTCCTGAGCGGTGAGCAGAATCCTGACTCTGTGCCGAGTTTCTCATGGCTGGTTCCAGCTCCTACAACTATTGGCATCACCTTCAGGGGGAAATTCTCCAAAGAATTGGCTTGTGTGTGAATCGGTGCAGAGACAGAGACGCAGAGAGAGAGAGACAGACAGACAGGGAGAGAAAGAGACAGAGAGAGACAGAGACACAGAGAGAGAGACAGGGAGAGAGAGACAGACAGACAGACAAGGACAGAGAGAGAGAGAGAGAGAGAGAGAGAGAGAGAGAGAGAGATTCAGTCTGGATGAATGAGTTAATGGCTAAGTTTATAAATTATGTCCACCGACCCCCCCCCCCCCCCACCCCCCCCCACCCCACCCCCCACCCCCTAAAAAATCCCCGAAACAAACAACAGCAAGGAACGAAAATAAACAACAACAAACCCCAACAACAACCACAACTACACCCCCCTCCCCCCAAAAAAAACCCACAACAACCTAACAACCAACAACAACAAAATAACAACCAAACAACAAACAAACAACAAACCCATAACAACAACAAACACCCCCACCACAATCAAAAACAACAACAAGAAACTAGTTCATTGTTCACAGTCAGTTTTCACTCAGCATTTGTCATTATCGATTCTTCGATGGTTCCAGATCTTTAACTTTGCTTTTCCAGATGAGACAGACCAAGTCAGGTCTTTGGTAACACGTGTCTAACACATTTAAACAGAACATTTTCACACCAGAGGGGGATGGTGGGGATGGGGCGTGGGGGGGTGGGGGCGCAGAGAGATTACGAGAAAGAGGGAGGGTGAAGAGAAGGAGCAAGTAAAAAAAAAGAAAAAAAAAAAAAAGGAAAAGTGTGAAGGGGGGGGGAGTGGAGAGAGGAGAGAGAGAGTGAGAGAGACGACAGATGAGAAGATGAGAGGAGAGAGAAGAGAGATGATGAGAGAGAGAGAGAAGAGATGAGAGAGAGAGAGAGAGAGAATGATGGATGAATGAATAAATGTTCTGAAAGAATGAATCTTTAGAGAAAGATGCAGAGATAGAGAGAGAGAGAGAGAGAGGAGAGGTAGAGAGAGAGAGAGACAATGAGACAATGACGCTATCGCTTTTATTTGAGGATAATGGAATAAGCACTAATGTGCGTTTTTTTACATCCAGTCCCCGCCTTGTAGAGAGGAGGAGAGAGAGAGAAGAGAGAGAAAGAGAGGAACTCTGAACTCTGAAATCGAAATGATTATGTACATTGGCCTTGGAACCACAATACATTTGTATGTGGGCTCTCAGGATGGAACAGTGCGTTCATTCATATTCACTGCAAAACAAATGCGCAAACAAATAATGATTTATGAGCTGATTAAAGAATAAAATAACACACATATAGATATCGAAGCTCCATACAGAATAGATGATGTCAGTAACAAAGTATGACTGAATAAGACAGAAATTTACTCTGTTTTGATAAACCTTAAATCAACCATCAACCCAATCTAGAGAGAAGAGTGCTATTCTAGAAAAAAATCATCCAATTGAGTATATATATCGCAGCGCGCTTTTCAACAAAGTGTTTGAGACGTAGAGAGCGAAGAAACTCTCTCTGTAAACTCTGATGTGATTTTTAATTGCATCATTTGGCTTAGGCCACAATACAATATAGAAAGAAAAACTACGCTTGATAAGAATATTTATTTAGGCAGCACTATCTAATGTTCTACAATCATTTTGGTTTTCCTGAAAAAAAGAATACAACTACATACCTATCTACGGTTCAATTTTTGATAGGTTAGTTGTCAAATCACAGTTTTCATTTCACATAGTACTGAAAGGGATCAGTCTTAGACGCATTAGTATAAATGGGCGGAGTTACAGAAAATCATGTTCGTGTTTTGCACGAATTCTTGATAATACGCGCTATAAATCATCAATTAGCCGTGTGATTGTTTACGTGGTTTAACAGACGTACATCAAAGGGATTGATTACCTTGTAGGTACTTAAAGTATTTTCTTCCGCCTATTGCTTGCATGAAGCACAGAATCTAGATAAATTGTATCTGTGGATAGGATCGTGGCTCTAAGTGACATGTGCAGAGGAAGTTCTTTTGACTCTGTTTTAGTAATTGACTCCTTAAAATCGCTTCAAAGGCGTAGCACAAGAAAATAAAGGTTTTCATTTTCGATCTGAGTGTTTTACGCCAAAATGGTCAGAATTTATCATGAATAGATTCGCTATAACGATGTACATTATTTTTCATGTGGGAGTACATTAAACCTCCAAACTGGTGATAGCAACACGGGAAAAACAATATATTTTTCCAGTATCTTAGGTACATACTTTCTTTTTCGAATATAGTCATTAATTGATTATATGGTTGATATCTATTTCGATCTCTTATCAGTTCCTGGGACCATTCTTGCATATAACCAACTTCGTAGAGCTCTGTTTAAATGCTTAGAACTTTTTCACAATCCCCAACTCCCTGCTGCCAACCCAAACAATGTTTAAATCCACGTTAAGCATAAGATTTCTCTTATTTTCGAAACCCAGCACTGTTGTCCGATAGTATCGTAGCTGCAACAGCTTTCTAGTAGCCTTATATGGTAGACCGTTGCATATCCATTTGGTAGTAATTTAACCAATATCTTATACAGGCAGGTGTTGTATGATTTTAAATTAGACAGAGGATATCTACAACATAATCATCCATATTATCATTTTGTTGGTGTTTTGGTTGGTACACCTAAAAATCTTTTGCATGACATCATGTGGGACGCTTTTTGACTATATGTTTACTTGGTTTATTCCCCATACTTCAGCAGCATTAGCAATTATTGGTTGTAGTCTTTTTTATCAAAAATGTAAAAAAGTATGTTACTGTATCTCTTTATATTTCGAAAAAACTCTATTTAAGCTGAACTTTCTGCCTTTTTCCCTTGTGTTACTAGATGCTGTGTACGCGTTTTCGCAATAATCATAAGTTGTGAACTGAAACCCTAAATAGCAATAATTGTTATACTACCTATAAGCATTACCATCATAGAAGCCATTTCTCGTGTTTACCAAAAGCCCCTTTTCTAATACCATACTTTTGTTTTATCTATGTTCTACATCTAACTTTATCTTATTACAGCAAGTTTTTACACATTTATCTGAATCTGAAGACCACTCGTGTTGTGTATCAATGCCACATCATCTGCAATAACAAGATGAGATAGTTCCATAGATAATCAGGAAATAACTGTACCCATGTTTACCCACCTTTCGTTAATTTGATCTGCTAAACTGGTTTACAAATAGTGTGAAAAACAGTGTTGGGCTAGACACAGCCTTGCCTTACCCAATGGGACAATCAAACATTTCGGTTAATTCAAAATTTGCTCGGATACGGCATGATTTTTTAAGTGACTCTATTGACATAGCTTGTAGTGCAGCAAAGAATTTACCTTGTACTCCTTGATCTTGGAATGTTTTATTACACTGAGCATGAGTTAGTTTATGCTGAATCAGAACTCAAAGGGCTTCTGAATTTACAAAGCAACATAGAAGTTTTCTTCCTTTTTTGTTTATTGGGCTTGTAATAACTGCATATAGTGTAAATATTTGTATTCAATTGTTGAATATTTCTCGAATCTGCTGACATTCTGAATTAAGTTGTTTGCGCTCTAACCAAGTGTATAGTCGTGTATTAAGTATTGAAGTTGCATTTGGTGATATATTACTTAAGAGAGATATTCCCCGTGTAGTTATCTACATCATTTTAGGTTTCTTTGTTTAGGCAATGGTTATATATTATGGCATTTTGACCATTCCTCTGGTAAATTACCTCGTTCAAAAATAACATTAAATAATTTTGTTAGAAAACATTCACAATATTACTACCACCAGCTGTAACATTTCAGGCTTAAATGATCTATTCACTAGCTTTACCTTTTTAGTTTTACCTATTGCCTGAGCAACCTTCTACTTCTATATTTCTGTATTCAATGTTATTATCTGTTCCTCTGAAGGTTCAAGTCGAATACCGTCATCACTTTCAATGTTCTTCATTATTTACCTTGGAAAACGAGTTTGAAAATTGTCTAGAACCACTATGCCGTTACTGTAATATATATTTATACTTGTTTTCTTGTTTGTACACCATTTTTTAGCTCATCGCAAGGTGTGGACCCATGTTTTAAAAAATTTTTTTTCTTTTGCTAATGCTTTTCAGTCTTTTGTTTCTAATAGGTGTGTCTTTTGGATTTCAACAGATGTCTGTAATTGTTTCCTTGCTGAAATATATTTGTCTATCTACTTCTTGTCGACCTTGCTCTAAAACATTTTTAATTTTTCCTACTGTTTTTGTGTTTTTTCACTATTCACTGTCAAACCACTTGATCTTTTAGTCTATGAATACGACAACCTTTTGAGCGATAGCATTCGCTCAGGACTCTTTTATACATTTTACAAATATATCTAAAGGCTTTTTCTACGACTCTTCTAAGTTATTTTATGGTATTCTTAATCTATTCTTGAACCTGTGTTCGTGCTTCCCACGATTTCTTGAATACATTTTCTTGTTGCCTCATTCCAGATTAATTTTCTCAACACAGCATTTTCATTCCATTTTTCTTGTTATCAGGACAGTCATTGCCATCTCGAGTTTGCGTTTATCACTTTAGGACAATGGGAAATTGATCAGGACCCTCCTCGTTACCGGCCTCGACCCGACCGTGAAATTTTCAACACTAAGGATATATTTGAAGTGACTCAGAAAAAAGTTCACAGATGAAACAAATAATCCACAGTGCTTTCACCTGTGTATCCAACATATGTACAAACTTCGATCAAAATTGTTTCGCTGCCATTCATATAAGACAAGCATACATGTTACAAAATTCAAGTCAGTTGTGCCACCCAAAATTGTTAACAGTATATCCTGTGATTTCCTTCGGAATGGTCATTACTGGAACCTAACATTTCTTCAAAATCAGTACATCCCCATTGAAAGAAAAAACTTCTCATGTTGCTGTTTGGACATTCAGAAATCTCCCATTTAACAGAATATAGAACAATCACTATGCAGAATCATAACAGATATGCTAAACATTGCTCTATTACCTCTCAGCAAAAATCAGTCTCTTTGGACCATTCCAGAATGGAGAACCATAGGAGGAGAATAGAACAGACATAAACATATTATTTTTATCTGTTGCAAAAAGACATTTTAGCAATTTTAACCACAAACGCAAAGTTCTGCTTGTTCCACTTGAGACAGTCTATAACCTAGCAAATGTTTTCCTCACTAAAACAATCACACCACATGAGTATCTCCCTTGATGGGTGGGGATGTTGCTTCTGCCTTTGAGGTGAATGTTACGATATTCATTAAATAGATCTGATTTCAAAGTCAAAAACCCACAAATGTTTCAGTTAAACAAAATAAATCATACGAGAGTAAGAAAAATTAATGTAAATCAGACATTTTCTAATTGAAAGCCTATTGCATTGTAGAATAAGAAATTTAACTGACTATTTTATTTACAATTTGTACACAGGTTGTTTCATTTGAACATGAACTGAAAATGTCCTCTTTTCTTGAGAACATGCTTTTGATTAAAGTGGTCCCGGCCGAACCCGATTTCTCTTTTTGCTGTGTGTTTGAAAGCAATCTTCTTTTTGTGTTGTGGTTTGTTTTTGTCCCCTGGTCTGATTCACGACTCTGCTTTTTTGAATGACTCGGTCAATATTGCTTTGACTGCTGGATCGAACTGCAGTTATTTCTGGCCTGTTGGCTTGGCTAGTCGAGAACTGAGACGCCGCCCTCTTTGGTTCGGGGCCACTGCCGCAGCAGCAAGTTTGTAGAGTCGACCCTTCTCTTGCTCATGGTCAAATTGCATTGCAGTGTTCACTGTGTAAGTTTATCACATGAATGTTCATTGTCTGTCTATTCACATGCCATGTTCTTTGTTTTGTGTATCATTTGTAAGTGCATTTTCTTGATTTATCAGCTTGCATGTTGCACTGTCATGTGTCTTATCAGCAGCAGAAATATGTTTATTTCATCTGCTTTGTCTACTGTATCGTCATGTCTGTCTCATCACTAGGCTTCCTCATTCACATTTGTCTTGTCGGTTGATGTAGCTTTGTGCATGACCAGAGTTCATCGAATCTTCATGCATGTACTGTTTCTTTTAAGCCTGACTGGAGCTTGGTCCATTGAAAGTATTTTTCCAGGTTCTGTGATTTTTTTATGTGCACTGAGCACATTCTCATCTCACTTGTCACTGCTAACTCCTGTTATTGTCAGTTTTCTTGCAGGCACCCTCATCCTCGGAACGGTGGTGTTTTTAAAAACCTTTACACACAAAAAAAAAAAAAACAAACAAAAAAAAATCACCCGTGTTGTTGGGGGCCCCCCCAGGGAGGGAGCAGATTACGCCTGGTTACTCTCTGTGGACCATGGAAGTCCTGGAGCTTCTAGACCTGGCATTCAAAAACAGATTAGGTCTGCTGGAAAAGGGTCTTTCCTCATGACACGTCTTTTGCTGTTCAAAATTGTTTTGTCCATGGATGCACCATTTTGCCACCACCTCCTGTCGAATAAAGCCTTGTTGAACGATGGCACAGCAGAATTTCTTCTCCACAGTCCTGACCAGAGTTCTGATATTAGGACAAGTGTCTGCTCATTCCTGCTTGGGTAGTGATGCCTGGTAAGTCTCAAAATACTGTTTTTTGTGTGGGCTTACCATAATTTCTCCTGCTCTGCGTACCACGTGGTGGTACTGTTTCCATCTGAACAAGAGGCTTAGTAAACGTAGTCAGCTCATCTTGTTGGGTGTGTCAAATGTTCTTCTTCCTTGCGCGGTGTCTATATGCAGATGCCTATTAGCCTGGTAGCTGTTTGAGTCGCTCAGGCGTTTTACATTCCTGCCGTATCCATTCTATGCCTGCCAGATTGTGCTTGAAGGCCAGTGTGTCTTCCCGTATGACTGTGCTGAATGACCCTTGGACTGCCATCGCCCTTCTTCTCGCACATAAAGTTTTCTGCCACGGGGTGTATGCCTCTTGCAGACCACGATGAATTCCAGCATCTCTCTCTGGTGTGTGGTCAGGTCAGCAGCCTATCTCGGATACACTTGCTTTGCAGGTTGTCCCTTAGGTCTTTGATGACCAAGAAGCCATTTGTTTCTTGCCATCTGCCAGAACTCGACAAGTATTTGCCGGGTTCTTCATGGTGAGAACGTTGCCTTCCAATGCGGAAATGCTCTAGAGATGTCATTGCCGTGTTGCCAAGTAGGAGAAGATAATTGAGTTGTTCAGGACATCCTATAACCATTTGACTTGTCATATTTTTCATGCTTCCGGTTCACTCGCCAATGCAATGAACTAAGTTTAGTGCCCTGGGGTGTCTGTTCAGCGGATTCCAGTTTTC
>CM054164.1:40535158-40545158 GCA_028751875.1 Rapana venosa | reverse complement strand
TAGCTCCAAGGTACTTGAAGTGATCTACAACCTCAAGTTCTTTTCCACTGTCTGTGATCTTGGTAGTGATTGGCTGGGCACTGTTACTCATGTTAATTATTTCTTGCTGGTAATGCCAAATATGTTAGTACTTATAAATGTTCAGATTGATTTTTAACACTTCAGTAAACTGCTAATCAGCTGGTGCTTTGGTCAAAATTAAAGCATACGTGTCTACTCCCCCACCCCCACCCCCATCCTTCCCCTAAAAAAACCCGCTATAAACACACGATGATTTTTAACACTCTGGATATAACTATGTCGGTCACTATCATACAGAAACGTCAAACACGGACATTCTAGTCCTTCCTTGCATTCCATAAACAACAAAGTACGAGGGTGTATGGATGAAATAATTATGTATTTACAAAGTACTTTGAATTATCCTCGAAAATTATATGATACGATCTGACAAAATAACATTCATATTCAAAGTGATCTTAAATATATATATATATATATAGGCCGTCAGCACCTGGGCTTTATCACAGTTCTTGATGAAACCATTGACGCTGGGGGCAACAGCAAAGTGAGAGGCTGTATGACCAGTGGCTTTCTTTCCCACTCATGGAATTCCTCTTTACAGCTTAGTCTTAAGTGATCGACTATGACTCTCTGACTAGGAGGCTTGACTCGCACAGTCCTTATGTGCTGCAGCCCTGGGGGCTGGTTGGCCTTTGGAGAACATCTCCAACGCTGACTGTTCTTATGCCCACTTGGCCGAGAGAGTGGGGATGTACTGTGGGCAAGGCATCTCCACTATAATCAAATTTCTGCCCAGTTTCCAAAACAGCAGCTGCCTCCTCTTCTGTTTTGGAGGTCATCGTCGGACACGACGGACAAACATACTACTACTATAAATAAATAAATATATATATATATATATATATATATATATATATATATATATATATATATATATATATATATATATATATATATATATATATAAATATAAAAACCTTGTTAAAAGGAAACATTTTCTTTATCTGTATGTGCAGAATATTGTTGTTGTTTGGTTTTTTCACGTACATGAAATCCATTCTGAACTATTTTTAACCGTATGGGACTTGGAAAACGTTTTAACAGCAAGGTATTGCCATTATATACACTTACACAGAGATAGAAAAGGGGCACATGCAACTTGGGTAACAATAAGGCATTAGAATTATATACAAGTATGCAGATATACTTTCCACACACACACACACACACACACACACACACACACACACACACACACACACACACACACACACACACACACACACACACATTAGATATATATATATATATATATAATATATATAGAGAGAGAGGAGAAAAGAGAGAGAGAGGGAGAGAGAGAGAGATGTGTGTATATATATATACATAAATATGTACTTATATATATATATATATTATATATCCCAAAATTAACACTAAGGCATCAACTTTTTAAAATATAAAAACAATTTGCGTCTTCTTTTAATTAATTACTGCTCTGTGCGCAGGGGCTTAATGTATTTTGTTTCTAGAGAATAGATCACAGACTCGCGAGCACACACGCACGCACGCACACACACACACACACTCTCTCTCTCTCTCCCTCTCTCTCTCTCACACACACACACACACACACACTCACTCACTCACACACACACACACACACACACACACACACACACACACACACACACACACACACACACACACACACACACATACACACACTCTCTCTCCTCACAAACTCTCTCTCTCTTTCTCTCTCTCTCTCATCTCTCTCTCTCTCTCTCTCTCTCTCTCTCTCTCTCTCTCTCTCTTTCCCTTTCTCTTTCTCACCCCCCCACCCACACACACGAATCCCCCCCACCCACACACTCATTCACTCACTCACACACACTCACACACACCCCTCACACACACACCACACTCAACTCCCCCCCCCCCTCCTCCCTCACATACAAACGCACTCTCACCACCACCACCCCTACCCCCCACCCCACACACACACACACAGACAAGACTTAAATATGTCGACCACCCGCATCTAAATATAATAGAACGTCTTAGGTAATTTTCGCTCTCCATAGGAGAAAGGGGAAGAAACCCCACCCCCCAATCCTCAGCCCCCCACCCCCCCAAAAAAAAATCTCACCGAATTATTCCCCTTCAGCTTCCCGTGAATTTGGAAACTCCAAACTCGAAAACGAAAACAAAAACAATTAACATAAAACCTGGAATATTTTCAGAAGGGCTGTATCATTCTCATTTCACAACTCCACAGGAGGGCTTCGGAAGCTGGAACTTCAAACTTGCTGACAATTTTTTTTTTGAATTTCATTTTTTAGGTTAAATATCAATTTTATCTAATAGTACCTTTTCATATTGTTTGAAATCCGTTTCGGCTTTCTCCTTGTGGATTATTAGTTATCGTCGTAGTCTCGATAATTATTATTCGTTGTCGTTATCATCGTCAAGCAGCGCGTGTTAATGAACCCACGGCAATAAAAAGAATTTTTTTCCTGGTTTGATTTTTTGGGGGGAGAGAAGTAAGCTAGCCTGGGGAAAAAGTGATTAGATAATAAGCGTGCGTAAAAAGTAATATAAAAAGAAAGAAAGAAAGAGAGAAAAGAAAGAAAGGAAGGAAGGGAGAAAGGAAGGAAGGAAGAAGGAAGGAAGAAAGAAAGGACAGAAGGAAGAAAATGGACATTATCTGTATGGTGTGGTGTAGTGATATCGCGCTTTATTGGAAAGGAGAAATCATCAACATCATCATCATCATCATCATTGTCGTCGTCGTCGTCGTCGTCCTCCTCGTCGTCGCCATCGTATTATCATCACTGTCATCATCATCATCATTGTCGTCGTCATTGTCGTCGTCGTCGTCATCATCATCATCATCCTTTGGTTTTGACGTGAAGATAACACACAGTAACATTCTCATATTATTAACTAGAGCATTCTTGTCGCATTAAATAATACACTAGTACAATCAAATCGTTGTCGTCGTCATGATCATCATCATTATCATCATAATCATTATCATCATCATCATCATGATCATCAACTACTCGGGAGATGCTAGATGTCAATGCGCTGGTCATGCCTCGAGTGCATATTAGGTTGGTTTGTGTTTCTGCAATCCACTAGTTGCCGTTATCAATTACAGAGTCTTCTTCTTCTTCTTCTTCTTCGCATTTTTTCTTCGCATTATTCGCATTCTTTTTCTTCTTCGCATTCTTCTTTTTTCACATTCTCTTTGCATTCTTCTTCGCAATCTTCTTCTACGCATTGTTCTTCTTCTTCTTCTTCTTCTTCTTCTTCTTCTTCTTCTTCTTCTCTTCTTCTTCCTTCTTCTTCTTCTTCTACTCCGCATTCTTCTTCTTCGCATCCTCGTCATCCTCAACCTCCTCCTCCTCCTCCTTCATCTTCTTCTTCTTCTTCTTCTTCTTCTCTTCTCTTCTTCTTCTTCTTCTTCGCATTCTTGCATTCTTCGCATTCCTCCTCTTCTTCTGGCAATCTTCTTCTTCTTCTTCTTCTTCTTCTTCTTCTTCTTCTTCTTCTTCCTTCTTCTTCTTCTTCTTCTTCTTCTTCTTCTGTGCAATCTTCTTCTTCTTCTTCTTCTTCTTCTTCTTCTTCTTCTTCTTCTTCTTGATTTGATTAATCATAATATCTTATTACATAAGCTTCGGTTATATGGTTTAGATGAAAATGCCTTACTATTTTTTAAATCCTATTTGTCAAACCGAACTCAGTCTGTTTATGCTAATGGAGTTACCTCTTCCAAAAAAAATTGTTGCATGTGGTGTACCACAAGGTTCAGTATTAGGTCCACTCTTATTCTCTCTTTACATTAATGATCTTCCTTTAACCATTCAAAATGTTGTTTGTGATTCATTTGCAGATGATACAACTCTACAATACGCTAGTCATGATATTAAGGAAATCAATCATTATTTAAACCTTAGTATGAATTCAGTCAAAATTTGGTGTGAGACTAATGCTATGCTGGTACACCCTGACAAAACAGAAGCTATGCTAGTTTGTGCGCGTCAGAAAAGGCAAACCTTGAGGCAAACTCATTTACAAATAAAGTATAATAACAACAACATAAAGCAAGTTAAAACGCACAAATTACTTGGGGTAGTCATTGATGAAAGCCTCCTTTGGCAGGATCATGTTCACAATATTACTAAAGAAATATCATCCAGTGTATTCCAGCTTTCACAAATTAAACACTTTCTAGATAAACAATCAAATTTTTTTTCTATTTTGCTTTTATTCAGTCTCGCCTAGATTACTGCTCTGTTGTCTGGGGGAAGTGTGCTCCATCTAACCTGAAACCTCTGAACTCTCTTCAAAAGCGAGCCATTAAAGTCATAAATAATAATGAGTTAGCCAATGCATCAAATAATAATTTATTTAAACACTTTGAGATATTACCACTTTGCTTGCGCCTCCGCTTTAATGTTTTAGCTCTCATGCATAAGGTAGTTTATGATGCTTGCCCCGGTTATCTAAAAGCAATGTTCTCTTTTCAACATCATCACGAATCAGACAGAGCTATTGTCCCCAAAGCAAACTTAGATCTATTCAAAACGAGTTTTTCTTTCAATGGCAGCAGAGAATGGAATGCCCTTTCACCGATGTTTCGTAGAATACCAGAGCACTCTACATTTAAGACAGAAATAAAACAGCTGTTCTTTGATACGTGTGACTAACTACTCGCAGTCAACACACACAATGAACTTCAATGTGTATGAACATAATTGGTGCCTATATTGACTATATCAAAGACATATAGTGTGCACTTCTTTGTGTGTGTGTGTGAGTGGGGGGGGGGGGGGGGGGTGCGTGCGTGCGTGTGATTATGTATGTAGAGTCAAAGAATGGTGTGTGTGTGTGTGTGTGTGTGTGTGTGTGTATGTGTAGGGGGGGAGGGAGGCGTCCGTTCCTGCGTGTGTACACTTGTGTGAGTGTGTGTGTGTGCGCGGGGGTGAGGGGGAGGAGGAAGGAGATAGTATATGTACGCGCATGCGCCTGTGTGTAGATCAGGGAGTAACCATTGGCTGTACTGTGAGAGAATCTTGGCATTATGTGTGTGCTTGAATGAAAGAATGAATAACTGCGTGAATGGGGGCAGGGGGGGGGAGGGGCATGGGGGGGGGGGGGGCTGGGGGGGGGGGGGGGGGGGGGGGGAGGCGGTGAAGAGTGAGATGGGGTGAGTGTCTGAGTACGTGTGTAGTATGCACATGCCGCGCATGAGTGGTGTGTTTGTGTGTGTGCGTGCGTGCGTGCGTGCATGTGTATAGGTGTTTGTGTGTGTGTGTGTGTGTGTGTGTGTGTGTGTGTGTGTGTAACTTGGCGGATGTTATAATAATGTCGCATTCAGTTTAATGGGCTTTCCCCCAAGTCTTTCTGAATTTGTTAATTTGTTCAAGGTAGAGTTTCCACCATTTTCGTCTGTTGTTTACGTTTTCTTTTGGTTTTTTGCTTTCTTTTGTTTTTAATTACTTCAAGTTTTGTTTTTGTTTTTGGGCAGAATTGTAAAAAGGCCTTTATTGTGCCTAATTCTTTACCATTAAAGATTCAATCAATCAATCAATCTTCTTCTCTTCTTCGCATTCTTCTTTTTCGCATTCTCTTCTTCTTCTCTCCTCCTCCTCCTTCTTCTTCCTTTCCTCCTCCTCCTCCTTCTTCTTCGCATTCTTCTTCTTCGCAATTCTTCTTCTCCTCCTCTTCCTCCTTCTTTTCCTCCTCCTCCTCCTCCTTCTTCGTCAAACGTCCAGACAACTATTGTTGTCTGTGATCAAGATATCCTAGCACTGCCGTTAAGCGCCTGACAAGTCAGGCCCAGCGCACCCGACTTCGGCTTGGAAGAGAATTGTTAGGCTTTAATTTTTTTTCTGGAGAAAAAAAGGCAGGAGATTGGATCAGAAGGCAGAAAATAGACAAGAAGGAAGGTGACAAGAAGAAAAAGGAACAAAACAGAAACAAAGAGAGGGATAGAAAAGAGGGGAATTCCTAGCACAGAATTTCCAAGAAAGATGGGATTGCTACTTATACTGACAGGCACCCGGCATTGCCACGGGAAGGGGGGAAAAAGGCGGGAGGGGGGGGGGGGGTTTTGGGGGGGGGGGGGGGGGGGGTTGAGTCTTTGATGTGTGTACGAAATTTTTCCCAGCGCGTGTGTATAAATATACGTTGCCATTGCCTAACTTCTTGCATGCCAAAAACGCTATGATATAAAAAAAAAAAAAGAAAGATATTATGTACATGATGCATTTTTTTTCACATTCGGGTGGGCCTTAGAAACAACAACAACACCCAACAACAACAACAACACACACAAAAACACCACCAGTCCCCCCACCCCCACCCCACAAACAAGCCCCCCTCCCCCCCCCCCACCCCCACAAAAACCCAAAAATGACAACACAAAAACAAACAAAAACAACTGCCCAGCATGTGCCAGAGGTTTCACTTGCACATCCCGTTATGTGCGGTTGATCACGAATCTGTGGAGTGGATTTATTTTTTTGGTAGATGGGATAATGTTGGGCGTTCTCCAACTTAACACCTTGGGGTTCACACAGAATTCTCCTCTCTCTCTCTCTCTCTCTCTCCTCTCATCCCTCTCTCTCTCTCTCTCTCATCCCTCTCTCTCTCTCTCTCTCGCTGTGTGTGTGTGTGTGTGTGTAACAATTATGTGTAAACCCTTTTACAATGTGTAGATGTTTATTTTTATGACGTTATAAGTTTAGTTGTTGTTTGTTGGGTTTTTTTTTTTTTTTTTCTTTGGGGTTTTTTGTTTTTGTTGTTGTTTTGGTTGTTTTTTTTCTTTTTGTTTTTTTCGTTTTCTTTTGTTTGGTTGTTTTTTTTTTTAAAATTTTGGTTTTGTTTTGGTTGGGTTTTTTCTTGGTGGGGGGAGGGTGTTTTTTAAAGGGGTTTTTTTTCATTTGTTTGGTTGTTTGTTTGTTGTTGTTGATTTGTGTTTTTTAAAAGGGTTATTCCCCTTTGTGTCAACTGTGTGAGAGTATAAGTATTTGGTTATTATTAAGATGTACTCCTACGGGCGGGGACTGGATGTAAAAAAGCTCATGCGTGCTTATTTATTATCCTCGAAACAAAAGAATTTGTCATAGTCATTGTCATTTCTCTCTCTCTCCTCTCTCTCTCCTCCTCAGAACTCCTCTCTCTCTCACTCTCTCCTCTCCACTCTCTCACTTTTCTTCTCTCTCTCTCTCCATCATCATCTTTTTATCTCAGGCAAAGATACATTCCGTCTGAGTGTTATTCGAATCCATGTTTGTTTCTTACAGTTTTGCTTATGTCAAGCCAAAATGAACATTTACTCCACAATTTGTGCATATTGTACCTGTATAAAGTTTTCAGCAGACTTTCTGAGAGCGTTAGGAATAACTAATACTTGATCCATCTACAGTTTCTTTACAGTGAATAGGAAGGGATACTTGTAAGATCTGTTTATGTCATATCTTGTGACGATTATGTTTTTGTGTTACTTGTGTTGTGATGTTTATCTGTACCCCCATTCAGAAGGGGCTATTATGGCCTGTACTGGATAAACTTCGTTTACTTCTCTCTCTTGTTTGTTGTCATCATGCCTGGAAAGTCGAAATGCGGCTACCTTAATCAATAGCAGGCCAAAATAGTCTCATATGCAAAATAGCACCATTGGATCCATTGGATTGGTGGTCTAGAGGTAACGCGCCTGTCTAGAAAGCAAAAAATCCGGGTCGGAAGTGTGCGGCGGTTCGTATCCCGTTTAGGCCCGAAACTTTTCCCCCATCCATTAGACCACGAGTGGTGGTCTGGGCGCTAGTCTTTCGGATGAGACGATAAACCGAGGTCCCGTGTGTTACACAAAATTTTCAGCGCACGTAAAAGAACCTACGGCAACAAGAGAGTTGTCCCTGGCAACATTCTTAGAAAAAAGCCACTCTGATAGGGAAACAAATACAGTTGCAGACCCCCCCTCCCCCCCCCCAAAAAAAAAAGGTGGCGCTGCTCTTGTGGCGACGCGCTCTCCCCGGGGAGAGCAGCCCGAATTTTACGCAGAGATTTGACTTAAAGTGATATGAAATAAAATTTTAAAAAATAAAAATAAAATGAAATAAATTGGTGAAACGAGGAGCTCTTGCCGAGCAACTAAAAAAAATCAACCCAAAAAAGCCCCACATTTGGAAGTTTCTGCAGTACGGCAAGTACACAATGGTTGAGGTTTGCGTGTACAACTTTGCGTGCGTAAGTACCTCTCCCCCTACAGGGAGCAGTACTCCATCTTCAGAGCATTTTTATCCCTCTCCTTAAATAGAGAATACAGGGGGATTTTTGTGCTTAAAGCTTCTCATGGCTGAAAACAATCTCAACATAATTATATACAACAGTCCTCTTTTCTATCACTCTCTTTGTTTCTGCCTTGTTCCTGTTCTTCCTTTCACCACCTCCTTCTTGTCTGTTTTCTGTGCCGTCAGCGCCTGGGCTTTATCGCAGTTCTTGATTAAACCATTGACGCTGGGGGGCAACAGCAAAGTGAGAGGCTGTATGACCAGTGGCTTTCTTTCCCACTCATGGAATTCCACTTTACAGCTTAGTCTTTAGTGATCGACTATGACTCTCTGACTAGGAGGCTTGACTCGCATAGTCTTTATGTGCTGCAGCCCTGGGGGCTCGTTGGCCTTTGGAGAACATCTCCAACGCTGACTGTCCTTATGCCCACTTGGCCGAGAGAGTGGGGATGTACTGTGGGCAAGGCATCTCCACTATAATCAAATTTCTGCCCAATTTCCGAAACAGCAGCTGCCTCCTCTGCTGTTTTGGAGGTCATCGTCGAACACGGCGGACAAACATACATGTCTGTTTTCTGCCTTCTTGGTCCATTCTCCTGTCTTTGTCTTTCCCCAGAAAGACTTATAATAGTTCTCTCCCATGCCGAAGTCGGATGCGCTGGGCCTGACTTGTCAGGGGTTTAACGGCAGTGTGAAGCATTTTCGTTCATAGAACAGACAACAAGAGTTGCTGTATGAGCGTTCGAAGAAGAAGAAAAAGGAGGACGAAGAAGAGATATAACAGCCCATAGCGTTACGACATCGCAATATAAACTTTTGTACTCTAGCAAAGAACTGGCAAAGCCTGTGGATTTGTGCCAAGATGGCATGTTTTAACTAGATAATCATAACCCATTTCTTTCTTTTACAGGTACGTGTGAATGACATCCTGTCTTCGTATGACGTCAGCACACGTTCTTATAACAACCACCACCACCCCCCACAGCAGGAAGTACGTCACCATTTTACGTCAATTCCCATACTTTTGGAGGAAACAGTCTAGATCCTGCCTGGAAATATTCGTGAATTTCACATAACACCGGAGTTTTTGGAAGTTCTTTGCAAGGCTAGGAAGACATTTCTTCTCACTTGAAGAAACAATTTTGAAATTTTGCTCTGAATTCTTGAAGATCCACGTCACTGTTGGAGTAGAAATCGCCATCTTTTTGATTAAACAACAACAGTGTGAAGCTCACCAGTTGAACAGTGTCGGATTTGGGTCATTTTTGTAATAAAAACAAAACAAAACAGAAACCAACTGGAATTCGTACCGTATCTTCAATATCGTTGTCTTTGCAAGGGCGGTGACTGTCAAGGAATCGAAAGAGTTATCGTTGCTAAGGCGAGGATGGAAGTACTACACAGAGCCTTCCAAGTGTTTGTGTTGGTCGTCATGACAACGGCTTTGACTCTTTCTTCGCCATTTTCAGGTCAGTTTTGGATGTTTGTGTGTGTTTGTTTTGGCTTTTGGGGGTGTCGATTTGTTTGTTTGTTTGGTGGTGGTGGTGATGTGGTGGTGGTGGCGGCGGCATTTTGCAGATTGTTGTTGGTGGTGGTGGTGGTGATGGTGGTTAGTAGTTCTTCAGTTTAACGTCCTTCCACTTAATAGTGATATCAGACGGGAAAGTGTG
>CM054164.1:40512658-40525158 GCA_028751875.1 Rapana venosa | reverse complement strand
CAGTACAATGCAGTGCAATGTAGTGTAGTGTAGTGTGGTATCGCGTAGAATATTGTAACATAGTGTAGTGTAGTGTACTGTAGTGTAGTGTACAGTATGTAGTGTAGTGTAGTGTAGTGTAGTGTAGTGCAGTGCAGTGCAGTGCAGTGTAGTGTAGTGTAGTGCAGTGCAGTGCAGTGCAGTGCAGTGCAGTGCAGTGCAGTGCAGTGCAGTGTAGTGTAGTGTATACCACTTTCGGTCACAGCAGATTCTCTGCGTGAAATTCAGAAAGCTCTCCCTGGGGAGAACTCGTCTTCACAAAAGCAGCACCACCCATTTTTCATAAAGTTTGCCTGCCTGCCTGTCTTCCTGCCTGCCTGCCTGCCTGCCTGTCTGGGTTTTTTTATTATTTATTTTTATTTATTCTTTTATATCGAGGATGTCCTTCGGATGAGACTATAAACCGAGGCCCCCTGTGCAAACGCATGCAGAACATCTTGCGCACACGTTAAATCCTGTTCCGCTTTTCGAAAGAGTAGGCTTTTGTGTGCCGGTGGTAACAGTTGACAAAATTTACAAAACCGCATACACACGGGAACTGGATGTAAAAAAGAAAAAAGGCACATGAGTGCTTATTCCATTTTCCTCGATATTAAAAAAAATAAAACCTGAGCGCTTTGATTTGTTGCTTTACAAGATTCAGCGCTATATATATTTCATACATTATTATAATGGAATAAGCACTTGTGTGCTTTTTTACATCCAGTCTCCCTGTGTATGCGATTTTGTAAATTCTGTCACCTGTCCCCACCGGCACACAATGGCCCACTCTTACGGAAAACGGAACAGGATTTAACGTGTACGCAAGATATTCTGCGTGCGTTCTCACACGGGGCCTCGGTTTATAGTCTCATCCGAAGGACTTTTGGGGAGAGTGGAGTCTGCACTGATGTTAACTCCAGGGGAAAATATCCCCTTGAACGGGAATCGAACCCGGGTCGTCAGATTGCAAGCGCAATGTTCTAACCACTAGGCTATCCCGCCCCTGCTGTCTGTCTGCTTTCGCGTTTGAGCTGAGAGATATCACAAGTTGTAAACCACTTTTGTTTTTTCTGTTTATTTCTTTCATTCCTCGACTAGGGCTCCCAAGGATCACCAATGGTATCATGGTATTATTATCACCAACCGTAAGATCTTGCATATGCGACCGTGTTGGGGTTTTTGTACCCACCATGAAGGTAGCTGCATTCCGACTTCGGGGATGCATGCTGGGTATGCTTGTGTTTCTGTAACCCACCGAACGCTGACATGAATGACAGCATCTTTAACGGGCATAGTTGATCTTCTGCATGTGTATATGTACACGAAAGGAATTAAGGCACTGGCAAGTCTGCACTCAAAGTTGATCTGGGAGATGGTATAATAAAATAACAAAAATATCCACCCTTAATTCACCAGACGCCGCACGAGATTCGAACCCTAGACTTCATGGGCCCATGAGACAGCTATCCCTGATGATGGTCTGTTGGAAAATATGTTGTCATGGGCAATTTGTTAACACACACACACACACACACACACACACACACACACACACACCACACACACACACACACACACAATTTGTTAATACACACACACATAAATACACACAAACACACACAACACACACACACACACACACAACACACACACACAGGGGGGGGGGGGGGGGGGGGGGGATAGCCTAGGTGTCAAAACAGTGCGTTCGCAATCTGACGACCCGGGTTCGATTCCCGTTCAAGGGGGATATTTTCGCCTGGAGTTAACATCAGTGCCGACTCCACTCTCCCTAAAAGTCCTTCCGATGAGACTATAAACCGAGGTTCCATGTGCGAACGAACGCAGAACATCTTGCGCACACGTTAAAATCCTGTTCCGCTTTTCGTAAGAGTAGGCCATTGTGTACCGGTGGGAACAAATGACGATTTACAAAACTGCATACGCACGGGGACTGGATGTAAAAAAAAGCACATGAGTGCTTATTCCATTATCCTCGATATAAAAAAATTAATTAAATAATTAAATAAAACACACACACACACACACGCACGTAGACAGGAATACCAACAACAACAACAACGACGACAACAACAACAACAACAACAAAGAGTAGCACTGAACTTGAACTATCTGGTGCATGTTCTCTCCAGGGACAGCAGCCCGAATTTCACGCAGAAAAATTCTTAGAGGATAACAAATAAAGCGGTATCCCACCCCCACCCCCACCCCCACCTCCACACTCTTGGGGATGCCAGGGAGGGTGGGGGTTGTTGTCAGTATTTTTGTCCTTTTTTTGCTACATCATCTTCTGTGACGTCACCCGTCCTGCTGTTCCCACGCCGCTCATCCCAATCTCCCCGCCACAGCCATACCCAGATTCGTTATGTCTCATCCTCAGAGTCGGAAGTCCACAGTGAGACCATCAATATCAGACCGCCGTGGGGCCACCAGCCAGAGGGGCCCTGCACTTCTGCTGGGTCACTTTGGTCGTGTTCAGTGGTGCCTGTTCTGAGCTAACATACGCAGGACACCACCTACTAAGCCCCCTACTAACGACGGTATTAGCTCAGTCGCGGAGCCAGACTGAGTTGCCCATCCGAGGTGGCAACCCCCACAACGTCCTTACAACGACTGTACCCTGTGAACCTTCAACCCCAAAGGCTTTGACACAAACCCACCACAGGCACAGAAGTGTATGCGCAAACCAAATCTGAGGTCACCATGAAACCAGAGCAACTGGGACCACCGAATCAGAGACAATTCTTTTTTATTGCATGATAATCAATGACAATGAGGATGACGTAATGATGCTGCTGTGGAAGTGCATATGCTTTGAGAATACTTGACAGGGTTGTACTCTACGCTTATTATCCGGCCCGAGAGATACAGACACCTGCAGTGTTGGTCAAGTATTTTGAGCAACACTCTCAAACTCGCATCCTTTAAGTGGATGAAGCTTGACTGTGTGGTCCCAGTCTTCCCACTGAGCCTACAGCACACTCACTCTGGGTAGTAGCCGGCCGGAGTCCGAAAAATCCCTATGACTCTTATGGGAATCGAACCCGCGACCTTCCAGTCCGAAATCCAAAGCGCTAACCACTGCGCCATGGCGGCTGGTGGGGCTACCAGTATTAATAGCGTCCCCACCTTCTGGAAATTGTGTGTTAGGAATTCCCTCTTTTCTATCCCTCTCTTTGTTTCTGCCTTGTTCACTTGTCTTCCTGTCACCTCCTTGTCTGTTTTTCTGCCTTCTTGGTTCAGTCTCTTGCCTTTTCTTTTTTTTTAATCCAGAAAGACTTAAAAGATAACAATTCTCTCCCACGCTGAAGTCGGATGTGCTGGGCCTGACTTATCAGGTGCTTAACGGCAGCGCAACGCATTTTCGCTCGTATGACAGACAACAATGGTTGCTATCTGAGCATTCGATGAAAAAGAAGAAGAAGAAGAGAAGAAGAAGAACAACAACAACAAAACAAGGAAAAGAAGAAAAAGAAGAGGAAGAAGAGAGGAGGAGGAGGAGAAGAGAGAGAAGAAGAAGAAGAGGAAGAAAAGAAGAAGAGGAGGAAAGAGAGAAGAAGAGGAAGGAGGAAGAGGAAGAAGAAGAGAAGGAGGAAAGGAGAAGAGGAAGAAGAAAAATAATAAGAAGAAGAACAACAACAACAACAAGGAAAAAAAAAGGAGGAGGAGAAGAAGAAGAATGCAAAGAAGAAGAAGAATGCAAAGAAGAAGAAGAAGAAAGAAGAAAAAGAAGAAGAATGCAAAGAAGAAGAAGATGATGATGAATGATGACGATGACGACGACGACGACGACGACGATGATGATGATGATAAAGAAGAAGAAGAAACAACAACAACAACAGGGAAAAGAAGAAGGACGAGGAGGAGAAGAAGAAGAATGCATAGAAGAAGAAGAAAAAGAGGAAGAAAAAGAAAGAAGAAGATGATGATGATGATGATGATGATGATGGTGATGGTGATGACGACGACGACGACGATGATGATGATGATGATGAAGAAGAAGAAGAAGAAGAAGAAATGCTTGATGATGCCATACGGATCGTGGACAAAGAGGAGGTCTGCTTGCGGATGTGTTGACGCGATAAAACAGTGGATATTCACTCCTGTTCGGTTTAAACCACTGTTCTTCAATCAAGGATTACAAGAGCACCAGTCGATAGTAGCTCAGCAGCAGAAGAAAATCAAGCTCTCTTCTGTTTCTGTGATGCTAGACATTGTCTGCGTGATCTGCTAGGCTATCCAAACTGGGGGAAACATCATCATCATCATCATCATCATCAGCAGCAGCAGCAGCAGCAGCAGCAGCAGCAGCAGCAGCAGTAGTAGTAGTAGGAGGAGGAGGAGGAGCAGTAAGTAGTAGTAGTAGTAGTAGTTAGTAGTAGTAAGAGTAAGCGAGCAGCAGCAGCAGTAGTAGTAGTAGGAGTGAGGAGGAGCAGTAAAAGCAGGAGTAGTAGTAGTAGTAGTAGTAGTAAGTAGTAGTATAGTAGTATGTAGTATGTAGCAACAGTGCGGTAGTATAGTAGTAGTAGTAGTAGTAGTAGTAGTAGTAGTGGTAGCACAGTGCGGTAGTAGAAGTAGTATGTAGTAGTCAGGAGGTAGCAACAGCGTAGTAGTAGTAGTAGTAGTAGTAGACAGCAACAGGTGCGGTAGTAGTAGTATAGCAGTAGTAGTATGTAGCAGGATCGTATAGTTAGTATACAGTAGTAGTAGCAGAGCAGTAGTAGTAGCAGGAGCAGCAGCAGCAATATTATCATCATCGTCATCACAGCAGCAGCAGCAACAACAGCAGCAGCAGCAGCGTTATCATCAGCAGCAGGAGCAGTAACAGCAGCATCAGCAGCAGCAGCAGCAGAAGCAGCAGCAGCAACAGCAGCAGCAGCAGTATTATCATCATTATCAGCAGCAGCAGTAACAGCAGAATCAGCAGCAGCAGCAGCAGCAGCATTATCATCACGCAGAAAGAAAAAGAAACAAGAATGGGTGGCGCCGCTTCAGTCAGGACAAGCTCTTCCCGAGGGTAGAGCAGCCCGAATTAAATTATCGTAGAGAAATCTGCCGTGATTTGAAGTAGCATACAGATGATACACAGTCTCGTCATCGTCTTTGTCATCATCTTCATCATCATCATCATCATCATCATCATCATCATCATCGTTGTCGTCGTAGTCTTGGTCATCTTCATCATCATCATAACAACGACAGCGATGGCGAGAATTATTATTCATCAACATATTTATCATTATTTTTTTAAGACCATTCTTTTCTCCTACTTTTCGTTCCTTGGCTAAAATTCCGAGGTTACCAATGGCAAGATTTTGCGTATGCGACGTTTTTGTTTTGCTTTGGGTTTGTTTTTTGTTTTGTTTTTTTTGGGGGGGTTTCGCCCACCATGAAGGTAGCAGCATTCTGACTGCAGGGAAAGACCATACTCATTTTTGCAGCTGGTTTTGGCTCTACAATTGTCAGGACAACAGTAAGCTCGTCATGAAAATACGCAGAAGGCACCAATCACAAACACACACACAGCGAGAAAATCAAAGGCAGTACCCAAATCCTTTCCCAAAGACATGCAACTTTAACCATCTGACCAAACGGAAATTGTCCCCTCAAGACTGTTCCAGGTGAACGTACAATACCTTCACTGGATGACCGTACTTTACACGTGCGCGAAACGACAGTTAGGGTCATTTCGTATTCAGCTGACCTGTGTCCACTCTCGACTGTGGTCACGCAGGTTTAATACACGAAGCGCGTGCGTACTGGCCATCAACAATCCAAAAGAAAATCATCGTTTGATGTGGATGACGTGCCCCATTTTTTTCTTTTCAGTTGGCAGCCATTTGCCTCGAAAGGTAAATAACTCTTAGAGCGCTGTCTAGGGATTGTGGGTTACAAATTGAAACACGGGCTGCTTACAGACTAGAAAGAGTTCTCTCCCGATGAGTTTGGGCAGGGGTGGGGTGGGGGGGGGGGGGGGGGGGTGGAATCGCTGGTAGCAAATGCACAATTATACTTCATTGAAGGAATTCCCAGTTCTATCTTGCTGGAAGTGTTGTCACCAAATCACTATCCGTTTTTCATGGAGTGTTAATTAGTTTTTTTTAATTTATTTAGTGACCTTTTTTTCCTCTGTAACTCTGTTCATTTTGAAGGAAGGGATGAAAGCCACGGACCAGTTCACATACGTGCTTGGGGAACACGTTTTTGCCAGTTCACATATGTGCTTTGGGAACAAGCTTTTTTGGCGTAAGAGGACAACAATGATACTGGAACGATTTGAGGACTGGAGGGATTATAGCAAAAAAAAGAAAAAAGATTTTTTTAAAGCAGTCTGGCGGGGGAAATTAGATGGATTGGTGTTGCACTGTTTGCTATAGAGAAAAAGCAGATGAAGAGAGAGAGAGAGGAGAGAGAGAGAGAGAGAGAGAGAGAGAGAGAGAGAGAGAGAGAGAGAGAGAGAGAATTTGTTTTTTTACAAGATTCAGTGCTATATAAAATCCATTTATTATTATTATTAGAGAGAGAGAGGGGGGGGGGGAGGGAGGACTTTATTGAGAGTAAATGAGTTAGCTCGGGCTTCTTTATCAAGAGAGAGAAAGAGGGGTGGGGGGGAGGAAGAGAGAGAGAGAGGGACTGTTTATTGAGAGTAAATGGGTTAGCTCGAGCTTCTTTATCAAGAGAGAGAGGGAGAGGAGGGGGGAGAGAGAGGGAGGAATGTTTATTGAGAGTAAATGGGTTAGCTCGAGCTTCTTTATCAAGAGAGGGGGGAGAGAGAGGGAGGAACTGTTTATTGAGAGTAAATGGGTTAGCTTTGGGCTTCTTTATCAAGAGAGAGAGAGGGAGGAAATACGAAAAACGAATTTAATTTACTGAGGGTAACAGATTAAGTACAAGGACTTTTCTTTTCATACAGCCCTTTAAAACATTCAACACTAAAGCACAAGCAATAAGTTAAGACAACAACAAAGCACAAACAATATGTTAATACAACAACAACAACAACAAAGCACAAACAATATGTTAACAACACTGTCAACACTGAAGCACAAGAAATATTTTATTTCGAGAGTTAGAAAGAAGAAATATGTTACTCGTCGCAATCTTAGGGCCTTAGACATTCATACTTTCTCTTCACAAGCTTCCGAACGTTTTTCACAAACCTCTGACCACACTGACCTCTCTGAATACTATAACACTGTTCTCCGCCAATTGCTTGATGAGCATGCACCTCCTACTGACCATCTCCTACCTGACAGACCCTGTGTGCCATGGTATACCCAAGACATCCTGATAGCGAAGCGCAAACGCCGGCAACTAGAACGGCAGTGGCGGAAATCAAAAACCGAAATCAACAAACAGCTTTTCCGAAAACAAATAAACAAAGTCAAACTCTTAATCCATTCAGCAAATACAGAATACTACTCTTCCCAAGTTCTCTGCGCTACATCCATAAAATCTCTTTTTCCCCTCACCTCAAATCTCCTTGGGTCTGCAAAAACAACTCCTCTGCCTACCACCCACAGCCTGTCTGAACTTCCATCTATCTTTTCTGCCCTCTTTTCAGACAAAGTCCACAACATACGCTCCAGACTGGATCAGACTCATTTCCAGCCTGCACCTCCTGATCCCCAGTTCACTGGCACTCCTCTCTTTTCCTTCTGTTCCACAAGTGAAAAAAAAATCATGACAATTCTGAAGGAAATGACGATTAAATCATGCGACCTCGATCCCATACCTGCTCCTGTTTTCTCACAATGCCTTCCACAACTTGTACCTATTATCACTAAAATAGTGAACTCATCTCTTCTGTCAGGACATTTTCCACAAGCTCTTAAAACCGCAATAGTCACACCTCTACTGAAAAAGCACGACCTCGATCCCAACATTCTGAAGAATTATAGACCTGTCTCAAACTTACCCTTTGTCTCTAAAGTACTAGAAAAAGTTGTTCTCAAACAGCTCAACAGTCACCTTCATTCTAATGATCTCCTTCCCCCTTTTCAATCTGCCTATCGCCCCAACCACTAGCACCGAAACCACCCTAGTCCATACTTTAGATACACTTCTACTTGCTTCTGATGCTGGAAAAATCTCTCTCCTCACTCTTCTTGACTTATCTGCAGCCTTCGACACTATAGATCACTCAATTCTTCTTTCTCGCCTCCAAAATACGTTTGGTATTATGGCACAGCCCTCACTGGTTTACTTCATACCTCACAGACAGGTTCCAGAAAGTTATTGTAAACAAAATTCAATCAAAACCTGTCAAAATGGAATGTGGAGTCCCACAGGATCAGTCCTGGGCCCTGTTCTCTTTACTCTCTACACTGCTCCACTCTCACTATAATAAACAACCACCATATTGATCATCATTTCTATGCGATGATACTCAGCTTCAGTGCAGTGATACTGTTGAAAACTTGCCTTCCCTTCTGACAAATATGTCCTACTGCCTTCAAGACATTCAAAACTGGATGACTCAGAACAAGTTACAACTTAATGCGATAAAACCGAAGCCATGCTCATAGGGACCCAACATAAACTTTCCTCCATCACAACAACATCAATAGAATTCGGCAGTGCGTCAGTTCCTTTGTCCAACTCTGTGAAGTATCTAGGTGTAGTTCTTGACAACACACTCTCTATGAAAAAATTCATCACCCAGACCTGCCAGTCTTGCTACTATCAACTACGGCGCATAAGCGCGATTCGCAAGTATCTGTCCACTGATGCAACTTCCAAGCTCGTCACATCTCTCATTCTTTCACGTTTAGACTACTGTAATTCTCTTTTGGCTGGCCTACCAGCATCATCTATCCACTCTCTTCAACGCATACAAAACTCTGCAGCTCGACTGGTCCTAAGAAAGAAAAAATCCGAACACATCACTCCTCTTCTGCGATCTCTTCACTGGCTGCCAGTCTCACAAAGACTGAAGTATAAGATCAATACCCTCTGTTTCAAATGTCTCCACAAATCTGCACCATCTGATCTTTGTAACTGTCTTCACCTGTACACTCCATCCCGTTCCCTTCGTTCAGCCGCAGATACTTTGTGCTTTCGAACACCCAGATTCAAACAAACCACTGTTGGCTGTCGATCTTTTTCTGTTTCTGGTCCGTCCACGTGGAATGACCTCCCTCTTTCACTTCGCCAAAAACCTTCACTTGATACCTTCAAATCCAGCCTCAAAACACACTTATTTCCTACCTGACACTTTCCCCTCATATCCGTCTCTATTTTTCAACAGCATCCTTCATCTCCTAAGTGTGTTCGCGGTGTGTGTGTGTGTGTGTGTGTGTGTGTGTGTGTGTGTGTGTGTGTGTGTGTGTGTGTGTGTTGTGTGTTTTGTGTGTTGTGTACATACACGTGCATAAATTTGAAATATGTTTTTTATTATATTTGAGGAAAGTTGCATGCGCGTAAATGATTTGAGTGCAAGCGCTTCGATTTGTTTGTTTTACAAGATTCGGCGCTATATAAATTCCATATACTATTATTATTATTATTATTATTGAATTTATTATTGTTGTTATCATCATCATCATAACTATTCTTATTATTATTATTATTTATTATTAATATTATTACTATTATTATTATTATCATCACTGTTACTGTTGTTATAATAATAACAGTAGTAGAAAGAGCAGTAGTAGTAGTAGTAGTAGCAGCAGTAGTAGTAGTAGTAGCAGTAGTAGTAGTAGTTGTAGTAGCAGTAGTAGTAGTGGTAGTAGTAGTAGCAGTAGTAGCAGCAGTAGTAGTAGTATGTCAGTCTTACCACAGTTCAGAATTGAAAGTGAACAAAAAGTTAAAGAAACAACAAATTCAGAAGTAAAAATTAATAGATTTACAGCCTCCGACACCCCCCCTCCCCCCCACACACACACCACCACCACCACCACCCACCCCTAACCTCCTCCCCTCCTTCCATTATACATAAAAACAGGAAACGTGACATTGACCATGATGACCATCTGTGTGGAACGGACGGAAGTGCACTAAACAGCCAATGGGTGACTTCGTTCTGAAGCGCGCTTGGCGTATCCCTCAGGATCGCCCACAAGGGAGCTCACTGCGTAGTGACACTACAACGACGACTCTCTTATTTTGAAGGACACTTTAGTTTGATTTAGTTGGATTGTTACATGGCGAAAACTCTTTCGTGCGTGCGTGCGTGCTGTGCGTGCGTGCGTGTGTGTGTGTGTGTGTGAGTGTGTGTGTGTGTGTGTTGGGCTTTTTTTTTTTTTTAATTTATCTCCTTGGGAAAAAATGCTCTCCTGATTTATTTTCAGTTTTCCCCAGGGAAGTAGGGCATAAACAATAGCTCATCTGCCCAAAGTCACTCTGGGTCAGAATCTTCTTCTTCTTCTTCTTCTCTTCTTTTTGTCTTCTTTTTCTTCTTCTTCTTCTTCTTCTTGTCTTCTTCTTCTTTTCTTCTTCTTTTTTCTTCTCTTCTTCTTCCCTTCTTTCTCAAATCCAGCTTGAAAATTCATCTTTATATAAAAAAAATTCTTATTAAAGTTTCAATGTGTGTGTGTGTGTGTGTGTGTGTGTGTGTGTATAGTAAGTATCTAGTATTCAAAAGGTATGTGTATATTATGCTTTGTGTCTGTTATTAATTGGGTTTTGGAAGCGACTTCTGTATACTTTGTTTAAATCTCACTTTGTTTATTTCAATGTAGTATATGTGTAGTATTTGGTTGTTATGTATTTGAGTGTATTGCGATAGACTTGTTTTTGTGATAATATAAAGCGCCTTGTGCTAACCCTATGTGTATGTTTGTCCGTCGTGTCCGACGATGACCTCCAAAACAGCAGAGGAGGCAGCTGCTGTTTTCGGAAACTGGGCAGAAATTTGATTATAGTGGAGATGCCTTGCCCACAGTACATCCCCACTCTCTCTCAGTCAAGTGGGCATAAGGGCAGTCAGCGTTGGAGATGTTCTCCAAAGGCCAAACCAGCCCCCAGGGCTGCAGCACATAAGGACTGTGCCAGTCAAGCCTCCCAGTCAGAGAGTCATAGTCGATCACTAAAGACTAAGCTGTAAAGTGGAATTCCATGAGTGGGAAAGCCACTGGTCATACAGCCTCTCACTTTGCTGTTGTTGCCCCCAGCGTCAATGTTTTAATCAAGAACTGTGATAAAGCCCAGGCGCTGACGGCAGCTAACCCTATAAAGGGGAAAGAAAGCCCTAAAGAATGTATATTATCATTATGATCAATATTGCTGTTCATATCATCCTCATGTCAGTCTTAGTAGGTTCAGAATTGGACGGGAACAATAAGTCAAAAAAACAAATTCAGGGATATAAAAAAAAGACTTACAGCCTCTGCCAGGAGCCAGGAATTCCCTCTTTTCTATCCCTCTCTCTGTTTCTGCCTTGTTCCTTTTCTTCCTGTCACCTCCTCCTTCTTGTCTACTTTCTGCCTTCTTGGTCCATTCTCCTGCCTTTTTTCCGGGAGGACTAAAAAGATAACAATTTTCTCAACAACAACGAAAGAAGAAAAACCAACAAATCTCTCGCACGCCGAAGTCAGACGTGCTGGGCCTGACTTGTCAGGCGCTTAACGGCAGCGCCACGCATTTTCGCTTATATGACAGTCAACAATAGTTGCTGTCTGAGCGTTCGACGAAGAAGAAGAAGAAACCCCCGAATCCAGAAAACTTGATGCTTTAACCACTTAACCATCATACCTCATGGCCACCTTTCTGTAAAATTAAGCCATTATGGCTACACTCCACTGTTAGCTTGAAGGTCATGTAGTATCTTTTATAAAGGGCATGTCCGAAAACTTTTTGCTGATGTTCACAGATTTTTTAAAAGTTTGAAAAAGTGTACTTTGTGGGGGGGGGAGGGGAGGGGAGGGCGAGAGGGGGGTATTGAGGACATAGATCAACATCAGGTAGTCACGAAAAAGTTGGAAATGATCACCAAACGAGGATTGCTTGTGTTCTAACAGCGTTGACCCCGCGCAAGCATACTGTGGTTTGGAAGCCTTCAGACAGCAAAGGATCAAGAGTGTGCAGCGTTTGCTGAAAGATAAAAACAAAAATTTTCAGACCTACCATATTACATTTGTACAAAATCACATAAGTTTTGAGTCAGAGGCTAGTCTTTCACACACACACACACACACACACACACACACACACACACACACACACACACACACAAACCCAACTGGTTTTTACTTCTGCGGATACCTTAGGTGGGGTATGAATGCAAAGAGTAGTAATTATAGGAAAACAAAAGAAAAAGTGGCAAAAAGTACAGCTGGTGTGTAGCCTGTCTGAGTTTTGGTTCAGAGGTCAGTCTTTCACACAAAAAGTGGTTTTGACTCCTGTGGATGCCTTAGTACATGCAGGTTCGGTATCTTATTTTATCTTATTCTTTTATATGGAGGATAGTGGAATAAGCACCTATGTGCTTTTTTACAACCAATCCCCATGTATATGCG
>CM054164.1:40500158-40507658 GCA_028751875.1 Rapana venosa | reverse complement strand
GCAATACAGTACAATACAGTGCAATGCAATGCAGTACAATACAGTACAATGCAATACAATACAATACAATACAATAAATAACAATGCAATACAATACAATACAATACAAAAGGAAGTTCACGAAGATAATGAATCCACGAATGACAATTATTATTTTATTGAGGGGAAAAGACTAAACACAGGGGGTGGCTGTTTCTTTTCTTTCCACCCCGCCCTCAAGTCGAAATCAAGTAAAGCAACCAACCGATCATTCAATGAATCAACCAACCCATCCAGTGCCTAAAGAACCGAGGAATTACAACGAAAATAACATGACTAAACAAACAGAAAAAAATAGAGATAGTAATAATAATAATAATAATAATAATAATAATAAATGGAACTTATATAGCGCAAATCAAATCAAATCAAAGCGCTTGCACTCAACTCATTCTTACACAGTCATGCAACCAATAGCAAGTAATAGTTCTAACAAGTCCAAATGCACACACCACACACACACACACACACACACACACACACCCCACACACACACACACACACACACACACACACAACACACAACACACAGGTTATACACTTTGGCAGGGTGATGGAATCTTTGGCTGTTGAAAAGCAGGATAGCTATGAAATGAAACAGGAGAGGAAAATCTTAGGTTTGAAACAAATATGTCTTGAGGCCAGATTTAAAAGTGTCACAAGAAGGTCTTTGGCGAAGAGAGATAGGGAGGCCATTCCAAATCGATGGACCAGAAACAGAGAAAGAGCGACGGCCAACAGTGGACTGGCTGAATCTAGGTATTTGTAAGCACAAGGAATCTGCAGCAGAGCGAAGGGAACGAGAAGGGGTGTACAGGTGGAGACATTCACAGAGGTAGGAGGGTGCTGTTTTGTGGAGACATTTGTAACAGAGGGTACTGATCTTATAGTTTATTCTTTGTGGCACAGGCAGCCAGTGGAGAGATCGCAAGAGAGGGGTAATGTGCTCATATTTTTTCTTTCTGAGGACTAGTCTGATAGTCACATACAAAGACAGGTACCAGAGAGGGTGGAAGAGAGAGCGAGGCAGAGGGGGGGGGGGGGGGGCGCGGGGAGAGGGGAGAGAGAGAGACAAATCAAATCAAATCAAATCAAATTCTTTTATTTCCTAGATAATGACTAAGCCACCATGTGCTTTTTTTTACATCCAGTCCCTGCCCTTAGGGATGGATCACGATTTTAAAAAATGTAAGAGAGAGAGAGAGAGAGGAGAGAGAGAGAGAGAGATGAGAGAGAGAGAGAGAGACTCAGACAGACAGAGACAGACAGAAAGAGAGAGCAGCCTGGGAGAGACAGACAGACAGAGATGGAGACAGACAAACACACACACACACACACACACACACACACACACACACACACACACACACACACACACACACACACACACACACACACACACACACTGACAGGTACACGGGAGACGGGATAGCCTAGTGGTCAGAACATTGCGCTCGCAATCTGACGACCCGGGTTCGATTCTCGTTCAAGGGGATATTTTCCTCTGGAGTTAACATCAGTGCCGACTCCACTCTCCCTAAAGACCTTCGGATGAGACTATAAAGCGAGGCCCCGTGTGCGAACGCACGCAGAACATCTTGCGCACACGTTAAATCCTATTCCGCTTTTCGAAAGAGTAGGCTATTGTGTGCCGGTGGGAACAGATGACAAAATTTACAAAACCGCATACACACGGGGACTGGATTAAAAAAGCACATAGGTGCTTATTCCATTATCCTCGATATAAAAGAATAACATAAAATAAAAACAAAAGACACACATACACACACACAAACACAAACACGCAAACACATACACACAACACACAAACACACACACGCAAACACATACACACAACACACAAACACACACACACGTACACACACACACGTATACATACACACACAATACACACACACACACAACACATACACACAACACACACACACACACACATACACACACACAACACAACACACACACACACACAACACACACACACACACACTGACAGGTACAGACACAGAATTTGTATTACAGAAACTCATGGACAGACACATATAGATAGATATATTTTTTACTTTTTTTAAAAATGTTGTTCTTGATCTGTTTATGGTAAGAATACTATTTGTGTATTTCCCTTGTTATTACTCTTTATTACACACACACACACACACACACACACACACACACACACACACACACACACACACACACACACACACACACACACTCGCACGCACCAAACAGAGTAGATCTATCTATCTATCTATCTATCTATCTATCCATCTCTTTCATTCAGTCTCCTATTTTAGGGCCGTCTGGTATCACTTAAAGTGGAAAGACGTTAAAATTGAAGACTTACTTACTTACTTACATATAGATAGAGAGCAAGCAAAACAGACGACAAAGTCAGTTCACTGTTGTCTGGGACTTGGTCTTCTGTCAAGAATACCTTCTGTTGGTTCAGCTTCCTCGGTTGTAGCAGACACACAGACAAACGGACAGACAGACAGACAGACAGACAGACAGACAGACGGACTGTCACAGACAAGGAAGTGTGATTTTTTTTTCTTATTCTTTCTGAGCTAGAGTTCTGAAATTCACCAATGCTGAAATTTTTGAGTATGCCACTGTTCTCTTCCTCCTCCCCACCCCACCCCCACCCCCCACCCCCCCCCCCCACCATCCCCACCCCCCCCTCTCTCCCCCATGCACCACCATTCAGGTAGCCGCATTTCATCTTCGGAGATGGTGTCTAAACATGACACCCATGTGCATGCTTTTTGGGTGGGGTTGTTGTTTTTTGCAAATCCTTGGAGTGAAGTAGACGACAGAGTACACTGTCAATGACATACAAGCTGACTGACTAATCGATTTATCTTTTTAAAAAAAAAAAAAAAAAAAAAAAAGAAAAGACTGTCAACACATGACCTAACAGTCTTACAGCATATCCCTTCGGATGAGACTATAAACCGAGGCCCCGTGTGCGAACGCACGCAGAACATCTTGCGCACACGTTAAATCCTGTTCCGCTTTTCGAAAGAGTAGGCCATTGTGTGCTGGTGGGAACAGATGACAAAATTTATAAAAACCGCATACACACGGGGACTGTGTGAAAAATAAAGGAGAAAAAAAAGAGCACGTGAGTGCTTATTCCATTATCCTCCATATAAAAAAATATATATATACTACTACTAATAATAATAATGTATGGAATTTACATAGACTGAATCTTGTAAAGCAACAAATGAAAGCGCTCAGATGACTTTATATATGTAAATTCCATACATTATGATTATTATTATTATTTGTCTGCAGCAGACGACTTCCAAGCTCCAGCCAGTCAAACATGGCCGACACACTCCCAGCGCTACGCCCTCCTTCACAACCTGCGCACACTCCTGGCGCGCAGGCCGGAACTACGTCAACCGGAAGAACGTCAACCGGAAGAGAGCAGTCAGACTTCCGGAGCCAGCAAGCGGGGAGGGCTGGGTCAGTGTATTCACAACTGCATGCACAGCGGAGGAGGCCTCAACTTTATGCAGTGTAAAACCATGTGTTATTGGTGAGTAAGGAAGTAAGTAAGTAAGAAAATGTGTTTGTGTGTGTGGGGGGAGGGGGGGGGGGGGGGGGAGGGGTGTTTGTGTGTGTGTGTCGAGGGGGGGTGTTTGTGTGTTTATGTGTGTGTGTGGGGGGGGGTGTTTGTGTGTGTGTTTTGTGTGTGTTTGTGTTTTTGTGTATGTGTGTGTGTGTGTGTGTGTGTATGCGTATTATATATATATATATATATATATATATATATATATATATATTATATATATATATATATAATAAATGGAACTTATATAGCGCTATATCTTGCAAAGACAAATCAAAGCGCATGCATTCAACCTAATCCCACACAGCCATGCAATCAATGATAAATAATCAATAGTTTAAACAAACAGATATTTACACGCATAATGCGCTGCAGACAAAATCTATGAAATAAAATTTCAATAGTCAAATGCTTTTCAAAAAGCACGCACACACTCACACAGGTCGTATACTTTAGCAGGGTGATAGGACATGGGTTAGTGAAGGTGGGATAGTTCTGATATGAAGCAGGAGGGGGGGGGAATCTTAGGTTTGAAATAAATATGTCTTGAGGCTGGATTTAAAAGTGTCATAACTAGGTTTCTGGCGAAGAGAGAGAGGGAGCTCATTCCAGGTCGATGGACCCGAAATAGAGAAAGAGCGGCGGCCAACGGTGGATTGGTTGAATCTAGGTATTCGTAAGCACAAGGTATCTGCAGCAGAGCAGAGGGAACGTGAAGGAGTGTACAGGTTAAGACATTCACAGAGGTAGGAGGGTGCAGTTTTGTGGAGACATTTGTAACAGAGGGTACTGATCTTATAGTTTACTCTCTGTGGCACAGGCAACCAGTGTAGAGATCGCAAGAGAGGGGTAATGTGCTCAGATTTTTTCTTTCTGAGGACTAGGCGAGCTGCAGAGTTTTGTATACGTTGAAGGGAGTGGATAGATGATGCTGGCAGACCAGACAAAAGAGAATTGCAATAGTCCAGACGTGAAAAAATAAGAGAAGTGACAAGTTTGGTTGTTGCATCTGTGGACAGGTACTTTCGAATTGCACTAATACGCCGTAATTGATAGTAGCACGACTGACAGGTCTGGGTGATGAATTTTTGCATAGAGAGTGTGTTTTCAATAACAACACCTAGATACTTCACTGCAGTGGATAGAGGGACTGATGTATTGCCGAGTTCTATTGAAGCTGTTGTAATGGAAGAGAGTTTGTGTTTGGTTCCTACGAGCATGGCATCGGTTTTATCTGCATTTAGCTGTAATTTGTTCTGTGTCATCCAGTTTTGAATATCTTCAAAGCAGTGGGCCATATTTGTCAGGAGAGAAGGCAGATTTTCAGGAGTAACACTGCTTTGAATCTGAGAGTCATCTGCGTAAAAATGATGGTTGATTTGATGACGGTTTATTATATGTGACAGTGGGGCAGTGTAAAGAGTGAAAAGAACAGGGCCTAGAACTGATCCCTGTGGGACTCCGCATTCCAGTTTGGCAGGTATTGATTGAATCTTGTTTACTGCAACTGTCTGGAATCGGCCAGTAAGGTATGAACTAAACCAGGTGAGGGCTGTGCCAGTGACACCAAACGGTTTTTGAAGACGGGAGAGAAGAATTGAGTGGTCTATAGTATCGAAGGCTGCTGATAAGTCGAATAGAGTGAGAAGGGAGATTCCCTGAGTCAGAAGCGAGTAGAAGCGTGTTTAAAGTGTGTACTAGGGTGGTTTCAGTGCTGTGGTTGATGCGGTAGGCAGACTGAAACTCAAGAAGAAGATTGTTGGAGAGAAGGTGGTTGTTGAGCTGTTTGAGAACTACTTTTTCAAGGACTTTAGAAATAAAAGGTAGATTGGAAACAGGTCTATAATTCTTCAGAATGTTAGGGTCAAGGTCATGCTTTTTGAGTAGAGGTGTGACAATAGCATATCTCTCTCCATATAGTGGTAGATCGGTGGTCTAAACGTAACGCGCATGTATAGAAAGCGAAAAATCCTGGTCGGAAGTGTGCGTTGGTTCGAATCCCGTTTGGACCCGAAACTTTTACCCATCCACTAGACCATGAGTGGGGGTCTGGGCGCTAGTCTTTCGGATGAGACGACAAACTGAGGTCCCGTGTGTTACACAAAAATTATTTAGCGCACGTAAAAGAACCCACGGCAACAAGAGAGTTGTCCCTGGCAAAATTCTGTAGAAAAAAGACACTCTGATAGGGAAACAAATGCAGTTGTAGACAGGAAAAGAAAGAAAAAATGGGTGGCGCTGCTCTGTGGTGACGCGCTCTCCCCGGGGAGAGCAGCCCGAATTTCACGCAGAGAAATCTGACGTGACCTTAAGTGGTATAAATATAAATAAAATAGATAGATAAAGTGTGTGTAGGGTTGTTCCCTGTGGGGATGCTGGGGGTTTTGTCTAGTATATGAATAATAATAATAATAATAATAAATGGAACTTATATAGCGCTGTATCTTGCACAGACAAATCAAAGCGCTTGCACTCAACTCATTCTTACACAGTCATGCAACCAATGGCAAGTAATAGTTCTAACAAGTCCAAATGCACACACACACACACACACACACACACACACACACACGCACGCACGCACGCACGCACGCACGCACGCGCGCGCGCGCGCGTTATACACTTTGGCAGGGTGATGGAATCTTTGGCTGTTGAAAAGCAGGGATAGCTATGAAATGAAACAGGAAGAGCGTCCCCACCTTTTGGAAATTCTGCGCTAGAAATTCTCTTGTTTCTATCCCTCTCTTTGTTTCTGTCTTTCCCCTGACCTTCCTGTCATCTCTCTGCTTGTTTTCTCTTCTGCCTTTCCAGTCCATTCTCCTGTTCTGCGTTCAAGCAAATCTGTCCAAAAAATAAGAGATTGTCGTTTTGTTCAACTTTATCCAGTGTAAAACCATGTGTTCTTGGGGAGTATGTGTGTGTGTGTGTGTGTGTGTGTGTGTTGTGTGTGTGTAGTGTTTGTGTGTGTGTGTGTTTGTGTGTATGTGTGTGTGTGTGTGTGTGGTGTGTGAGTGCGTTTGGTGTGTGTGTGTGTTGTTTGGGTTTGTGTGTGTGTGTGTGTGTGTGTGTGTGGCGTGCGTTTGCGTGTGTTTTATTTATATATTTAGTCTATTTTATTTTATTCTTTTTATATCGAGGATAATGGAATAAGCACTCGCTCTTCTCTCCCCCTTCAAATGGGGCCAAGGCCTTTTCTTGAATAAATTATTGTCATTGTCACTGTTATTCTCTCTCTCTCTCTCTCTCTCTCTCTCCCCTCTCTCTCTCTCCTCTCTTCCTCTCTCTCTCTCTCTCTCTCTCTCTCTCTCTGTCTTTCTCCTTACCTTTCTATCATCTCTCTTGCTTAATTTCTACCTTCCCAGTCCATTCTCCTGTCTTTTTTTCAGCAAATCTTTCACCCCCCCCCCCCCCTTCAATTCAGTTTTCATTATACAACATTTTGCTTGTATTCTTTAGTTCTGGCGATAAGGTATAGTGTTTTCTAAACACTGGGATGGAGCACAGGATGTCCACTTTGCAGTGATATTTGCCCAAGTGGCATCCTTTATGCCAATTTTTTTGTATTTCAAAATGTTTGTTATCTTTTTACGTTTTGTGTGTGTGTTAATCTAGGGATGATAAATGAAGCGGAATGGCTGGCGTCCTCAGCACAGCCTGGTTTATCAGCCTTCAGGAATGACATGGTTTAAGTAGTGTGTCCTTTCATGTTTATTTTCAGATGGACAGTGTTAGATATTTGAAAGTTTTTAGGAGGTGTTGGTTTTGAATATGAAGTGAAAGTTACTGGAGTGACTGAAACTGAATGAGGTGACAGACAGCCCTGATATGGCTTTCGTGGTCGGTAGGGCTGTAAACTATTA
>CM054164.1:40452658-40497658 GCA_028751875.1 Rapana venosa | reverse complement strand
CTCTCTCTCTCTCTCTCTCTCTCTCTCTCTCTCTCTCTTTGTTATAGGTTTATGGAGGCATCTCAGGAAAGATCTGTGTGAGAAAACAAGAAGGTTCTGTGATGATTATGATTCAAACTTGAAGTCTATCTGGATATTTTTTGTTTTTCGTTTTCGTGATAATTTCGTGAGGAAGATTTTCTATCGAATATATATTTTCTTGATTTTTTTGTTTTGTTTTGTGGGGGAAGAAGTGAAAGGTCCCTGCGCGGTTTATTGGTTTTTAGCTAATAGTTTTTGATTTAACCCAATTTCATTTCTAACAATAATTTGTATCCTTATTCTTAGTGGAATGCTCAGACAGCAAGTACTGTTGTCTGTCATATGAGCGAAAAACACTAACTATGATTGAGTTTACGGTTTCTGCTGGTCTTAAAGGTAGTCTCGACGAAGCCATTTCAGGAACATTCTTGAAACACCATGAACTGCAAGAGAAAAGAAAAGAAAAGAGAAAGTACAATTTCTGCGCATAGCATTCTATTTCTAAGAATACATCTTACTTTCGGTTTCAATTTAGTTAAAGGGGGTCTTTGGTACACATTATGCGTGGGCTAGGGAATGGGTGGGTTGACAGCCATTTTGACAATTTGACGGACAGATTGAACATTTGAGAATAGACTGATCTGAACACAGGGACAAACTGATCTGAATACAGGGACAAAAAGGGAGATGGTTTGCATTTTCTTATGAAGGAGAAAGAAAGTATCAGGAAAAGGATTTTCAGAATATATCATAGTTTTCGACCCCTCCTCCAATACCATTTGAAGAGCATATAAGAGAGAGAGATTTAAAAAAAAAAGGAATAGATAAGGTAAATGGATAAACAAATGAATAAACAAAACACCACTTTACTAAATTAATACATGAATAAGTAGATAAATGAATAACGCACTACACTATTAAAGAAACACATAAATCAGTAGATAAATGAATAACACACTACATTATTAAATAAACACGTAAATAAGCGGATAAATGAAGAACACACTACACTATCAAATAAACACATAAATAAGCAGATAAATAAAGAACACACTACACTATCAAATAAACACATAAATAAGCAGATAAATGAAGAACACACTACACTATCAAATAAATAATAATAATAATAATAATGTATGGAATTTATATAGCGCTGAATCTTGTAAAGCAACAAATCAAAGCGCTCAGATTTTATTTCATACCACTTTAAGTTGAAATTCGGGCTGCTCTCCCCGGGGAGAGCGGGAGAACGCGTCGCCACTTAGCGCTGCGCCACCCTTTCACCCTTTTTTTTTTTTTTTTTTTTTTCCTGCAGCTGTATTTGTTTCCCTATCAGAGTGGCTTTTTTCTAAGAATTTTGCCAGGGACAACTCTCTTGTTGCCGTGGGTTTTTTTTACGTGCGCTAAATAATTACGTGTAACACACGGGACCTCGGTTTATCGTCTCATCCGAAAGACTAGCGCCCAGACCACCACTCATGGTCTAATGGATGGGGGAAAAATTTCCGGTCCAAACGGGGTACGAACCGCCGCACACTTCAGACCCGGACTTTTCGCTTTCTAGACAGGCGCGTTACCTCTAGACCACCGATCCACATAAATAAGCAGAAAAATGAAGAACACACTACACTATCAAATAAACACATAAATAAGCAGATAAATGAAGAACACACTACACTATCAAATAAACACATAAATAAGCAGATAAATGAATAACGCACTACACTATTAAATAAACACATAAATAAGCAGATACATGAAGAACACACTACACTATCAAATAAACACACAAATAAGCAGATAAATGAATAACACACTCCACTATCAAATAAACACATAAATAAGCAGATAAATGAACAACACACTACACTATCAAATAAACACACAAATAAGCAGATAAATGAATAATACACCACAGCACTAAATCAACGCATAAACAAGCAGATAAATAAATGGAAAAAAAAATACGACAGAACTAAATTGATACATGAATAAGTAGATAAAAGAATAAAACGTCACAGTACTAGATAAATACATAGATAAGTGGACGAATAAATAAATGATTAAAACATCACAGTGCTAAATAGATAAATCAACGAATGGATGACTAAATAAATGAATAAATAAATCACTAAAACACCACAGTCCTACTGTGTGTTTCAGGGTAGTCATACATTACAGACAATATCCCAGTGGAGATTCTCTTTGTATATTGTTGGGAGGGGGGTGGGGGGGAGTTTTTTATTTTGTTATTTTGGTGTTTTTCTTTTGGAGGAGGTGGGGGGAGAGTAATGAGTGAAGCAAATCCAAAAAAAAATGTAATTGTGAAGTATGTGTGCACTGGTACCGTTTATTGCTCTTTCTCATGACTGATGGATAACAATGTAGTGATGTGAACCTACATCAGGCGTATGAAAATGACTACATCGCTCTTGATACCATTATTCCTTCGTTGTTCAAGTAGCTCCCCTTACACCCACCCACCCCCCCTTCTCTCTCTGTCTTCCTGTCTCTCTGTCTGTCTGTCTGTCTGTCTCTCTGTCTCTCTCTGTCTCTCTCTCTGTCTCTCTCTCTCTGTCTCTCTCTCGGTCTCTCTCTGTCTCTCTCTCTGTGTCTCTCTGTCTCTCTCCTCCCTCTGTCTCTCTCTCACTCTCTGTCTCTCTCTCTCTATCTCTCTGTATCTTTCTGTCTCTCTCTCTGTCTCTCTCTCTGTCTCTGTATCTCTCTCTGTCTCTCTGTATCTCTCTGTCTCTCTCTGTCTCTCCGTCTCTCTCTCTCTCTCTCTCTCCTCTCTCTCTCTCTCTCTCTCTCCTCTCTCTCTCTCTCTCTCTCTCTCTTCTCTCTCTCTCTCTCTCTCTCTCTCTCTCTCTCTCTCTCTCTCTCTCTCTCTCTCTCTCTCTCTCTCTCTCTCTCTCTCTCTCTCTCTCACTGTGATATGAATGGTTTCGATTCTCAAGTTCTGTGCTTGATGATATCAAACATGTCAAAAGTAAATAAAATACTGGTGTTCGAAACACTGTGTGTGTGTGTGTGTGTGTGTGTGTGTGTGTGTGTGTGGTGCGTGCGTGCGTGCGTGCGTGCGTCGTGCGTGCGTGCGTGCGTGTGTGTGTGTGTGTGTGTGTGATTCTTTTTTCTTTCTTTTATATCGAGGATAATGGAATAAGCACTTATGTGCTTTTTTACATCCAGTCCCCGTGTGTATGCGGATTTGTGAATTCTGTCATCTGTTCCATAATGTTGCCAAGAAAAACTCTCTTGTTGCCGTGGGTTCTTTTACGTGCGCTAAATGCGTGTTGCGCAAGAGACCTCGGTTTATCGTCTCATCGGAAAGACTAGCATCCAGACCACCACTTAAGGTCCAGTGGATGGAGATGTTTCAGGCCCAAACGGGATTCGAACCACCACACACTTTGAACCCGGACTTTCGCTTTCTAGGCAGGTGCGTTACCTCTAGACCACCGATCCACATTTCGTGTGTGTGTGTGTGTGTGCGTGCGTGCGTGCGTGCGTGCGTGCGTGCGTGTGTGTGAGAGGAAGGGTTGTGTGCGTGCCTGCGTGCGTGTGTGTGAGTGTGTGTGCGTGTGTGTGTGTTCATACCGACTCTTGTGCAGTGTGTGTGTGCGTGCATGCGTGTGCGTGTGTGGGTTTTTTTTTCATACCGACTCTTGTGCAGTCAAAGTCAAAGTCAAACTTGTATTTTCAGATGGTACATTGAAAAACCAGTGCAGTTGCTTTTTCCATCAAGCCATCTATCTAAAAAGAAGAAGATAATTTATATGCATACATAGAGTAAGAAACCTCAACAGTGATAAACTATACAATTCGAACGAAAGCATACATTGATATATGCAGACATAGTATAATCAAAAGAAGAACCTAAACAAGGTTAAACCATACAAATCAAACAACGGGAAGTTTTTATGTAAAAATACATCCACCAAAAAGTAGCAACCCAAAAATATATTGTTAAAAAAAGTGTGTGTGTGTTTGTGTATGTGTGTGTGTTTGGGTGTTGTCTTCAATTTAACGTCTGTTCACTCTAAGTGATATTAGTGTTTGTGTGTGTATGTGTGTGTGTGTGCGTGCGTGTGTGTGTGTGTGTGCGTGCGTGTGTGTGTGAGTGTGTGTGTGTTCCAATTGATGCAGAGTCGGAGAGCAAAACCAAAGACAGTATTTGTTAAGGTTGTTGTTGTGGTTGTGCGTTCCCCAGCTTAACACTCTGGGGGTCACCCAGAATATGCACATTGATTCCCTCATCCCACCTGGGAATCACTGTGAGACTGTTAAGTACGCACTGGATGAGAAGTTTGCTTGTAGACCCTCTTCAAGTACTTGGTTTTAAAGAGAATTATTCCAGAAAAGCGTCTCCAAAAGACAAGCACGCCTTTATAGGAAAAACAAGTACTTTCAAGTACTTCACCACATAGTTAACCATACTCCCGACTTCAGATGAATGGTTTTTGTCTCTCCTTTAAAAGAGAATATAATTATGATGTTATTGTTAAGAGCTTGTCGTAGCTGAAAAGAAATCTCACCGCAACGTTTTACTAACATAAAAAAGCATTTGGATATAGATCTCAGCATGTGGCTTGCTTCACTAACCGGCATGCACATGCCATAGAACTCTGGAGCCCGTGTCTTCGTCTGCATGCACATCGCTTTGAACTGCAGACCTTGGTACAGCTGCATCCGATGAGCTTCAGTAAGATCCTCTGGAGCAAGAGGGGGGAGATCACTCTGGCGTGATTCCAGCAGTCCAGGCTTTCAAGTTGCTTCCCATCCATCTCCATGTCAATCAAGTCAAGTCAAAAACACTTTAATCATCCCATGAAGGGCAATTACAATACTGACAGGCACATTGATACCTATAATTATCTCACAAGACAAGAAAAACACATTTCAGATTGCTATAAGCATTCCAAGATAGCTTTAAAAAATTATCATACACAAACTCAGGTGCGCGCACACACACGCACCGCGTACACACACGCACCGCGTACAACACACACACACACACACACACACACACACACACACACACACACACACACCAATGCAGGAATACAATATTGTAAATACCATTGATTGGAAAAGAAATAACATTTTGTGTGTGTGTGTGTGTGCGTGCGTGCACGCGTGCTCTTTTGAATTTAAAATTCGAATGACTACTGGAACTCCATGAAACGCTCTTGTCTCCAAATTCCACGTTGGGTTGATCCGTTCCTGAAAGTCAAACTCGCTTTGATGGCTGTGCAGTCGACTCGATGTTCTTTAATACCTGTGCACACAAGTCTGGCATTGTCCTCAGAGTCAACTAAATAATAATAATAACATCAATAATGATATATGGAATTTATATAGCGCTGAATCTGGTAAAACAAACAAATCGAAGCGCTTGAACTCAAATCATTTACAGACATACAACGAAATGACACTTATTGCCTTTGCACACAAGTCTGGCATTGTCCTCAGGGTCTTTCTTTCTTTCTTCCTTTCTTTATTCTTTTATATCGAGGAAAATGGGATAAGCACTTATGTGCTTTTTTACATCCAGTCCCCGTGTGTATGCAGTTTTGTAAATTCTGTCATCTGTTCTCACCGGCACCAATGGCCTACTCTTAACGAAAAGCGGAACAGGATTTAACGTGTGCGCAAGATGTTCTGCATGCGTTCGCACACGGGGCCTCGGCTTATAGACTCATCCGAAGGACTTTTTGGGGAGAGTGGAGTCGGCACTGGTGTTAACTCCAGGGGAAAATATCCCCGTGAACGGGAATCGAACCCGGGTCGTCAGATTGCGAGCGTAATGTTCTAACCACTAGGCTATCCCATTCCCCAAACTCAATAACACTTATTGCCTTTGCACACAAGTCTGGCGTTGTCCTCAGGATCTTTATTTAATTATTTATTATTTTATATCGAGGATAATGGAATAAGCACTTATGTGCTTTTTTACAATCAGTCCCTGTGTGTATGCGGTTTTGTAAATTCTGTCATCTGTTCTCACCGGCACACATTGGCCTACTCTTACGAAAAGCGGAACAGGATTTAATGTGTGCGCAAGATGTTCTGCGTGCGTTCGCACACGGGACCTTGGTTTATAGACTCATCCGAAGGACTTTTGGGGAGAGTGGAGTCTGCACTGATGTTAACTCCAGGGGAAAATATCCCCTTGAACGGGGATCGAACCCGGGTCGTCAGATAATAATAATAATAATAATAATATGGATTTTATACAGCGCTGAATCTTGTAAAAACAAACAAATCGAAGCGCTTGCACTCAAATCATTTACACGCATGCAACTCTCCCTAAACATAATGAACAACATATTTCAAATCCATGCGCGCGCACGCACGTACGTACGCACGCACACGCACACACACACACACACACACACACACACACACACACACACACACACACACACACACACACACACACTCGCGAACACACTTAGGAGGTGAAGGATGCTGTTGAAAATTAGGGACAGATATCAGGAGAAAGTCTCAGGTAGAAAATAAGTGTGTTTTGAGGCTGGATTTGAAGGTATCAAATGAAGGCTTTTGGCGAAGTGAAAGAGGGAGGTCATTCCAGGTGGATGGACAAGAAATAGAGAAAGAGCGACGGCCAACAGTGGTTTGTTTAAATCTGGGTGTTCGAAAGCACAAAGTATCTGCGGCTGAACGAAGGGAACGGGATGGAGTACACAGGTGAAGACAGTTACAGAGATAAGACGGTGCATTGCGAGCGCAATGTTCTAACCACTAGGCTATCCCGTCCCCCAAACTCAATGATACTTATTACCTTTGCACACAGGTCTGGCATTGTCTTCATAGTCAACTCAATGACACTTATTACCTTTGCACACAGGTCTGGCATTGTCCTCAAAGTCACGTCAATGACACTTATTACCTTTGCACACAGGTCTGGCATTGTCCTCAAAGTCACGTCAATGACACTTATTACCTTTGCACACAGGTCTGGCATTGTCCTCAAAGTCACGTCAATGACACTTATTACCTTTGCACACAGGTCTGGCATTGTCCTCAAAGTCACGTCAATGACACTTATTAACTTTGCACACAGGTCTGGCATTGTCCTCAAAGTCACGTCAATGACACTTATTAACTTTGCACACACGTCTGCGATTGTCCTCATGGTCAAATCAATGACACTTATTACCTTTGCACACAAGTCTTGCATTGTCCTCACAGTGAACTAAAACAGTGTGTGATCTCTCTGTGCAGGCAGTGCAGTCAGTCAGCTGAATGATCATTATCTTTATACACAAGTAGGGTATTGTTGTTGTTATTACATGTGTATCATAGCCCACAGTCCCGTCACACATTCTTGGCTGCGAATCGTTTATTAAGGATCAAATCACATCACCCGCACACCAACCACCACCCTCCCACCTCACACACACACACACACACACACACACACACACACACACACACACACACACACACACACACACACACACACACACACGCACACACACACACACACACAGAGTCTAAATTGTTATTGATACTTGAAACTTCTTCAGCAGAAGGATACTGTGTTGAGGTGTCCATGTTCTTGATATTTGATAGAAGGTTTGCAGGGGTCTTAATCATTCTGTTTATCTTCTTTCTCTGCATCTTCCTCTCTGTTGGATTTTGCAAATTTCTCCAGGATCTTCTCTGCATTTGACCTTATTGTAATGACGTTTTCTTTCCCTCTGATGCAGGTAATCATTGCTTAATCTTCAAAGTGACTTTCTATTTTCTGCCACATGTATTTCTCTGTGTAGGGAGTGTCACCACGGAGATACTCTTTCATCTTTGTGCACAAGTCCATGGTTGCGATTTTTTCATCATGATTCTCTTTGAAATAAGCCGTGACACTCATGAAGGCTCCATCACGAGCTGTGTCTACTGGTCTGCCTGCAGTTGCTGTGGTTTGTTTCTCTGAAGAATGGCGGAGTGCTAGATTTCATAGTTGTGAAATGGACACTGCACTGTTTGTGATACACAGCATCTGCAGCATAAAGGTCATCAACAGCTGGCATTCTTCCACACACTCTTTCTGCCCATTTGTTCTCTGGTCCATGCTTTAAACCACTTTCTTCAATCTGCTCCCGGCAACTACATGTCCGAATTTGATACACAGCTGTGTTTCGTTTCTTCCTGAAGTCATTGATGGACTGACCACAAAAGATACACAAGAAATAAATTAACTAACCTAGCTAGTTTGGAATGAAGAGCTGGGTTGTGTACATATTGAATATCGCGCCCTTCTCTCTGCTTCTACAGACTTCCCTCTCTTGATGGTATGCATGTTGCAAGACATGTTCCCACATGCTCCATGTACACTTGTCCCTATGGAAAAGAGTTCACTGTCACCCCTCAAACGGCATGCATTTTGAATCCCTGCTACACCTGTCTCAGTCTGCTTCACTGCTTGGCTAACAGTCATTTCGTCTGGAGTTAACATCAGTGCCGGTTCCACTACCCCCAAAAGTCCTTTGGATGAGACTATAAACCGAGGTCCTGTGTGCGAACGCACGCATAACATCTTGCGCACGTGTTAAAACCTGTTCTGCTTTTCGGAAGAGTAGGCCATTGTGTGCTGGTGGGATCAGATGAGAAAATAAAATTTTACAAAACTCCATACACACTGGGTGTAAAAAAGCACACGAGTGTTTATTCCACTATTCTTTAATTAAAAGAAGAAATAAATCAACAATCCTTTCATCTGAAAACAATGCAATCAATCATTAAGAGAAACAAATGTTTTTGAAAAGATAGACAAGATTTAGATCAATGCTTACTTTTTTTAAATAGCACAGCCACCGAGGATTAAATTCTGACATGAAGAGTGACAGCAAGCCGGGTTTGGGATACATAATTATAACAATCGTAGTGAACAATATTAGCGTGGGAAACAATGAATCTGTGCACCCTGGGAGACATGGGAAACAATAAAATGACGAAGAGTTCCTGGAACTCGTTGATTTTGACACTTGTGGTTTGCCATAGATAAGTTCTGCACTGGCTTCCCCCACATCTAGCATCCTGTGCACACCACGTGGGTGGAGTTTGACTCGTCCACTTCCCCCTGAAAATAAAAGACTTTCATGACATAAAAACAAAGAAGAAATAGAACAAGGAAACCCCCCCCCCCCTCTCCTTAACCTACCCCTCTCCCTCCAATCCTACCCCACTCTTCCCTCCCCTAACCCCTACCCCTCCCTAACCTACCCTTGGGGGTCGGGATAGCCTAGTGGTTAGAACATTGTGCTGGCAATCTGACGACCCGGGTTCGATTCCCGTTCAAGGGGGGTATTTTCCCCTGGAGTTAACATCAGTGCAGACTCCACTCTCCCCAAAAGTCTTTCGGATAATACTATAAACCGAGGCCCCGTGTGCGAACGCCCGCAGAACATCTTTCACACACGTTAAATCCTGTTCTACTTTTGGTAAGAGTAGGCCATTGTGTGCCGGTGGGAACAGATGACAGAATTTACAAAATCGCATACACACGGGGACTTGATGTAAAAAAAAAAATTAAAAAAAGCACATAAGTGCTTATTCCATTATCCTCGATATAAAACATTAAAATATTTTTTTTTAAACCTCTCTTTCTTTCCCTCTCCCTTACCCGCTCCTTCCCTTTCCTTGTGCTAGGATTTCCCTCTTTTCCATCCCTATCTTTTGTTTCTGCCTTGTTCCTTTTCTTCCTGTCGCCTCCTTCTTGTCTAGTTTCTGCCTTCTTGGTCCATTCTCCTGCTCTTTTATCCAGAAAGTCTCAAAAGATCATAAATCTCTCCTATGTCCAGGGCAAAGCTGGGCCTGACTTGACAGGTGTTTAACGGCAGTGCAACGCATTGTGGCTCTTATAACAGACAACATGAGTTGCGCTGTCTGAGCGTTCAATAAAGAAGGAAAAAATGCCATCGTGGCCAGTTGGACTAAAAACAACATGAAATGAATTTCTTTGAAAAAAATCAAATGAGTATGCCACCACAATGGCAGTACCACCCCACAGTGGGTTTTGTTTTGTTTTTAAATTGTCATTTATTTAGTTTGGGCCTGTTGGTGTAACTGTTCCGCTATAAGAATGGCATTTTCTACAGAAACTTGCCATGGAACAACTCTCTTCAAGCTGTAAATTCTTTTACGTGCATACTATCCGGTGTTAGATTTAAACAAGCAACAAGTCAAGTCAAGTCAAAATGTTATTTCCAGATGGTACATTGAATAAGCAATGCATTTGCTTTTTTTCATCAAGCCATCTATCTAAGAACAAATTTCTTAATGATTATACTAAAATACTACATTATTGCATCATTACCATTAAATTAAACCAGTAAAAAAAGGAAAATCGATAAGGTAATACATTGAAAATACAAATTACCACATATACACGCACACACATACTCATACACACCTGCGGGCGTGCGCGCTCACGTCCACACACACACTTAAATAAAGAATGTTTTAAAAATTAAAAAAAAAGAAAATCATAAAACGTCAGGACAAACAAATTACTTCACCTACTATTTCATCCATTCTTACACGTTTATACTTTAGATAATAAAAAGGTACAGGAACAAAACGTTAGAAAATACTAGGCATTTGTTGCGTCATTACTGACAATATTGCCTTCAATGACCTCCCACCTCTCCTCCTCCACCCTGCAAATGTGTGCTTTTTATAGGCTCATACTCTTCAAATAGCGCTTTTAAAAAATAATATATTCACACAATAACTATCAAACAAGCAAGATAAGTCAAATAAGACAATAATAATGATTATTATAACAGAGATACAATAATAACAACAATCACCCATCACCATGAGACAACAATATAACAAATAATCCCCATCACCATGAGACAACAACATAATGATGATAACAGAAAAGCATTGGAAAGGATGGGGTGGGGGGGGGGGGGAGGACTATCAAGGGGGAAGGGGAAAAACACATTCAATCAAATAGAAAATTAATAATAATATAAAAAAAACAATTATTCAAACAAGTAAAACCCCTATACGATACAAAATTCAAAAGCCCATAATCAACTGGACTATCAAACTAAAACAATATCAAACTAAAACAGTATCGCTTATAATAGTACTAATAATCTCATCTCTTACTGCAATAAAAACAACCCAATGACAAGCTATTGTCCTCTCCATTTAAAGATAAAACAATCCTCTGAAGGCGGGAGTGCAGCTGCCTATACCAACAGGTACTTAAAAATATATTAAAAAAACAGAAGAAGCTACACACACACACACACACACACACACACACACACACACACACACACACACACACACACACATCATAGTTTCAGGACTGCTCAGTCTTCAAGGTATGCACATTATTATTATTATTATCTCCCTTCTCCAGTCTGTCGCAAACTCTAACGGATGGGAGACAACTCTGCAAGATCCAACTGATTGGGGAGGTAACTCGAGGTTTCTCAGCGGTTTCAGCTGGGTTACTGTAGTACTGATGATAAGTCCAGGGGAAAAATCCCCTTGAACGGGTACCTCAAGGGACACCGGACACCTCAAAACACACATTTCCTACCTGAGACTTTCCCCCACACATCCCTAATTTTCAACAGCATCTTTCACCTACTAAGTGTGTGTGTGTGTGTGTGTGTGCGTGCGTGCGTGCGTGCGTGCGTACGTGCGTGCGCGCGCATGGATTTGAAATCTGTTGTTCATTATGTTTAAGGAGAGTTACATGCGTGTAAATGATTTGAGTGCAAGCGCTTCGATTTGTTTGTTTTTTACAAGATTCAGCGCTATATAAATTCAGATATTATTATTATTATTATTATTATTATTATTATTGTACCTCAGTGGAGGCTCAGACCCGGGACGTCAGATCACGAGCTCAACGCTCCAACCACTAGGCTATCCTGCCCTCCCCCCAAAAAATGTTTGACATGCAGAGAGCATGTCTAATGATTTATCTATTATCAGTTTTACCATTAACCAACAAAGACTTTTTTTTAAACCACGCATATAGAATCCCTACAACAACAAAACTCTTCCATATCGCTCATTACAACAATAATTAAAGCCGTCAGCGCCTGGGCTTTATCACAGTTCTTGATCAAACCATTGACGTTGGGGGCAACAGCAAGGTGAGAGGCTGTATGACCAGTGGCTTTCTTTCCCACTCATGGAATTCCACTTTACAGCTTAGTCTTTTAGTGATCGACTATGACTCTCTGACTAGGAGGCTTGACTTGCTACAGTCCTTATGTGCTGCAGCCCTGGGGGCTAGTTGGCCTTTGGAGAACATCTCCAACGCTGACTGTCCTTATGCCCACTTGGCTGAGAGAGTGGGGATGTACTGTGGGCAAGGCATCTCCACTATAATAAAATTTCTGCCCAGTTTCCAAAACAGCAGCTGCCTCCTCTGCTGTTTTGGAGGTCATCGTCGAACACGACGGACAAACATACATAATTATCCCCGAAGTCGGAATGCGGCTACCTAAATCGTCCTGGTGGTGGTGGGGAGAGGAGGGGGTGGGAGATGGGGGGGGGGGGGGGGAGGGCCGCTTAAACTATCACCATTGGTAAACCTGGGAACTGTAACTGAGCAAAAAGAAAACACTTCATTTTATGCTTTTATTTATTTATTTCTGTTTGTGTTTTTCTCTAAATTTCGATACCTGATCTATATTTTGTTCGGTGGTTTGTTTTTTTCATGAAAGATTTATCGTCTTTCACAAAAAGTTGATTTTAAAACAAAATGTTAAACAGTATTTGTGTGTGTGTGTGTGTGTGTGTGTGTGTGTGTGTGTGTCTTCACCAGACCCTGACAAAAACAAGTTGTTTTGCAGTGTAATGATTATTCGGTACATTGACAGTCCCTAAATCTGCAAAATCTCCATAAATCTAATCACAACAATAACAACAACTGGCATATTGAACTATAAAGAACAAAATTTTAAAAAAATTTAAAGAGCTAAGGTGTGAGTGCAGTTATTGCTGGCTCTGGGTTTGGTTTTTTTAATAATTTTTGTTTGTTTGGGGGTTTTTTGTTGGGATTTTTTGTTTTGGTTTTTGTTGGGATTTTTTATTTGGTTTGGGGGTGGGTTTGTTTGGGGGTTTTTTGGTTGTTGTTTTTTTTTGGGGGGGGTGTTTGGTTGGTTGTTGTTGTTTGGGGTTGTTGGTTTTGTTTTGTTGTGGGTTTTTTGTGTGTTTTTTTTTTTTTGGGGGGGGGGGGGGGGGGGTTGAAGGGTTTTAAAAGTAAGACTGACACAAGCAGCTATTAATGAGGCTTTGTTGTTCGTCTGTTGGAGTTTTGGGTGGTGTTTTTTTTTTCTTTGTTGTTTGTTTGTTTGTTTTGTTGTTGCTTTGTTGGGGTTTTTTGTGCTTTGTTCTTCAGCTAGAGTTCCAAGATCCACCAATGGTAAGAGTGTGCATAATATACGACCGTTGTTGTCAGTCAATGTGACCACTAGCCAGCTTTGACGGTGATGTCCAGACACAACAATCATTGTGCCTGTGGGTTTTCTTTAAATTTGTCACCCTGGCACGCAATGGCCTACTCTTCCGCAAAGCGGAACGGGTTTTAAGGATATTCTGCACGCGTTTGCACATGGGGGTCCTCACTTTATACGCTCATCCGAAGCACTTTTGGGGGAGTGGAGTCAGTACTGATATTTAAAAATATATATATTGTGTTCCCTTAACTATACCGTGGTAGGGAAGCGAGGTGTCGGAGACCTCAGCTTCTCTAGGGGCCAGCATCTTGAGGGCGGTGTCCATCTCCCTCTCCCTTGCTAGTGCTCTGACCACTGAGCTATCCCGTTCCCTGGTGTTAACTGCACGGGGGGAATAAAATCCCCCTTGAACGGGTGCCTTGGTGGTGGCTCGAACCCGGGCCGTCAGATCGCGAGCACAACGCTCTAAGAAGAAGAAGAAGAAGAAGAAGAATGTATGGAATTTATATAGCGCTGAATCTTGTAAAGCAACAAATCAAAGCACTGAGATGACTTATTTTTCCCCCGAGGATAATGGAATAAGCACTCATGTGCTTTTTTACATCCAGTCCCCGTGTGTATGCGGTTTTGTAAAAAAATTTCATCTGTTCCCACCGGCACACAATGGCCTACTCTTTCGAAAAGCGGAACAGGATTTAACGTGTGAGCAAGATGTTCTGCATGCGTTCGCACTCGGGCCTCGGTTTATAGTCTCATCCGAAGGACTTTGACATTCAGTTCGATTTTTTTGTCAAACTGGGAATAAAGGGCGAGGCTGGGAATCGAGCCCAGTACCTCACGGTTTACTTGTTGGCAGGCAAACGTCTTAACCATCCTGCCACCTTCCTCCTCTAACCACTAGACTATCCCGCCCCCCTGGTCTGTTTGCTCAAAAGGAGTTGTAAAGGTGAGATAAACATGGGTGTTTTTTCATATATATATATATATCGGTGGATCGGTGGTCTAGAGGTAACGCGCCTGTCTAGAAAGCGAAAAGTCCGGGTCTGAAGTGTGCGGCGGTTCGTACCCCGTTTGGACCGGAAATTTTTCCCCATCCATTAGACCATGAGTGGTGGTCTGGGCGCTAGTCTTTCGGATGAGACGATAAACCGAGGTCCCGTGTGTTACACGTAATTATTTAGCGCACGTAAAAAAAACCCACGGCAACAAGAGAGTTGTCCCTGGCAAAATTCTTAGAAAAAAGCCACTCTGATAGGGAAACAAATACAGCTGCAGAAAAAAAAAGAAAAAAAAAAAGGGTGAAAGGGTGGCGCAGCGCTAAGTGGCGACACGTTCTTCCGCTCTCCCCGGGGAGAGCAGCCCGAATTTCACGGAGAGAAATCTGCCGTGACTTAAAGTGGTATGAAATAAAATCTGAGCGCTTTGATTTGTTGCTTTACAAAATTCAGCGCTATATAAATTCCATACATTATATATATATATATATATATATATATATATATTATATATATATATATATATTATATATTATTATTATTATTATTATGTGTGTGTGTGTGTGTGTGTGTGAAGTCAAGTCAAGTCAAGTCAATCTTTTATTTTTAGATGGTACAATGAATAAGCAATGCATTTGCTTTCTTTTTCCATCAAGCCATCTATCCAAGAACAAATTTCTTAATGATAATACTGAAGTACTACATTATTGCAACCTTTACCAATAAATTGTACCAGTAAAAAAGAGGAAAATCAATAAAATAACACACTGGAGAATACAAATTACATACACATACACACACACACACACACACACACACACATATATATAAATATATATATATATATATATATATATATATATATATATATATATATATTATATATATATATACACATAATATATATATAATGTATATTTATATATTTATATATACATACACGCACACACTCGTACACACATGCGCGCGCACACCCGCTCACACGCACACACTTAGGTAAAGAATGTTTTAAGAATTAAAAAAATAAAAATCATAAAACGTCAAACAAATTACTTCTCTTTCATGTCCATGCTTTAGAAAATGAAAAGGTACATGAACAAAACGTTAGAAAATAAAAATGTGTGTGTTTAATAGTTTTGGATACTGGAAAGATACCAGATGTTTGGATGATTGGCCTTATAAAACCTATTTATAAGGGGAAAGGAGACAAATACGAATATAATAATTATAGAGGTATAACTCTGTTGAGTTGTATTGGTAAACTTTTCACTTCTGTATTAAACATCAGGTTGTCAAAATTTCTTGAGACAAATAAGATACTTTGGAAAATCAGGCAGGCTTCAGAAAGTATCACTCTACTACAGATAAATGTTTCATTTTAAAATGGTTTTTTAAAAATATATTTCTAAGTTTAAAAAAAGCCCCGTTATACTGTGCTTTTGTTTATTATCAGAAGGCTTTTGATTCTGTATAGCGTAGTGCCTTATGGTAACACAAAATGTAAACGGAAAAATGCTGCAAGTCATCATGAACATGCATGAAAATGTAAAATTTGAGTTTTTGTTAATGATGGAGCCTGTTCAGAATATTTCAAAAGTTGTACTGGTGTTCGTCAAGGGAATAGTCTTTCTCCTGTTTTGTTTTAATAATAATAATAATAATAATAATAATAATAATAAATGGAATTTATATAGCGCTGAATCTTGTAAAGCAACAAATCAAAGCGCTCAGATTACTTTTTTTTTTTAGTTTTAAAAATTTATATATATATTTTTGTTTATGCTTATGTATGCGGTTTTTTTAATGAATGTATAGTGTCTGCAATTTGTTGCCATTTCACTTTATAATGGAATGTCCAAAACGTAAGGGGATCTTGATCACAAAGAATCTGCCCCTGAAAATAATGATCTCCAAAATAAGCTTTCAATGTTTGCACTTAGTACAAGTTAAAAGCATTTGGCTGAAAGCTTAGAATGTTCTATGAAGTTTGTTTTTAGTTATCTGATAATCACTATCGAATTGGCACAAATAACTCCATATTATGTTTTATGAATTTTTAAATAAAAGAAAAGCAACAAGGTAAAAGATAGTTTACCCTGTAACCTTTTTCTGTACATGTTAAATGTATGACTTAAAGGAACAGAAACCACTGCTGTCCATATCACTCCACAGGAAAAATGCTATAGAAACAATTAACTGTTAAGAGGTGAACAAAGAAAACCCCATTACAAGCACTACTGGTTTTCACATCCAGTGATGTCATTTGCTTGTACATTCATTTTCAACTTATCAAATCTCATGTCAATAACTGGAGGGGGGGGGGGGGGGGGGGAGGAAAAACTACAACTCCAATCTACTGTTTACTTGATATTCTGGTACAATACTGATTGATACAATTTCATCATTTGACAAGGAAACTGCACCGATACTTATTTGTTTTTGAAAAAGTTTTAAACTATAACATGAGCTCCTTTTTTTTCTTTCTAAATTAATATATCAATTGTTTCAATTATTTTTCTTTTGTTTTATATCCATCTTTCATCATGATCAACAGAGTTTACTTTCACCAATAATATGTAGTTCTTTTCCAAATTCACCACCGTTTCTCACCCTAACTTATTTTGGGGGATCAACTACATACACAACTGAGGTTCTTCATGTTTGCTGATATCAAAAAGATTAAAAACACAGAAGCTTACTCATTTCTGAAATGAAAATGTATCTCTTCTTATGGTTCCACTTTGAAAGTCAAAATACTGGAGAGTAAAGACAAAAACAAGCATTTATAAATCATACATAACACAACAGGTAGTTAAACTGCAGTGACCTCTACTAACAGACTAGAACAGAAACAACAATTTGGGAAATATCTGTACTGAAACAAGACATAAGGATTCAAGTCATACCTTAATAAACATTCCAAATTCTTCAAAAGAAAACATGTAACAGAAAGTATAAAACAGAAAACATGGTTGGGAGGGCAGAGGTTGTAAAATAATATCCTGAGAAAATGAAACAACAGGAATGATGTAGACATTGTTCATAGATAAAGAATAACAAAACAATGAGGCTAACTATGCTGGAAGAATTTCTGCTGCTGAAATGCTGGCAAGTCTGGCAAGCAGTCTGCTCTGAGACAGAAAGCTGCCACATGTTGTTGTTATCATCCTCTTTTAAGAAAAGGGGGGATATTTTACAATATGGAATGTCCTTCTGGGAAAAACACCACTATTCTGTACATCAGTGCATCTGGTATGTAAACTAAAGACTCAAAAGCAACACAGAGCACAATGCACACACACACATACACCTGTACAGCTGCTGCTTTTTCTTCTTCTTATCTCACAACTCTTGAGGTTTGTCATTGGTGTGATTTCACAATGCCTGCTTCTACTCAATCGTAAAAATTGTTTTTAATCCAGATTGGCCAAGCCAGATATACAGTAATTTTTTTAAAGACTTGTGCATGGCAGGACCCAATGTATGTTTGTTAGTAAAGAAAGGGTTGAAGCTTCTATTCTGATAATTAACTCTATGACAATTCTAGGTACTCACTCGAGAGAGACGTTTGTCCTAAGAAGCAAAAGGATAAAATCTTACCAAGGGACTTTCATCTACTGAACAAATGCAAAGTACATAAAGATCCTGAATGACAAAGCTTCTTTCATCTACCTGACATTTGTCCTTGCAAGTAAAGATCCCAAATCAGAGAAAAAGCATGCCTGGTATAACATCAGCCCTTGTGTGTAAACCTCTAAATTTTCATGACATTTCATTTCTAACACATTTACTCAAGGAAGTAAATGCACCAAATCAAAACTTCCTAAAATATTACATGTTAGCCAGGGAGGGTTATTTTTTTCTTTTTTCCCCCTCCTGATGTAAAGTTCCTTCACATATTTTAACAATTCTTTCTTTTTGTTGACCTTATTCTCACTGCCTTAACTGGTGTCACTTCACTGGACAATCTTCTAAGTAAACAAAACCATTTCTGATTGAGATATGATTCATTTATTATTACTGGATCTAAACCCAAATCCAGAAACACAAGGCACAATCATACATAAAATGGGGGTTACAACAAAATCAAGAAAAAAGTATCTTTAAATCAAGTTCACTCTTAATCTCTGTTGGCTGCCCAAATTACATTCATTGGTCTACAAATCCTTTAATCTACAAATCATAGTACAGAACAGAAAAAACACACTGTTCTGATCATTTTCTCCAGTTTACTGACTGATCCAAAAATACAAAATTAATTTTATCACAGACAAAAAGCCAACAGTGCTGTTATTGCCTGTTTGAATATTAGGATCTATCCAATTTTTCCCCCAGCAGAATTCCAATATCCCCCAGTCAAATTCATAAAGGGTTCTGACCAAAATGTTTACATACTAGACTAAAAATGACACAACAATCCCACAGCTATTGATGTTGATGGTTTTCTTGAAACTCTGATATTCCACAGCCATTAATGGTGATTTTCACTTGAACACCCTGATATCACACAGCTATTGACAGTGATTTTTACTTGTACACCCTGATATCACACAGCTATCGATAGTTTTCTATGTTTCTGAATGATTTGGAACAATATTTGACAGATATGAATTAATTGTCATTGAATAATAATAATAATAATAATAATAATAATAATAATAATAATAATAATAATAATAATAGCAATAATAATAATAATAATAATAATAAATGGAACTTATATAGCGCTATATCTTGCAAAGACAAATCAAAGCCCATGCATTCAACCTAATCTTACAGTCATACAACCAATGACAAATAATCAATAGTCCAAACAGATAATATTACAAACATGGTACGCTGCAGACCAAATCTATAAAATAAAATTGCAATAGTCAAATGTTTTTCAAAAGCACACACACACACACACACACAGGTCATATACTTTAGCAGGGTGATAGGACATGGGTTAGTGAAGGGTGGGATAGTTCTGATATGAAACAGGAGGGGGAAATCTTAGGTTTGAAATAAATATGTCTTGAGGCTGGATTTAAAAGTGTCATAGCTAGGCTTCTGGCAAAGAGAGAGAGGGAGCTCATTTCAGGTCGATGGACCCGAAATAGAGAAAGAGCGACGGTCAACGGTAGATTGGTTGAATCTAGGTATTCGTAGGCACAAGGTATCTGCAGTAGGTATCTGCAGTAGAGCGGAGGGAACGTGAAGGAGTGTACAACTTTCATCAGATGGAACAATGTTAACCAGCTATGTCAAGCTTTTAATTTTGCTATATGCTGATGATACTATTTTATTCTCTAATACAAAGAAGGGGTTACAAGATGCTTTAGACAATTTATATGCTTACTGTTCTCAGTAGAAACTTGTTGTGAATCCAGTGAAAACAAAAATCATGGTTTTCGGCCTCAATAGATCTCGTAAAATGTTTAGTATGGTGGAAAAGGGTAAGAAGTTGTTAATAGTTTTAAATATTTAGGAATTAACTTTAGTAAGAGTGGTAGTTTTGCAAAATGCAAAATTAAAAAACGCTTATGATAAAGCTACTTAAGTTATGTTTAGTTTGATAAGGACTGCACAGCAAAAAGAACTACCTATACATGTGACACTTGATTTATTCGATAAAATCGTTGTATCTGTTTTGGTGTATGGATGTGAAATTTGGGGATATGAAAACCTAACAATAATTGACAAGTTTCAGTTAAGATTTTTAAAGTATATTTTTCGTTTAAAGCGTACAAGGTCAACTTCGCTAGTATATGGAGAAACGGGCAGATAGCCTTTGTCTGTTTTGGTCTCTGTTGGAATAGTTCGTTTCTGGATGCAGCTGCTTGACACCCAGTCTGAAAAGCTATCCTCAAATGTTTATCAGATGATGAAAGATTTACATGACAAATCTTTGATTCAATCATCATGGCTAAATAAGATTAAAAAATATTTTAGTACAAAGCGGATTTGACTGTTTGTGGGAGAGACAGTTTTGTTCAAGTATTCATTCTACAAGTTCACATATCAAAGCCTTCTTAATAGAAAATTTTGCTAATGAATGGAGAACTGAGCTGTGGAGTAATAGTAGATGTCTTTATTATAAAAAACTATAAGATCGATTTTGGTATGGAAAAATATATAACTTGTCTACCAGATGTATATGTTTACGCTCTTATGAAGTTTCGTTGTAGCTGTCACAAGCTTCCTATTGAGGCTGGACGTTTCCATAATATACCAAGGGAAGAAAGAATATTTCCAAAATGCAATATGTCTGTTTTAGGGGATGAATTTCATTTGATCATGGAATGTCCCCACTTCAAACATGTACGACAAGATTTTATTCCCCGACATTTTTTTCAATCCATGTCCAGTTATAATTTTTGTAGGCTAATGAAATGCAAATCTCGAAAAGTTCTCCTGTCGCTCTCAAAATTCATAAGATTTGCAGGTATTTCTTGAAATTTCAATTGTCTTTCATATGTGTAGATAATGTCTTTTAAAGAAATATGTATACTTAAAAATAGTAGGTAAAGGTAAAGGAGTCCCGTAACCTATAAGGTCGTAGGGGAGCGAGGCGTCAGAGACCTCACTTCTCTAGGGCCAGCATATTGAGGGCGGCGCCCAATCTCCTCTCCCTTGCTGCTTTACCTTCCCTGACCCTAAAGAGGGCAGGTACCCATTTACAGCTGGGTGAACTGGGGGAACTGTACTGAAGCCAAGGCGCGCAAACGGTCACCCATCCAACTGGTAACCACGTTCGACTGCTGCTTAACTTGGCTGGGGTAAAGCGAGTGCTCCGACCACTGAGCTATCCCGTCCCCTTAAAAATAATAATAATATTGAGTCATTAATACTGTTTGCTTATCACTATGCAACGAACTCTTGCTTTTCAGTTACTGTTAGTATTCATGTTATTTTTGGGTATATTGCTGTTAGGCTTATTCTGTTCAATTTGTTTGTAATCCTCCATACCCCAGAAGGGGTGAAAGGAATTAAATCTAGGTCTAGGTCTAGGTCTAAGTCTAGGTCTCTGTAATACATGGAGAAAAACAAAAAACAGGTAGGTGTGTGCGTGTGTGTGTGTGTGTGTGTGTGTTCTATATTTCATTCTATTCTCTTTTTTTTTTAAATTTCGAGGATAATGGAATAAGCACTCATATGCTTTTTCCCCCATCTAAACCCCGTGCGTGTATGGTTTTGTAAATTTTATAATCAATTCGAACAATGGCCTACTCTTCCGAAAAGCGGAACGGGTTTTAATGTGTGCACAAGATGTTCTGCGTGTGTTCGCACAGGGTACCACGGCTTATAGTCTCATCCGAAGGACTTTTGGGGAGAATGGAGTCTGTATTGATGTTAACTCCAGAGGAAAAATCCTTGGAGTCAGCAGATCACGAATGCATCATTCTAACCACCAGGTTATTCTGTCCCACATAGTGAGTACAGGCTCTCACTGCAAGGCTTTTCCACCCCTTCAGACTAAGCCTTATTTTTTTTTCAAATTGTGTGCTTGTTGGTTAATTAGTCAGATAGTTAGTTACTTTGTCAGTCTTTGTTTATTTGTGTGTTTTGTAGTATTACGTAAGAGTCTAGGTCCTGATCCATTCAGCCAATCCATGTTTACCATTCCAAATTTGGAAAGGTCAAGGTTGCTTATCCGGAAGTGAGGAATGTTTTCATCGCTTCAAGATCGAGGATAATAACAACATTGACTTTTATCAACTATTTTGGTATGTTATCCATGACCTTGTGTGGAATAGTTTGTTAATCGTTAATACAAAAGTTCAGTCTATAGATTAAGATATTGAATTAACGAGTTTAAACTACTTTCAGACGATTTTTTTTCTGTTGAAGCGAAGATCTATTTTCAGTTTCAGGTCTTGCAGACACTGTCATGAGACAAGGGCTAGCCTAGTAATCTACAAACAAAAAAAAGTGCAGCAATATTCACCTTGAAAGCACATAACTCTCTCCCATAAACACACGGAAAATTGAAGTTTCAGTGTGTTTCATTCACGCAGGAGAATATCGGCACTTAATATCAACGCATCGATCGCTGTAGAACACACTAGTTCTAACCTAAGGATAGGTGTGGCTATTGCCTGTTGTGAAATGTTGTCTTTTTGTGAAGCTGCTAACGCTGATTTCCCCCCTCCCCCAAATGACTCACAGAAGGGGGTCCTGCTGTTGTTTTAATTCGTTGCATGTCATTGATCGCCCAGTCAAAAGAGTCAATACACAATCCTGTTTCAAATTTTGAAATAATTATGATTTATAATATCAGTTGATGAGTCGTATGCTTAGAAGTTACATTAAATTTTATGAGTTGAATGCCTGTGTTGTTGAATGATGGCACACCCTTCAGAATTTTACACACACACACACACACACACACACACACTAACACTAACACACACACTAACACAAACAGTAACACTAGTAACAGTGACACACACAATCTCTCTCGCTCTCTCTCTCTCTCTCTCTCTCTCTCTCTCTCTCTCTCTCTCTCACACACACACACACACACACACACACACACACACACATTAACACACACACACACAATCACACATAGGCATACATACACGTGCACGCACGCACAAACACACTTACACACACACACTCACATACACACATGTGCGCTCACACACACACACATACACACACACACACACACACACACATTGTCTAATATCACGTAATGTGAAAAGACGTTAAATTAAAGAAGAACACACACACACACACACACACACACACTGACACAGCCTATACTTATAGTGGGCTATACACACAAAAAATAGACATCCGTTTACTTTTTACAGATACAACTACAAGACAACTTGCGATTCACACTAGAAATAACAATTTAGAAATAAGAAATTAGAGATCACTTCTAGTTCTAGTTTTTTCCATTTCTCTGTAGTTTATATTGTTGTACTGCCTGCTTCTAACACTGTAACACTAACAGGAGCCCTATCTTTTTTGTCTTTTTTTCCCCTTTTGTTGTTGTTGTTGTTGTTTTTCCTCAGCTAGAGCTCCAAAGTTCTCCAATGGGGAAATTTTGTGTATGTGACGGTAAAATTTTGTGTATGTGACGGTAAAATTTTGTGTATGTGAAATTTTGTGTATGTGACGGTAAAATTTTGTGTATGTGACGGTTTTTTCCCACCATGATGGTATAGATCTGCTTTATCCCCATTTTGGGGAGAACCCTGTCAAACTCTTAAGTTAAGCCTAATCAAGCAGTAATCAATCCTTTCTGTTTGCAGTCAAAACACACGACACAGTCTTGATACTGATTGATCAAACAGCAAGGAGGATGAAGAGTGGCAGCACCTGCAGAGGATAGTTCTGTCAGAAATCTCTTTATTTGAATGTGAGTGTGACTGTGAGTGTATTATAAATTTATAAATTTCATGGTACAGATCCAGGTTAATGTGATGGTGAAATGGTTATGTTGAGTTTTATTTTGACCGTGAATTAAGTAAGTAGTTTTAGACTTTTTTGTTACTTTGCTCTTCATTACACTTACCTTGTGTGTGTGTGTGTGTGTGTGTGTGTGTGTGTGTGTGTGTGTTTGTGTGTGTAACAAATGTATATAATTATTTTTTATTCCAGAACATTGTCATGTGTGACAATGACATTCAAACTAAGTCTACCAAAACAAAAAGAATTCAAGTCAAGACATGTATGAAGTTAAAGTATGATATATCAGAATCAATCATTTGTAATGTGAAGCATGCTGATCAAAAGAAAATATTTTGCTTGAGCTTGAGATTGATGTACTTTTAATGTTATCAGTAGGTGGAGACAGAATTTGAATTTTGATTGAAGTTTGTATATTACTTAGTTTATTACTAATTATGTCAAGAGGTGTTTTTTTCCATATATTTTATTCTTTTATTTAGATGCAGACAGCTGTACAAAGTATTCTGAAATGAAAGTGAAATTAAAAAAAAAAATTCTTTTCATAGTTTGTTAGCTGCAGCTCCTTGTCTTAGTCTCATGTATGGTGAGATTTTTTAAAAATAGAAAGTTCTATGTGTGACTGGTTTTACCCTCCATTACGGCATTGGGGACGGGATAGCTCAGTGGTCGGAGCACTCGCTTTACCCCAGCCAAGTTAAGCAGCGTCGAGCGTGGTTACCAGTTGGATGGGTGACCGTTTGCGCGCCTTGGCTTCAGTACAGTTCCCCCAGTTCACCCAGCTGTCAATGGGTACCTGCCCTCTTTAGGGTCAGGGAAGGTAAAGCAGCGAGGGAGAGGAGATGGGCGCCGCCCTCTATATGCTGGCCCTAGAGAAGTGAGGTCTCTGACACCTTGCTACCCTATGACCTTATAGGTTATGGGACTCCTTTACCTTTACCTTTACGGCATTTATTAGGGTAGATCTGCATTCTGACTTTGGGGATAATTTATAATGTTAAAAATTATAATGTCTGATATACTAGCTTATAATTTATTTTGATAAGTTGAAAGTTATTATCAAGATCAGTTGTTATTTTTAACTGATAGGAATACTTCATATTTAATTTAGGAAATTATGATTCAGATAAAACTGGTTTAATGAGAGGGTATTGAATTGTAAGAAATGTATTCCTTTCTATCGAATAATTAATACTAATAGTACAAGTACTGTTGTAGTATATAACTATCTGTTAGTGTAACATCTATGTGTATATTTAGTGCGTATGTATGTGTGTGACTGTGTGTGTGTGTGACTGTGTGTGTGTGTGACTGTGAGAGAGAGAGAGAGAGCAAGATAGAGAGAGTGTGTGTGTGTGTGTGCATGCACATGTGTGCACATCCATGTGTGTGTGTTGTTGTTAGATGAGGTGTGTCTGCATATATATATATATACATGTATACAAACCATATTCAACATTTACTGATATTAGGTAGGACCACTCATTTTTTCAAACATCATAGAATTTGATGTTTCTCATTTCAAATGGAACTGGAAGATAATAACAAGATCAAGAAGCACGCAAAATTTCAAATCGTTACCTGTTATAACAGTCTTTGAGATATATATCACTTTAAACATTGTACGACAGGATGAAAATGCCATTTCATTATGATGATGATGATGATGATGATGATGATGGAGTCTCCCGTCGGATCGACGGATGAGTAGGCACTAGGCAGGCAGGCTTATCTGTCAGAATGTGTCCTCATATGGGAGAAGAGGCCGATTCTGGATGCACAGCACTTCCCACAGGTGTTGCAAGGGAAAACGTCTCCAGAAGTTGAACCCTGCTTCCTTCGCTCATGCTTCTCCTTAATATATATATATATATATATATATATATATATATATATATATATATATATATATATTATATATGACCAACTATTAAAAAAAAGTGCCTCATCAACTGCTGAAAATTGAATTACAGCAGACTTTCAAAGTTTCATGTGAAACAGATTTATACTAACTAACTAAGTTTAGACAACCAGTCTTCATATTTTATAACAGAAAACATAATATTTCCGATACTTTTTTTTGGACATATATATATATATATATATATATATTATATATATATATATATATACACATCTATATTATATCTATATCTATATCCCTCATAGTCATGCTCATTTTCAACCTGACGTTGCTGAAACTAGTTGAAAGTCTGTTTTCTTTGCTGAAGGCTGTGTGTTATACTATACTACAGTACAGCATACTGAGGCAGAGAGAGAGAGGGTCAGCGCAGCAGGATGCCCAGCAAGGAGAAGAAGCGAGACCTGTACCTGGCTGCCAGCATGGCCGAGCTGCAGAAGAAGAGCGAGATAAAGCCGCAGACCAACAATGCCCGCATGTGAGTGAGGAAGAGGCTGGCTGTGTGCTGGAGGATCTGAATGAATCAGTGTTGTTTGTGTGTGTGTGTGTGTAGTTGTGTTGTGTTGTGTGTGTGTGTGTTGTGTGTGTGTGTTGTGTGTGTGTGTGTAGTGTGTGTGTGTAGTTGTGTGTGTGTGTGTCACTGTGTGTGGTGTGTGTGTGTGGTCTGTGTGTGTGTGTGTGTGCACTGTGTGTGTGTGTGTGTGTGTCACTGTGTGTGTGTGTGTTGTGTGTGTGTGTCACTGTGTGTGTGTGTGTGTGTAGTTGTATGTGTGTGTGTGTGTGTGTGTCACTGTGTGTGTATGTGTGTGTGTTGTGTGTGTGTGTGTGTTGTGGTGTGTGTGTCACTGTGTGTGTGTGTGTGTGTCACTGTGTGTGTGTGTTCACTGTGTGTGTGTGTGTGTCACTGTGTGTGTGTCACTGTGTGTGTGTGTGTTTTTTTTTTTAAAATTTTATCTTATTTTATTCTTTTATATCGAGGATAATGGAATAAGCGCTTATGTGCTTTTTTTGCATCCAGTCCCTGTGTGTATGCAGTTTTGTCCATTTTGTCATCCGTTCCCACTGGCACACAATGGCCTAGTCTTCCAAAAAGCGGAACGTGTTTTAACGTGTGCGCAAGATGTTCTGCATGCGTTTGCACACGGGACCTCGGTTTATAGTCTCATCCGAAGTGTGTGTGTGTGTGTGTGTGTGATGTGTGGTGTGTGGGATGGTAGGGGGTGGGGTTTTGTGGGGGGGGGAGGGGGGTGAGGGGGGGTTGTGTTTGTGGGGTGGGGGGGGGGGGGAGGTGGGTGGGGGGTTGTTTGTATGTGGGTGTGAGGGGAGAGGGATTTGTGTGTGTGTGTGTTGTGGGGGGAGGGGGGTTGAGGGGGGGGTGTTTGGGGTGGGTGGGAGGGGGGATGGTGGTGGGGGGTGGGGGGTTGTTTTTATGTGGTGTGAGGGTGTGTGTGTGTATATATGTGTGTGTTGGTGGGGGGGGGGTGTTGTTGTGTGTGTGTGAGAGTGAGGTGTGTGTGTATTTGTGTGTGTATGTTGTGTGTGTGTGAGGTGTTGTGGGGTGTTGTGTATGTTGTGGTATGATTCGTAAGATATATGCCAGAATTTCTTGAGATTTCTTTTGTTGTCTTTTGCAAGTAAAGAGTGGGTTTTTTGGTTGTTTGGTTGTTGTTTTTAAAAAAAAGAAAATGGATGTACTTTTAAAAAACAACAACAGTGTCTTGAGTCTGTATAATTTGTTTATCATTATGATTGTTGTTCCTTCCATGTTGAACTCTAGCTTTTCAGTTCCTGTGACTGTTAGTATTGAATCATTGACAATATTTTTGGGTGTATATTACTGTTAGGTTTTGTCTCCTTTTGAATTTATTTGTAATCCTCCACACCCCCATTTTGTGTATTGATCAACCGTTTCTGCCCACCATGAAGGTAGCTGCATTCTGACTTCGGGGATGTATGCTGGGTATGTTCGTGTTTCCATAACCCACCAAACACTGACGTGAATTATAGGATCTTTAGCATGCATAGTTGATCTTCTGTGTGTGTGTATATATATGAATATACACACACACACACAAAGAGAATGAAGGCACTGGTAGGTCTGCGCTTGACGTTGACCTGGGAGATGGTAAAAATCCCCCAGCATTAATTCACCAGACCCTCCTGCCGAGATTCGAACCCAGGACTTCACGGACCTATGGGATTGAAGTCAAACAGTCTTAACTACTTGACTATTAGATAGATTAATCTGTTGACACAGCTGTCAGTTTCCCCACTTTCAGCTGCTCTCAGCTGCTATCCATCCCAGCTGGTGCTAATTATTATAGCAGGAACTGACCACACTTGGACTTGGTAAAAGGAAAGGGGCATACTTAAGTTAGCAGTTTTGACTGAGTGATGCTGGATTTGCGCGCTGTTTTGACTGAAGCAGTATAGAAGGCAGCTGCTGACATGCAACATCATGTCCTGTCATTTACTTGTTGTGTGCAGTTTGGTGAAGTCGGCCGACACGATGTTCCGTGAAGCTGAGAAACACGACCTTCAGGGAGACGAAGAGAAAGCCTTCATCATGTACATGAGATACTTCAACATCGTCAAACAGGTCAAAAGCAACGCCGACTACAAGAAAAACAAGGTACGGCCGCCGTTTGTTCCGGCGTCGGAGATTTATACTGATTGCTGCAGTTTGTTTCTGTGTCGGAGATTTATACTGATTGCTGCAGTTTGTTTCTGTGTCGGAGATTTATACTGATTGCTGCAGTTTGTTTCTGTGTCGGAGATTTATACTGATTGCTGCAGTTTGTTTCTGTGTCGGAGATTTATACTGATTGCTGCAGTTTGTTTCTGTGTCGGAGATTTATACTGATTGCTGCAGTTTGTTTCTGTGTCGGAGATTTATACTGATTGCTGCAGTTTGTTCCTCTGTCGGAGATTTATACTGATTACTGCAGTTTGTTCCTCTGTCGGAGATTTATACTGATTACTGTAGTTTGTTTCTGTGTCAGAGATTTATACTGATTACTGCAGTTTGTTTCTGTGTCGGAGATTTGTACTGATTACTGCAGTTTGTTTCTAAGCTCAAAACAGAGAGAGATGGAGAAGGCTCATCAATGTCAAACCTCCCCTGGGAGAAACATGACAAAAAAGGAAGAAGAAGAAGACTGCAGTTTGTTTCTGTCTCGGAGATTTATACTGATTACTGTAGTTTGTTTCTGTATCGGAGATTTATACTGATTACTGCAGTTTGTTTCTGTGTCGGAGATTTATACTGATTACTGCTTTGTTCTTGCCAAACCTTATTCCTTTGCAAGCCTGTTGAGAAAGTTTGTTTTTTAATTTTTGGTCATTCAGAGTGCTGAGGTTCACCAGTGGTGAGATCTTCTAGTAAGCGACCGATTTAGCCACATTCCATCTTCAGAGATGATGTCAGAGCACAACGCCAGTGTGCATGCATTTTTAAAGATATTTTATTTTCCTACTGGCATGTAATAGCCTACTCTTCCCAAAGGTGGAACGGGTTTTAACATGTGCGCAAGATGTTCTGTGTCCGTTAGCACGCAGGGCCTTGGTTTATAGTCTCATCCAAAAGACTTTTGAAGGAGTGGAGACATGGGTTAGTGAAGGTGGGATAGTTCTGATATGAAACAGGAGGGGTGGGGGGGGGGGGGAATCTTAGGTTTGAAATAAATATGTCTTGAGGCTTGATTTAAAAGTGTCATAACTAGGCTTCTGGCAAAGAGAGAGAGGGAGCTCATTCCGGGTCGATGGACCAGAAATAGAGAAAGAGCGGCGGCCAACGGTGGATTGGTTGAATCTAGGTAATCGTAGGCACAAGGTATCTGCAGCAGAGCGGAAGGAACGTGAAGGAGTGTACAGGTGAAGACATTCACAGAGGTAGGAGGGTGCAGTTTTGTGGAGACATTTGTAACAGAGGGTACTGATGTTATGATCTACTCTCAGTTTAACGTCTGTTGACATTCAGTGATTTTATTGTGCGTGCGTGTGTTGGTGGTGACAGCAATACTACGACAGCCTGCTGGGCCAGAAGAACCAGGTGCGGGCCATCGAACAAGCAGAGCAGCTGGCGGAGAGTCTGAAGGAAAGGTACATCTGCACTGTCTGTCTGTCAGTCTGTCTGTCTGCACTGTCTGTCAGTCTGTCTGTCTGTCTGTGAAACAAACAAACCAACAAACAAGGAGAGAAGGTGGCAGGACGGTTAAGACCTTCACCTGCTTAACAAGTAAACTCTTTAAGTTCTGGATTTGATTCCCCAATCTTGCCCTTTTTTTTTCTCCAGGTGACAGGATTGTTAAGACCTTTAAAAAAAATAATAAATAAATAAATAAATAAATAAATTTAAAATATATATATATATATAATTCTTTCATTTCAAGGATAATGGAATAAGGACCCATGTGCTTTCTTTTGCAACCTGTCTCTGTGTGTATGCAGTTTTGTCAATTTTGTTATCCATTCCCACAGTGGCCCACTCTTCCGACAGGTTTTAATGTGTGCGCAAGTTGCTATGCATGCGTTCGCACACGGGACCTCGGTTTATAGTCTCATCTGAATGACTTTTAGGGGAGAGTGGAGTCAGCACGGATGTTAGCTCAAGAGGCAAAAATCCTCTTGAACGAGATTCGAACCCGGGTCAGCAGATCACAAGCGCAATGCGCATCACTCTAACCACCAGGCTAGCCCATCCCCTCTGTGAAACAAAACAAACAAACAAACAAGCAGGAAGGTGGCAGGACGGTTAAGACGTTCACCTGCCAAACAAGTAAACTGCGAGGTTCTGGGGATTTTTACCATCTCCAGGGTCAACTTCAAGTGCAGACCTGCTAGTGCCTTAATTCCCTTTGTGTATACGTACAGAAGATCAGATATATATATATATATATACATGTGAAAGATCCAGTAGTTGAAGATCACCGTCGGGTGGGCTCGGGAAACGTGAACACACCCAGCATACGTCCCCAAGGCAGAATGCGGCTACCTTATGGTGGGTGAAAATGGTCGCATACTTAAAATCTCGTCATTGGTGAACCTCCCAGCTCTAGCCGAGGAACGGAAAAGTCGCCCCCTCCCCCCACACTCCCCAAAAAAAGTTTTTTAAAAAAATCCAAACCAAAAAAAAAATTGAATGTCAAGTCTTTTGAAGGAGACTCTAAACCAGTCTCGACCCTGTGTGCTTACAGATTTGTGCACGTCAAAAGAACCCACGGCAGTTGAAAATCGAAAAGAGCGGTGAGGTACCTCCTGACTGATCTGGCCAAACTGGTAGATTCAGTCCCCAACTGTATTCCCCCTGAAGTCGGAATGCAGCTACCCTAATGGTGGGAAGAAGAAAAAAAAAAAAAAACCCACAGTTGTATGTACACAAAATCTCACCATTGGTGAACCTGGGAGCTCTAGCCAAGGAAGGGAAGAAAGATGTAATGCATACTAATATCTTTTGATTGCAAATGAACACAGTAAGGTAATAATAATAATAATCATGTATGGAATTTATATAGCGCTGAGTCTTGTAAAGCAACAAATCAAAGCGCTCAGATTTTTTTTTCCCGAGGATAATGGAATAAGCACTCATGTGCTATTTTCCATCCAGTCCTCGTGTGTATGCGGTTTTGTAAATTTTGTCATCTGTTTCCACCAGCACACAATGGCCTGCTCTTTCAAAAAGCAGAACAGGATTTAAGCATGTGTTTGCACACAGGGCCTCGGTTTATAGTCTCATTCGAAGGTAAAGGCGTCCCATAACCTATGTGGTCATAAGGGAGCGAGGCGTCAGAGACCTCAACTTCTCTAGGGGCCAGCATATTGAGGGCGGCAGCGCCCCATCTCCTCTCCCTCGCTGCTTTACCTTCCCTGACCCTAAAGAGAGGCGAGGTACCCAATTACAGCTAGGTGAACTGGGAGGAACTGTACTGAAGCCAAGGCGCGCAAACAGTCGCCCACCCACTTGGTAACCACGCTCAACTCTGCTTAACCTTAGCTTGGGGGAAAGCGAGTGCTCTGACCACGGAGCTATCCCGTCCCCAAGGAACACAGTTCACTGTTCACTGGTCCCGTAACCCACCAGGGTCATAGGGGCGCTGCATGGTGGACGAACGGTGGACCAGCTGGCTCCACTTAGCGCGGTCGTGGGCGAGTGCCTGGGTGACACTGAAGTCCTCCCCTGTCCAATCACGGATGTCATCGGCCCACTTTCTCCTCTGTCTGCCCCGTCTTCTCTTCCCCTGGACTGTTCCTTGCAGGATGGTCTTTGCAAGTCCTTCTGAGCATGTTACGTGCCCTTACCATCTGAGTTTCCTCTTTTTTGCTGTGGTCAGTAGGTCTTCATAGTCCCGCACCTGTTGAGTGATCATTCTGCGGACTTCATTGTTGGTGACATGGTCCTTGTATGAGATGCCAAGGAGCCTTCTGAGGCATCTCATTTCTACTGCTTGGATCCTCCTTTGTAGGTCTGCGTTCAGTGTCCATGCCTCACATGCGTAAAGCATGATTGAGGTGACTAGCGCGTTTGGTAACTTCACCTGGGTTCCAAGAGGGATGTTTCTGTCTCTCCATATGGTCTTCAGTCTTGCCATTGCTGCTGCTGCTGTTTGTGCCGCTCTTGCTAGGATTTTGGTCTTCGATCCCTCCTCACTTATGATGGCTCCAAGGTACTTGAAATGGTCAACTGTCTCAAGTTCTTTTCCGCTGAACACAGTGCTCTAACTCAAATCTCTCCTCACGACTCCACTCCACTCTTGTCTGACCAGATACGATTTCAAAGAAGCGGAAGCGGTGGCGCAGAAGTTTGCTGCCTTGGATGCTTCCGGCCAGCGGAAGCAGAAGGAAGTGGAAGTGGAGAACGACAAGATGGAGGACAACAAGATGTCTGCCGTGGACGAAAACGGTGCAAAGGACCAGCCGTCCACCTCTACCAGCTCTGAAGGTCTGCTCTCTTGTGTTGTGGAAGAGACAGCTGGGGGTAGCTTCTTGTTCTTGTTCGTCTTTTTTCTTGTTCTTGTTCGTCTTTGTCTTCATCTTGTTGTTGTTGTTGTTGTTCTTCTTCTTCTTCTTCTTCTTCTGACTCTTCTTTCTTCTTCTTCTTCTTCTTCTTACTTCTTCTTCTTCTTCTTCGTTTCGTTGTCATCGTCGTCGTGTCGTCTTCTTCTTCTTTTCTTCTTTTCTCTTCTTCTTTTCTCTTCTTCTTCTTCTTTTCTCTTCTCTTCTTCTTTTCTTCTTCTCTTCTTCTTCTTCTTCTTCTTCTTCTTCTTCTTTTCTTCTTCTTTTCTTCTTCTTCTTCTTCTTCTTCTTCTTCTTCTTCTTCTTCTTCTTCTCTAGTCGTCTTCTTCTTCTTCTTCTTTCTCTTCTTCTTCTTCTCTTCTTCTTCTTCTTCTTCTTCTTCTTTTCTTCTTTCTTCTTCTTCTTCTTTTCTTCTTCTCTTCTTCTTCTTCTTCTTCTTCTTCTCTTGTTGTTTTTGCTCCTCCTCCTCTTGTCTTCTTCTTCTTCTTTTTCTTCTTCTTTTCTTCTTCTTCTTCGTCGTCGTCGTCGTCGTCGTCGTCGTCGTTGTCTTCTTCTTCTTCTTCTTCTTCTTCTTCTACCTAGTCGTCTTCTTCTTCTTCTTCTTCTTTTTCTTCTTCTTCTTCTTCTGCTTCTGCTTTGAACGCTCAGACAGCAACTATTGTTGTCTGTCATATGAGCAAAAGTGCGTTGCACAGCCGTACAGCGCCTGACAAGTCAGGCCTAGCACATCCGACTTCAGCATGGGAGAGAATTGTTATCTGTGAAATCTTTCTGGCAAAAGAAAGGCAGAAGAATGGACCAAGAAGGCAGAAAATAAGACAAGAAGGAGGTGATAACAGGAAGAAAAGGAACAAGGCAGAAACAAAGAGAGGAATAGAAAAGAGGGAATTCTTTGCACAGAATTTCCAGAAGGTAGGGGATGCTGTTTATACTAGCAGGCCCCTTACATCTCTGCAGGAGAGGTTGTGTTACGAAAAAAAACTGTGGAACGCTCTTGTGTCAGTATCTCCACATTGTCTGATTTGATTTGACTTTTTTCTTGTCCACTGCCAAACCTGTCATGATGCCAGCACTCTTAGTCTGTGTCACCAGACACTCGTGATATCCCCTGTGTGGGTGTCAGGGACTTGTCAGTATAAATAGCATACAAACTGATGGAAATTCTGCGCTATAGAAAATTCCCTCTTTTCTATCCCTCCCTTTGTTTCTGCCTCATTCCTTTTCTTCCTATCACCTCCTTCTTGTCTATTTTCTGCTTTCTCAGTCCACTCTTTTCCCAGATAGACTTCAAAGATAACAATAATTATCTCCCACGCTGAAGTTGGATGTGCTGGGCCTGACTTGTCAGGCATTTGGTGGCAGCGCGAAGCATTTTCGCTCATATGACAGACAACAGTTAGTTGCTGTCTGAGCGTTCCACGACTTCTTCTTCTTCTTCTTCTTCTTCTTCTTCTTCTTCTTCCTTTTTTGTCATGTTTCTCCCAGGGGAGGTTTAACATTGATGAGCCTTCTCCATCTCTCTCTGTTTTGAGCTTCCTCCTTATCTATGCGCCTTTCTCTAAGATCATCTTCAATACAGGCAGCCCAGGTTTTGCTAGGTGTTCCCTTTGGTCTCTTTCCATCCACTACGAAGTTCATTGCTCTTTTTCTGATGTGGTGGTCTGCTTTCCGTTGAACATGCCCAAACCAGCGCAGACTATTGGTACTAGTTACAGACTTCAGATCATCAACTTTGCACATTCTCCATAGTTCTTCATTCTTCTTCATTCAGTGTTCCATGACAAAGAAGAAGAAAATACTCAGATTTTATTTTTGGTAGTTTTTTTTTTTTCTCTTACCAGCTACCAAGCCGGTCATGGCACCAGCAGCACTTTAAGTCCCAAGTTTTCACATTCTGTGATATGATTTTTTCATGTTTTTTTTTTTTTCTTATCACTTGCCAAGCTGGTCACTGTGCCAGAGCTCTTAGTTGATATTATCACGTACTGCGATATTATTTTAATTTTGGTTTTTTTTTTCATGTCAGCTTCCAAGCCGGTCATCGTGCCCACAACGCTTTGCAATCTGCTGCGAGACTCCAGTACTCAGCTGATCATCATGGACGCTCGCAAGACGGTGGACTTTGCCGAGTCTCACATCAGCCACGCCTCGTGCATCTCTGTGCCTCAGGAGGTGCTCAGTCCAGGGTAAGGGGATGCAGTAGGAAGGGGCAGGATGGAGGAAGGCAGCATGTGTGGCGAGAACAGATTTGAAAATGTATCCATGTTGTGGTCTGAGTCATTTATTTCATTTCATACCACTTTTAAGTCACGGCAGATTTCTCTGCGTGAAATTCGGGCTGCTATTCCCTGGGGAGAGCGCGTTATCGCCACAAGAGCAGCGCCACCCTTTTTTTTTGTTTTTTTGTTTTGGTCTGCAACTGTGTTTGTTTCCCTATCAGAGTGGCTTTTTTCTAACAATTTTGCCTGGGACAACTCTCTTGTTGCCGTGGGTTCTTTTACGTGCGCTGTATAATTTTGTGTAACACACGGGACCTCAGTTTATCGTCTCATCTGAAAGACTAGCGCCCAGACCACCACTCATGGTCTAATGGATGGGGGGAAAAGTTTTGGGCCCAGACAGGATTCGAACCACCGCACACTTCCGACCCGGACTTTTTGCATTCTAGACAGGCGCGTTACCTCTAGACCACCGATCCACGCATATCACTACATATCACTGAGTGACAGTTTCTGACTTTGGACACTGCCAAACCCAGCTGTCTAATGTTACTTTGCATTGCATATTTTTACACATTTTTGTGTGTGTGGCCCTCAGCTAGAACTCCGAGGTTCACCAACGGTGAGATTTTTGCATATGCGACAATATTTTGGCCCAGCATGAAGGTAGCCGCATTCTGACTTTGGGGATGTATGCTGGGTATGTTCGTGTTTCCATAACCCACCGACATGAATTACAGGATCTTAACCATGCATATTTTACCTTCTGTATGTGTATATATACACGGAAGGGAATAAAGGCACTGGCAGGTCTGCTCTTGAAGTTGACCTGGGAGATGGTAAAAAATCTCCATCGATAATTCACCAGATGCCGCCATGATTCGAATCCGTGACTTCATGGACCATGGGATTGAAGTCAAGAATGCATAGCAAAAACAGACATGAACTGTATTTCATTTATTTTATTTTCTTTTCTTTTATCTTTTATATCGAGGATAATGGAATAAGCACTCATGTGCTTTTTTACATCCTGTCCCCGTGTGTATGCGGTTTTGTAAATTTTGTCATCTGTTCCCACCGGCACACAATGGCCTACTCTTTCGAAAAGCGGAACAGGATTTAACGTGTGCGTAAGATGTTCTGCGTGCGTTCGCACACGGGGCCTCGGTTTATAGTCTCATCCGAAGGTTTTGTGTCTGAATGGGTTCAGTACAGATTGACAGCTCCTAAATTCTGACGGGGACGGGATAGCTCAGTGGTCAGAGCACTCGCTTTTCCCCAGCCAAGGTTAAGCAGCGTCGAGCGTGATTACCACTTGGATGGGTGACCGTTTGCACGCCTTGGCTTCAGTACAGTTCCCCAGTTCACCCAGCTGTCAATGGGTACCTGCCCTCTTTAGGGTCAGGGAAAGGTAAAGCAGCGAGGGAGAGGAGATGGGCGCCGCCCTCAATATGCTGGCCCCTAGAGAAGTTGAGGTCTCTGACGCCTCGCTCCCCTATGACCACATAGGTTATGGGACACTCTTTACCTTTTTTCTTTTTTTTAATTTTGCACTTCCAGATCAGTGTGTGCATTATTTCTTCTTTTTTATCGAGGATAATGAAATAAGCCCTCATGTGGGTTTTTTTTACATCCAGTCCCTGTGTGTATGCATGCGGTTTTGTCAATTCTGTCATCTTGTTCCCACCGGTACACAGTGGCCTACTCTTACGAAAAGCGGAACAGGATGTAACGTGTGCGCAAGATGTTCTGCGTGCATGCATGTGTGTGTACGTTGTGCAGGACGACGGTGACCAGTATAGAGAACCAGCTTCCTCCGGAGTCGGTGTCGCTATGGAGACAGCGAGGCAACATGGACTTCATTATCATGCTGGACTGGACTGCCAAGCTAGAGTCCCTGAACATCGGCAGTCCGTTACGCACCCTCAAAGATGCCCTGTTTGTGGTAGGCATACATTGTGCTTGTTTGTGGTAGGCATACGTTTTGCTTGTGTGTGGTAGTGGTAGGCATACGTTTTGCTTGTTTGTGGTAGTGGTAGGCATACGTTGTGCTTGTTTGTGGTTGTGGTAGGCATACGTTTTGCTTGTTTGTGGTAGTGGTAGGCATACGTTGTGCTTGTTTGTGGTAGGCATACGTTTTGCTTGTTTGTGGTAGTGGTAGGCATACGTTGTGCTTGTTTGTGGTAGGCATACGTTTTGCTTGTTTGTGGTAGGCATACGTTTTGCTTGTTTGTGGTAGGCATACGTTTTGCTTCTTTGTGGTAGGCATAAGCTGTGCTTGTTTGTGGTAGGTATAAGTTGTGCTTGTTTGTGGTACGCATAAGTTGTGCTTGTTTGTGGTAGGCATAAGTTGTGCTTGTTTGTGGTACACATCAGTTTTGCTTGTTTGTGGTAGGCATAAGTTGTGCTTGTTTGTGGTAGGCATAGGTTTTGCTTGTTTGTGGTAGGCATACGTTTTGCTTGTTTGTGGTAGGCATACGTTTTGCTTGTTTGTGGTAGTGGTAGGCATAAGGTGTGCTTGTTTGTGGTAGGCATAAGTTTTGCTTGATTGTGGTAGTGGTAGGCATAAGTTTTGCTTGTTTGTGGTACGTACAAATTTTGCTTGTTTGTGGTACGTACAAATTTTGCTTGTTTGTGGTAGGTATAAGTTGTGCTTGTTTGTGGTAGGCATAAGTTGTGCTTGTTTGTGGTAGGCATAAGTTTGCTTGTTTGTGGTAGGCATAAGTTGTGCTTGTTTGTGGTAGGCATACGTTTTGCTTGTTTGTGGTAGGCATACGTTTTGCTTGTTTGTGGTAGGCATACGTTTTGCTTCTTTGTGGTAGGCATAAGCTGTGCTTGTTTGTGGTAGGTATAAGTTGTGCTTGTTTGTGGTACGCATAAGTTGTGCTTGTTTGTGGTAGGCATAAGTTGTGCTTGTTTGTGGTACACATCAGTTTTGCTTGTTTGTGGTAGGCATAAGTTGTGCTTGTTTGTGGTAGGCATAAGTTGTGCTTGTTTGTGGTAGGCATAAGTTGTGCTTGTTTGTGGTACACATCAGTTTTGCTTGTTTGTGGTAGGCATAAGTTGTGCTTGTTTGTGGTAGGCATAAGTTTTGCTTGTTTGTGGTATGTACAAAGTTTGCTTGTTTGTGGTAGGCATACATGTCCTCTTTTGCTGTCACAGGCATTACCTTCTTCTTCTTCTTCATCCAGCACTCAGACAACCACTACTGTTGTGTGGGTGTATGTATGTATGTGTATGTGTGTGTGTATGTGTGCATGCGTGCGTGTATGTGTGCTTACATGTGTGTGTGTGTGTATATGTGTTGCACTGCTGTTAACTGCTTGACAAGTCAGGTCCATCGCATCCTACTTTGGCATGGAAGAGGATTGTTATCTTTTTAGTCATTTCTGGGGTTTTTTTAAAAAAGGCAGGAGAATGGACTAAGAAGGCAGAAAATAGACAAGAAGGAGGTGACAGGAAGAAAAGGAACAAGGCAGAAACAAAGAGAGGGATAGAAAAGAGGGAATTCCTAGCACAGAATTTCCAGAAGGTGGGGATGGTATTTATACTGACAGGCCTCCAGGTATCCCTACGGGCAGGGGTAACAGGCATTGAAGTGTAAACCACTATCAGTCACGGCAGATTTATTTTTTGCATGAAATAATGCGCTGCTCTTCACCAGGGAGAGTAAAGGTAAAAGTGTCCCATAACCTATGTGGTCATTTATTTATTTATGTATTCTTTTATATCGAGGATAATGGAATAAGCACTCATGTGCTTTTGTACATCCAGTCCCCGTGTGTATGCGGTTTTGTAAATTTTGTCATGTTTCCACCGGCACACAATGGCCTACTCTTTCGAAAAGCGGAACAGGATATAACGCATGCGCAAGATGTTCTGCACGCGTTCGCACATGGGGCCTCGGTTTATAGTCTCATCTGAAGGATCCCATAGGGGAGGAAAGCATCAGAGGCCTCAACTTCTCAAAGGGGTTAGCATATTGACGGTGGCATCTATCTCCTCTCCCTTGCTGCTTTACCTTCCCTGACCCTAAAGACACGCAGCTGGGTGAACTTGGGGACTGTACTGAAGCCGAGGCACGCAAACTGTCGCCCATCCAAGTGGTAACCACGCTCAATGCTGCTTAACCGTAGCTGGGGGAAAGCGAGTGCTCCGCCCACTGAGCTATCTATCCCATCCCCCAAGGGCAAGTACATTGCCTCAAAAGCATTGCCACCCATTTGTTTAATTTAAAAAAAAAAAAGGAATTTCTGTCTGAATATGTACTTGTTTTTCCTATAAAACTGTCTTTTTTTATACAGAATTTTGCCTGGGACATCTCTCTCTCATGTCGCCAGGGTTTATTTTTAGATGAGTTGCACTTAGGACCTTAGTTAATAATAATAATTATAATAATAAATATAATAATAAATGGAACTTATATAGCGCTATACCTTGCAAAGACAAATCAAAGCGCATGCATTCAACCTAATCTTACAGTCATGCAATCAGTGATACATAATCAATAGTTTAAACAAACAGATATTACAAACATGGTGCGCTGCAGACAAAAACTATGAAATAAAATTTCAACAGTCAAATGTTTTTCAAAAGCACACACACACACTCATACAGGTCATCTCAGCTCAAAGACTAGCACCCAGACCACTACACAACGTCTAGTGAATCGGGGGGGAAAAGTTAAAGAGTTCATACAGGAGAATTTTACCCACTATTAAGGTAGTTGTAGTGTATACCGCTTTCATTCGCAACTTTGGGGAGTTTGTCGGTTTTTGTTATATATAATCTTTTTTTTAAACTCAAACTTTAAAAAAACACAACCCACAAACACCCTACTTCTCTCTGTATCATCCTTGATCTAACCTCTTTGGGGGGTGGGGGGTGGGGTGGGGATGGAGCCCAGCATGCAAATCCAGCACAACTCAGTCAAGGGTCCAGGGCCCAGTGCTGAAATCAGAACACCCCTGTCTTTTCACCAAGACCAAAGTGGGGGTCAGTTTTAGCTATGATTCAGCACCAGCTGGGATGGGATGGGATGGATAGCAGCTGAGAGGAGCTGAAAGTGAGGGAAAACTGACAATTGTAGGGGGGGGGGGGGGGGGGAGGAGGGGAGAGGAGGGGGGGGGGGCAAAGCGCTCGTAAAATGTGAAGGTTTTTTTTTTTAGGTGTGTGGTTTTTTTTTTTTCATGGACGGGGTGTGTGTGTGTGTGTGTGTTGCTGTCTTGGGTTGCAGTATGACTCCACGGTGATCATCAAGAGCGAGCCGTTGGTGTTGGAAGGGGGGTACGAGCAGTGGCTGCTGTTCTACCCCACCATCACCACCAACCCCCGCGTCACCCGCCCCACCCCCTCCACCGTCGCCAACTCCGTCAGCCTGTGTCAGTGTCTGGGGGTGTCTGTGTGTGTGTGTGTGTGTGGGGGGGGGGGGAGGGGTTTGGGTGTGTCTGTTGTGTTGTTGTTGGTGGTGGTGGTGGTGGTTTTTGAAAGGGTGTTTGTGTGTGTGTGGGGGGGGAGGGGGGGGTGTCTGTTGTGTTGTTGGTGGTGGTGGTGGGGTTTTTGAAAGGGTGTTGTGTGTGTGGGGGGGGGGGGGGAGGAGTGAGTGTGTGTGGAGGGAGGGGAGAGTGTGTGTGAGAGAGAGAGAGAGTGTGTGTGTGGGGGGTGGTTGTCTGTTGTGTTGTTGTTGGTGGTGGTGGGGTTTTGAAAGGGTGTTTGTGTGGTGGGGGGGGGTAGGAGTGTGTGTAGGGGAGGGGGGAGGGGGGAGGGGAGAGGTGTGATGAGAGAGAGAGTGTGTGGGGGGGGGGGGGGGGGGGGGGAGGGGTTTGGTTGTCTGTTGTTGTTGTTGGGTGGTGGGGTTTGGTGGGTTTTGAGGGTGTGTGTGTGTGGGGGGGGGGGGGGGTGGGGGGGGGGGGGTAGGGTGTGTGTATGTGGGGGGGGAGGGGGGGGGGGTGCTGTGTGGTGGTGTGTGGGGTTTTAAAAGGGTGTTGTGTGGGTGGGGGGGGGGGGGGGGAGGATGTGTGTGTGTGGAGGGGGGGGGGGAGAGTGGTGTGAGAGAGAGAGAGAGGTGTGTGTGTGTTGGGGGGGGGGGGGGGGGGTTGTTTTTGTTGTTTGTTGTTGGTGGTGGGGTTTTTGAAGGGTGTTTTGTGTGGGGGGGGGGGTAGTGTGTGGGGGGGGGGAGGGGAGAGTGTGTGAGAGAGAGAGTGTGTGGGGGGGGGGGTTGGTTGTCTGTTGTGTGTTTTTGGGTGTGGGGTTTAAGGGTATTTGAGGGGGGGGGGGGGGGGGGGGGGGGTAGGAGTGTGTGTATGTGGGGGGGGAGGGGAGAGTGTGTGAGAGAGAGAGAGGGGTGTGTGTGGGGGAGGGGGGGGGGGGGGAGGGGTTTGGGTGTGTCTGTTGTGTTGTTGTTGGTGGGTGGTGGGGTTTTTGAAAGGGTGTCTGTGTGTGGGGGGGGGGGGGGAGGGGAGGGGAGAGTATGTGTGAGAGAGATGGAGAGAGAGGGGAAATTTATGCGTGTGTGTCTGTGTCAATCAAGTCAAGTCAAGTCAAATTTTTATTTCCAGATGGTACATTGAATAAGCAATGCATTTGCTTTTTTTCATCAAGCCATCTGTCTAAGAACAAATTTCTTAATGATGTGTGTATGTGTGTGTGTGTGTGTCAATGTGTGTGTGTGTGTGAGAGAGAGAAGAGAGAATGTGTATGTGGGAGAGAGAGAGTGTGTGTGTGTGTATGTATGTATGTATGTGTGAGAGGGTGAGTGTGTTTGTGTGTGTATGTGACAGAGGAGAGAGGAGTGTGAGTGGAGAGGGAGAGAGGGAGAGTAAAGGGGAGAGAGAGAGAGAAGAGCGTGTGTGTGGTGTGTGCATATGTGTGTGTGTACATTAGAGTGTTGTGTGGTGTATGGTGTTTTGTGTGTGTGTACATAAGAAAGTGCGTGTGTGGTGTGGTGTGTGCATATGTGTGTGTGTGTACATAAAAGAGTGTGTGTGGTGTGTGCGAATTTGTGTGTGTGTGTGTATATAAGAGAGTTGTGTGTGGTGTGTGCATATATGTGTGTGTGTGTACATAAGAGAGTGTGTGTGTGGTGTGTGCATATGTGTGTGTTACATAAGAAAGTGTGTGTCCCATATGTGTGTGTGTGTTTTACATAAGAGGAGTGTGTGTGTGTGTGTGCATATGTGTGTGTACATAAGAAGAGTGTGTATGTGGTGTATGTGCGAATGTGTGTGTGTGTGTGTACATAAGAGAGTGTATATATGCACCTCATGGTGGCTCACTCCCAAAACCCATCAGATCACAAACACAACACTCTAACCACCGGGACCTTCCCACCCCCAACCCCCCACACCCCCAAACCCCCCTCCCCTACACCCTTCCAGGAGATCCTCCCCCAAAAACCGGACTTTCTGATTGCAGTGGACTTTGACTACCCAGACTTCGAAGAACCCGACAAGAAGGAGCAGACGGCGTCTGTGGATCAGGTCGGCGCAGACGACGACGACAACACCACCACCACCCTCACCACCACCGTCCCGCAGTTCAAACCGCGCCCTCAAGCCCAAGGTGGGGGGGGGCGGGGGGTGGCGGGGGGGAGCTCAACAACGCCCGCAACCTCAACCTCTCGCGGGAGGAGGGCCTGCCCGGGGGGCAAGGTGATCAACCACCTGTATCCACCTTCGTGGTCAAAGGGGAGAAAAACACCAACCTGGAGGCGCAGGAGAGCCGAGCAGGGGAGGTGAGATGGCTGGGAGGTGGGTTGGGGGGTGGGGGGGGGTGGGCGGGGGTTAGGTTCCCTCCCCATGCGGACGGGTTTAGTCAGTGGTCGGGCATCTCGCTTTCCCCCCCCAAGTTAAGCAGCGGGGGAGCGGGTTCCCATGGGTGACGTTTGCGCCCGCCTTGGTTGGGTACGTCCCCCCCCGTTCACCCAGCTGTAAAGGGGTACTGCCCTCTTTAGGGTCGGGGAAGGTAAGCAGCAGCGGGGGAGAGGAGATGGCGACCGCCCTAATTTGGCCCCCCTAGGAAGTTGAGGTCTCTGACGCCTCGCTCCTTTTTCGCCTTATGGTTATGGGATCCTTTCCCTTTTACCTTCCCCCATGCGGTCGGGAACCTGTGCGTCATCGTGCCGCGCGTGGCGTGGTCCCTTCGGATGAGATTTTTAAACCCGAGGCCCCCCCGGTGTGGAACGCGTGCGAACATTTTGGCGCGCACGTTAAACCCTGTTCCGCTTTTTGAAAAGTTGGCCCATTGTGTTGGGTGGGGGAAAACAGATGAAAAAATTTGACAAAAACCTGCATCGCCGGGGGAAGGATGTAAAAAAAGCGCTTTGAGCGCTTATTCCCTTTCCTCGTTTTATAAAAAAAGAAGTAATTTGGGGGTTTGATTTTTTGCTTTACAAGATTCAGCGCTATATAAATTCCATACATTATTATTATTATTATTATTATTATTATTAAAAATCGGGACACGTCCCGCGAATTGTGCGACGCTGGTTTGAACCCTCTCCGTTGCGTATATTTCACCTACGTGGTGAAGTGTAGAATTTATGCAGCGTCTTTTATTATCAGAGGCCACATCCTGACTGCCTGTCCGTGTTATGTACCCAGGGAGAGATGGGAGGTTGAAATATCTCCACCCTGATACACGAGAAACAGCCTTCGTTGTCTGTCCACTTACATGCGGAAAAATGTCTCTACATGACGTAAAAGACACATCGTCTTTTAAGATTACATATAGCTCCTTGGGGGGGGACAGGATAGCCTAGTGGTTAGAACATTGCGCTCACAATCTGCCGACCCGGGTTCGATTCCCGTTCAAGGGGATATTTTCCCCCTGCAGTTAACATCAGTGCAGACTCCACTCTCCCCAAAAGTCCGTCGGATGAGACTATAAACCGAGGCCCCATGTGCGAGCGCATGCAGAACATCTTGCGCACATGTTAAATCCTGTTCCGCTTTTCGTAAGAGTAGGCCATTGTGTGCTGGTGGTAACAGATGACAGAATTTACAAAAGCGCATACACACGGGGACTGGATGTAAAAAAGCACATCAGTGTTTATTCCATTATCCTCGATATAAAAGATTAAAATTTAAAAAATAATAAACATGTTGACATGTTTTTAAATATTGTCCGTTTTTCAGCCCAGCACTTTTTTTTATCACCATTCATTCAGATTCATACAAACGCACACACACACACCCATCCACCCGCATAAACTTGAAATGTGGATGCATGCATCTGCTACCCACAAACGTACATTCATGCAGGCACGAGCATGTATATACATAAAACGCACATGCACACATGCACACACGCGCATGCACACACACACACACACTGAATGCCACTTAACACACCACAATGCTCTCACTCTCTCCCTACGTCCCTACTCTCTCTCTCTCTCTCTCTCTCTCTCTCTCTCTCTCTCTCTCTCTCTCTCTCTCTCTCTCCTCTCTCTCTCTCTCTCTCTCTCTTCCACACATACACACCCACCCAACATACGCATGTGCATGGTGTGGTGTGTAGTTGCACTGGCTTCTTAGCTGTCTTGTTTATCTATTATTATTTGTTTTTGGTAAATGTTGCTGCTTTGTGGAATTTCTATTTGGGATATAGTTCTTTCTGCCTGTCTATCTGTCTGTCTCACTCTTTCTCTCTGTCTGTCTGTCTATCTATCTGTCTGTCTGTCTCACTCTTTCTCTCTTTCTGTCTGTCTCTTTCTCTTTCTGTTTCTCTCTCTCTCTCACATAACCCATGGAAATTAGTGTAAGACTGTAAAGGAAACACTGGATGATAGAGAAGCTTGCAAGTATGGCTATTTTCAAGTATGACACCATATAGGCAGCCACACTCCCATCTTCAGACAATTTTTTTCTCTCTCATTTTCAATAGAGAGTAAAAGGTAAAGGTGTCCCATAACCTGTATGAGAAACCTAGAAACCTATGAGATCATAGGGGAGCTA
>CM054164.1:40342658-40445158 GCA_028751875.1 Rapana venosa | reverse complement strand
GTGTGTATGTGTGTACTGCATATATGTGCATGCAACGCATGCTCACCTATGTTGCATAGTAAGTATGATGATCGTGATCGTAATGATAAAACTATGTTGCAACTATGTTGCCTATGTGGGAGTATGTCAGATGTGAGTTGTTTGCGCAGAGAGCATAATGTGTTGATGCTGTAGGGATGGTGCTGTAAGCTGTAAGCTCTCTGACGACATGTAGGGGATTCATTCTTTTATCCATAGATGCTGAAGATCGGAAGTCTGTAGCTAGTAGCAATAGTCTGCGCTGGTTTGGGCACGTTCAGCGGAAAGCAGACCACCACATCCTAAAAAGAGCAATGAACTTCGTAGTGGATGGAAAGAGACCAAAGGGAAGACCTAGCAAAACCTGGGCTGCCTGTATTGCAGATGATCTTAGAGAAAGGGGCATAAATAAGGAGGAAGCTCAAAACAGAGAGAGATGGAGAAGGCTCATCAATGTCAAACCTCCCCTGGGAGAAACATGACAAGAAAGGAAGAAGAAGAAGAAGAAACTAGGAAAGTAAAGGGCAAGGCGGGATAGCTCAGTGGTACAGCATCGCTTTCCCAGCTAAAGTGTATAAGCGCATGAGCGTGGTTACCACTTGGAGGGTGACCGTTGAGCGCACTTGGCTCAGTACAGTCCGCAGTTCACCCAGCTGTAGATGGTACTGCTCTTTAGGGTCAGGGAAGGTAAAACAGCGAGGGAGAGGAGATAGCTGCGCCGCCCTCAAATGCGGCCCCTAAGAGAAGCTGAGGTCTGTGACGCCTCGTTCCCCCTACGACCGCGTAGAACACCTTTACCCTGACTTTGTGTACCTCGTCTATGTCCAGGCCAAAGAGACGGCAGAGAAAGAAGCGGAAGAGCGGTTCAACGCCGAAAAGCTGCGACGAGAGCGAGCGGAGAAAGCGCGGCGCGAGTCGGAGGCAGCGGCGGAGAAGCTACGGCTGGAACAGGAGGAGCAAGCCAGGCTGGAGGCGGAACAGGCATCGGCCCGCAAAGCTTCGGACGCCAAGAAGAAGAAAGAGGAGGAGGAGGAGCAGCAGGAGGAGGAGCGCAGGAGGAGGAAGGAAGAGGAGGCGAGAGCCAAGAAGGACATGGAGGAGAGGAAGAGGAGGAAGAAGGAGAAGGACGTGGCGGAGAAGGCGAGGAAAGCTGAGGAGGAGGAGGAGGAGAGGAGGAAGAAACGGTCGCGGGAGAAAGGGAGCCAAGGGGAAGAGATTCGACAAGCGCAAGGTGAGAGAGCAGGGGAAGAGAGAGGATTTTTTTAATATATTTTTTTAATTTTTTTTTTTTATGTCAAGGATAATGGAATAAGCACTTCTGTGGGTTTTTTTTTACATCCAGTCCCCGTGTATATGCAGTTTTGTAAATTTTGTCATCCGTTCCCACCGGCATGCAATGGCCTACTCTTCCGAAAAGCGGAACGGGATGGAGGAGAGGGAGAGAGACAGAGAGAGAAACAGAGAGAGACAGAGAATGAGAGACAGACAGAGAGAATGACAATGAGAGAGACAGAGAGACACACACAGACAGAGAGAGAGGGAGAAAGAGAGGGAGAGTCAAAGTCAGAGAGAGAGTGTGTTTGCTTTGTGAGGGGGTGGGGGTGTGCACTTCAAGTATGTAAGAATTTGTCTAGAAAGAGACAATGTCCTGCTGAACATTAAGTTGTATGCCCTTTTAAAAAATTTTTTTTTATATATCTCGATAACTGCCCTGATATGATATCTCCTGCAAGTGTTTCTGAATATTCTGGAAATCCAGTTTTAAAGAAGAGAAATGTTCTACGGTCTTCAGTCTGCTAATGCTTGACGTTATCAATGGTAGGCGGATTTTGAAAGTTTGTATCAGTATGATAGGATCTTTATGGAGACCGGATATTTTTTGTTTTGTGATGAAATTTCGAAGTGGGCTTTTCTGGTTGTGTCTTCCCATTTTGCTAAGTTAGCGTTGTTTTGATTTATATTTAAATACCAACTCCACGCCCTTAAGAGTCCTTCCAGTGAGACTATAAGCCAAGGTGGTCCTTTGAGCAAACACATGCAGAACATCAAAACTTTTTCCACCTTTCGGAAGACTAGGCCATTTTGTGCTGGTAGGAACGGATTAGAAAATTGTAAGAAAAAAAAACGCATGCATGCCGGTGTTATGTTTAGACACCATCCCTGAAGTTGGAATGTGGCTACCTGAACGGTGGCATGTGCAAAACCTCACCTTTGGTGTACCTCAGAGCTCCAGACGAGGAACGGAAATAGAAGAGTCCATGCGTCACGACGATGGCTCGCCAGTTTGCCGGACAGTTCACTTTCGCGTGCACCTTTTTGCTTTTGAATCGACATACTTTCCCTTCAGCCGATAAGTTTTCACTTTGTGTTTTCTCCTCAACCAGTCAACATTCACACTTCTTCTTCTTCTTCTTCTTCTTCTTCTTCTTCTTCTTCTTCCTTTTTTGTCATGTTTCTCCCAAGGGGAGGTCTGACATTGATGAGCCTTCTCCATCTCTCTCTGTTTTGAGAGCTTCCTCCTTATTCATGCCCCTTTCTCTAAAGATCATCTGCAATACAGGCAGCCCAGGTCTTGCTAGGTCTTCCCTTTGGTCTCTTTCCATCCACTACGAAGTTCATTGCTCTTTTTATGATGTGGTGTTTCTGCTTTCCGTTGAACGTGCCCAAACCAGCGCAGTCTATTGCTACTAGCTACAGACTTCAGATCATCAACTTTGCACATTCTCCATAGTTCTTCATTCATGATCCTGTCTTCCCATTTGATCTTTGTCATGTAGCGTAGCATTTGGTTTTCACAGCTCTTCAACAAAGGTTCGACGGTTTTTGTGAAAACCCACGTCTCCGAGCCATACAGGAGAACAGGTCTAATGCAGGCCTTGTATATCAGACAGCGTCTCTCCAGTGGGATTTTCTGATTTCCGAGCAGACTTGCCAATTCTTTCCATTTCTTCCAAGCACTCGCAATCCTGGTTCTGACAGCTAACTCAGATTTTGCTTCACAGCTCATCATCTCTCCCAGGTAGCAGAATTCGTCTACCACTTCTATCTTCCCTTGTTCAAATTCTAGCTCCTCCTTTCCTGCATCGGTATTGTCTTTCGACATTCACACTAGCGGAGATATTACTGTCAGCTGTGTTGTGTGATTGGCATCTTTTAGACTTTGTGCCTTTCTCACCTGTCGGCATCACTTAACGCGGTGACAGCCATCGCACCCAGTAGTATGGACATGATCCTCCTTCCTTCTCCATGTGCTCCTCCAGTCTTCGCTGTACTGCCCTGCTGCTGACTTCATGGATTCTCAGGCCACAGGATTCAGTGATGTTGTTACCAGTGAGAGAAGACAGTAGTCTGCCTTTTTAAAAAAAAAATGTTCCCCCTCGGTCTTGCCTTGAAAGACAGTCTTCATGAGGTTTGTATCTTGGTTTCGAAGCGCGTGGCCTATGTATCTTAGTGCCTTCAACATGATGAAAACAGAAAAAGCATTGTAATGATTTCATTTGTCATTTGTCTTGTGTCTTAGTAACAATCTGCCGAGTTTAGAGTACCTGACTAAACCTTGCAGTGGTAACAAAATAAGGTGAGGCTTCACCACGAAATGAGTCGTCTAGCACCTGACCCTCTTTTTCCGCTAAAGCCATTCTAGGCAGGTGAGGGTGGGGGTCAGGTTGTCGATTTTGATTGATTACAAAACTAAAGCCATTATTTTACCTTGTAATGAAAGATCAAGGCATAATTTTGCTTCCTTTTTTTTCTTTTTAAAACACGTCTTAAAAATTCCCACGCCTTCATTTTGACCACCTATTACGATGCTAAACTCCTCAGTTTCCTCATGTTGTCATTGTCCTGCAGTCTTGTCGTTTCAAGTTGTAATAACTGTTCATAGAAGTGTCTGATTTTCAATCTGTTTGTTGTAGTGAATAGCCATTTTATTGCAGATTTATAACGTGTCCGATAACTCAAAAACTGACGTCTGGTGCAATGCGACTCCTTGTGTGGTGGAGCGTCACAAATGTTCTGTGTGTGTGTTGTTTGTCGTGTGTGTTTGTGTTGTGTTGTGCGTGTGTGTGTTGTGCGTTGTGCTGCGTTGTGTGTGGTGGGGTTGTCTGTGTTGTGTGTGTGTGTTGTGCGTGTGTGTTTGTTGTGGTGTGTGTGTGTGTGTCTGTGTGTGGTGTGTGTGGTTGTGTGTGTGTGTGTTGTCTGTGTGTGTGTGTGTGTGTGTAGTGTGTTGTGTGTGTGTGTGTGTGTGTGAGTCGTGTTGTGTGTTGGGTTGTGTGTGTGTGTTGTGTGTGTGTTTGTGTGTGTGTGTGTGATGTGTGTGTGTGTGCATGGTCGTGTGTGTGTGTTGTCTGTGTGTGTGTTGTGTGTGTCTGTGTGTGTGTGTCTGTGTGTGTGTGTCTGTGTGTGTGTCTGTTGTGTGTGTGTTGGTGTGTGTGTGTGTGTGTGGTGTTGTCTGTGTGTGTGTGTGTGTGTAAGTGTGTCTCTGTGTGTGTGAGTCTGTGTGTGTGTTTGGTATGTGTTGTGCGTTTGTATATGGTGTGTGTGTGTCTGTGTGTGTGTTGTGTGTGTGTGTGCTGCGTGTGTGTGTGTCTGTCTGTCTGTGTGTGTGTGTGTCTGTGTGTGTGGGGTGTTGTGTGTGTGTCGGTGTGTGTCTCTGTGTGTGTCTCTGTGTCTGTGTGTGTATGTGGTTTGTGTGTGTGTGTGCGTGCGTGCACGCGCGTGTGTGTGTGTGTGCTCTCAACTCCCAGAACCCAAGATGATTCCGTCGCCGTCCCTTCCGGTGGGCTGGGAGAAACGTCTGGACAACTCCACGCGGCGCTACTACTACATCGACCACAACCACGGCAAGACACAGTGGGAACCTCCCGCCATGACCGAGCAGCCCCCACGGAAAGGTGAAGCACCGTATCGTAGTGCACTAATATGTGTTTATTGCGATTGATTATTTATGTGCATACCCCTCTCCCTACTAACACACACACACACACACACACGCACACACACACACACACACACACACACTTACTTAATCATCTGATATCACTATTTAGTGGAAGGACGTTAAACTGAAGAACTACTACTACTGCTCATTTTATTTGTTCTTTTGTATCGAGGATAACGGAATAGGTGCTCGTGCTTTGTTTTACATCCAGTCCCCTTATTGCTGGGACGGGATAGCTCAGTGGTCAGAGCGCTCGCTTTCCCCCCAGCCAAGGTTAAGCAGTGTCGAGTGAGGTTACCACTTGGATGGGTGACCGTTTGCGCTGCGCCTTGGCTTCAGTACAGTTCCCCCAGTTCACCCAGTTGAAAATGGGTACCTGCCCTCTTTAGGGTCAGGGAAGGTAAAGCAACGAGGGAAACAATCCCACAGAAAGAAAGAAATGATAACAGACACAAAGTATAATATACACATAGTACATGAATAATACACACAACACATACACACACACACACCATACACACACACACACACACTACACCACACCACACCACACCACACCACATCACACACACACACACACACACACACACACACACACACACACACAACACACACACACACACACACCTACACAACACACAACACACACATTGAAACTTCAGTAAGAAGTTTTAAAAAGATGCAGTTTTTGTTGTTGGTTTGGTTTGGTTTGGGTTTAGTTGTTTTGTTTTTTGTTGGTTTTTTTTGTTGTTGTTTTTTTGGGTTTTTTTTTTTTTTTTTTTTTTTTTTTTTTTTTTTTTTTTTGGGGGGGGGGTTCAAACGGCATTTGAATGGAGAAAGAGAAGAAGCAGAAGAAGAAGGATGTAGATGCTGAAGCAAAGTATTTTATTCCAGACAGAAGGGGATGAATGTGAAAAAGGCATGCAGGGAAGAAAAAAAAAGAAGAAGAAAAAAAGAAGCATACAGGATAAAAAACAAAACAACCAAAAAGAGACTGATCTCCAAGTGCTTTCATTTGATTGCTTTATGAGATTCAGCGCTATAAAAATTCCATGTATTCTTCTTCTTCTTAAGCATTCAAGAAATGCTGTATATGTGACTCTCCATCTTGAAATGAGTCGCTTTGCACCTGACCCACTTTTCTGCTAGGAGCCATTTTAGGCAGGTGGGGGTCAGGTTGTTGATTTTGAAATTTTGACTGATTATAAAACTATAGCCATTCTTCTACCTTGTACTGAAGTATCAAGGCGTAATTTTGTTTCCTTTTGCTTTAAAACATGTTTTACAAAATACCCAAGCCTTCATTCTGACCACCTACTACGATGCTAAACTTGTCAATTCCTCATTTTGTCACTGCCCGCAGTCTGTCATTTCAATTTCTAACAATTCTTCATAGAATTGTCCGATTTTCAATCTGGTTTGGTTTTTTTGTATTGAATAGCCTTTTTATTTCAGATCAGTAACATGTCTCAAAACAGCCTCAAAACGCACTTATACTCTACTTGAGATCTTCCCCCTGTTATCTGTTCCTACTTTTCAGTCCACTTCACCTCTACCACCACCACCCCCCATCTAAGTGTGTTGTGTGTATAAATTTGATATTTGTTTATCTCGATATTTGCGGACAGTTGCATGTGTGTGAATGATTTGAATGCAAGGGCTTTGATTTGTTTACTTTACAAGATTCAGCGCTATATAAATTCCTTATCACCAAGTAGTGAATGGACATTAAACCAACAAAAAAAAAACCAAAAATCCAACAAAGCACTATATAAATCCCATACATTATGATGATGTCAATAACTGAAAATTGATCTCTGGTGCAATCCGACTTAATGTGGTGGAGCATCACGTATCATCGTTTCTATTCACCACTATAACAATTCCACACACATCATCATCACCACCATCATCATTAACTACCATTCACCGCTATAACAATTCCACACATCACCACCACCACCATCATTAAACTACCATTCACACCTATAAAAATTCCACACACATCACCACCACCACCACCATCATTAAACTACCATTCACCACTATAAAAATTCCACACACATCACCACCACCACCACCATCATTAAACTACCATTCACCACTATAAAAATTCCACACACACACCACCACCACCACCATCATTAAACTACCATTCACCGCTATAAAAATTCCACACACATCACCATCACCACCACCATCATTAAACTACCATTCACCACTATAAAAATTCCACACACACACACACCACCACCATCATTAAACTACCATTCACCGCTATAACAATTCCACACACATCACCACCACCACCATCATTAAACTACCATTCACCGCTATAAAAATTCCACACACATCACCATCATTTGACTACTATTCACCACTATAAAAATTCCACACACATCACCACCACCACCATCATTAAACTACCATTCAGCGCTATAAAAATTCCACACACATCACCATCACCACCACCACCATCATTAAACTACCATTCAGCGCTATAAAAATTCCACACACATCACCATCACCATTAAACTACCATTCACCACTATAAAAATTCCACACACATCACCATCATCACCATTAACTACTATTCACCGCTATAAAAATTCCACACACATCACCACACCATCATCACCATTAACTACTATTCACCGCTATAAAAATTCCACACACATCACCATCATCACCATTAACTACTATTCACCACTATAAAAATTCCACACACATCACCATCACCACCATCACCATTAACTACTATTCACCGCTATAAAAATTCCACACACATCACCATCACCACCACCACCATTAAACTACCATTCACCACTATAAAAATTCCACACACATCACCATCACCATTAACTACCATTCACCACTATAACAATTCCACACACATCACCATCACCATTAACTACCATTCACCACTATAACAATTCCACACACATCACCATCACCATTAACTACCATTCACCACTATAACAATTCCACACACATCACCACCATCATTAAACTACCATTCACCACTATAAAAATTCCACACACATCACCATCACCACCACCACCATTAACTACTATTCACCGCTATAAAAATTCCACACACATCACCACCATCACCATTAACTACCATTCACCGCTATAAAAATTCCACACACATCACCATCACCACCACCACCATTAAACTACCATTCAGCGCTATAAAAATTCCACACACATCACCATCACCACCATCATTATTAAACTACCATTCACCACTATAAAAATTCCACACACACCACATCACCATTAACTACCATTCACCGCTATAAAAATTCCACACACATCACCACCACCATTAACTACTATTCAGCGCTATAAAAATTCCACACACATCATCCTTCGGATGAGACTATAAACCAAGGCTCCGTATTCAAACGCATGCAGAACATCTTGCGCACACGTTAAATCCTGTTCCGCTTTTTTGTAAGAGTAGGTTAGGCCATTATGTGCCGGTGGAAACAGATGACAGAATTTACAAAACCGCATACACACGGGGACTGGATGTAAACAAGCACATGAGTGCTTATTCCATTATCCTCGATATAAAAGAATAAATAAATAAAATAAAATCATCACCATTTACTACCATTCAGCGCTATAAAAATTCCACACACATCACCATTAACTACTATTCACCGCTATAAAAATTCCACACACATCACCACCACCACACCATCATTAAACTACCATTCACCGCTATAAATAAAAATTCCACACACACATCATAACCATCACCATCTAAACTACCATTCACCACTATAAAAATTCCACCACATCACCACCATCACCATTAAACTACCATTCACCACTATAAAAATTCCACACACATCACCATCACCACCATCACCATTAAACTACCATTCACCACTATAAAAATTCCACACACATCACCATCACCACCATCACCATTAAACTACCATTCACCGCTATAACAATTCCACACACATCACACACACCACCATCATTATTAAACTACCATTCAGCGCTATAAAAATTCCACACACATCACACACACCACCATCACCATTAAACTACCATTCACCGCTATAAAAATTCCACACACACATCATCACCATCACCATTAAACTACCATTCACCACTATAAAAAGTCCACTCACATCATCACCACCACCATTAAACTACCATTCACCACTATAAAAAGTCCACTCACATCATCACCATCACCATTAAACTACCATTCACCACTATAAAAAGTCCACTCACATCATCACCACCACCATTAAACTACCATTCACCACTATAAAAAGTCCACTCACATCATCACCACCACCATTAAACTACCATTCACCACTATAAAAAGTCCACTCACATCATCACCACCACCATTAAACTACCATTCACCACTATAAAAATTCCACACACATCACCACCACCACCACCACCATTAAACTACCATTCACCACTATAAAAATTCCACACACCACACACATCACCACCATCATCACCATTAAACTACCATTCAGCGCTATAAAAATTCCACACACATCACACACACATCACCACCACCACCACCATCATTATTAAACACGCCACGCCACGCCACGCCATGCGTGTGCAGACACGTACACCATGCGGCTGAAGGAGGAGCCGGCCATCAGCAGTCGAGGGGGCCTGTCTCGCTCCCACTCCTCCCCAGACATCATGAAGCAGCTGGCAGAGGACGAGGAGGGGGAGGAGGGGGGGGTCAGGATGGGAGGCAGCAGCAGCAGCAGCAGGCCCGTCTATGACCGCACCAGCAAACCCAGCATCAGGTCCGTGTCAGCATTGTGTGTGTGTGGGGGGGGGGGGGGGGGGGGTTGTGGGGGGGGGGGGGGGGGGGGTTTGTGTGGGGGTGGGGTGTTGTGTGGGTGGGGTTTGTGTGGGGAGGGGGGGGGGGGTGTTGTGTGTGTGTGTGGGGGGGTTGTGTGGGGTTTGGGTGTGGGGTTTGTGTGTGTGGGGGGGGGGGGGGGGTTGTGGGGGGGGTTTGTGTGGGTGGGGTTTGTGTGGGGGTGGTTTGTGTGGGGGTGGGGGGTTTGTGGGTGGGGTTTGTGTGGGGGGTTTGTATGTGGGGTTTGTGTGGGTGGTTTGTGTGTGTGTGGGGTTTGTGTGGGGGTGGGGTTTGTGTGTGTGGTGTGGGGGGGGGGGGGGGGGTTGTGTGTGTGGGGTTTGTGTGTGAGGGGTTTGTGGGGGGGGGGGTTGTGTGTGTGGGGTTTGTGTGTGTGGGGTTTGTGTGTGTGGGGTTTGTGTGTGTGGGGTTTGTGTGTGTGGGGTTTGTGTGTGGGAGGTTTGTTTGTGGGGGGGGGGTTGTGTGTGTGTGGGGTTTGTGTGTGGAGTTTGTGTGTGGGGTTTGTGTGGGGGGTTTGTGTGTGTGTGGGGGGGGTTGTGTGGGGGGTTTGTGTGTGTGGGGGGGGGTTTGTGTGGGGGGTTTGTGTGTGTGGTTTGTGTATGTGGTTTGTGTGTGGGGGTTGTGTGGGGGGTTTGTGTGTGTGTGGGGGGGGTGGTGGTGTGGGGGGGTTGTGGGTGGGGGGGGGGTTTGGGTGGGGGGTTTGTGTGGTGGGGTTTGTGTGTGGGGTGGTTGGTGTGGGTGGGGTTTGTGTGGTGTGGGGTTTGTGTGGGGGGTTGGGTGTGGGGGGTTTGTGTGTGTGGGTTTGTGTGGGGGGTGGTGGTTGTGGGGGTGTGTGGGGGGTTGTGTGTGGGGGGTGTTGTGTGTGTGGGGTTTGTGGTGGGGGTTGTGTGGGGGGGGGGTTGTGTGTGTGGGGTTGTGTGGGGGTTTGTGGTGTGGGGGGGGGTTTGGTGGTGGGGTGTTGTGTGGGGTTTGTGTGGGTGTGGGGTTTGTTGTGTGGGGGGTTGTGGTGTGGGGGTTTGTGTGTGGTGTGTGTGTGGGGGTTTGTGTGGGGGGTTTGTGTGTGTGTGGGGGGGTTGTGTGGGGTTTGTGTGTGGTGTGGGGGGGTTTGGGTGGGGGGGTTTGTGTGGGGGTTTGTGTTGTTGGGGGTTGGGGGGGGTTTGTGTGTGTGTGGTGGGGGGGTGTGTGTGTGGGGGTTTGTGTGTGTGGGGGGGGGGGGGGTTGTGTGGGGGGTTTGTGTGGGGGGGGGGGGGGTTGTGTGGGGGGTTTGTGGGGGGGGGGGGGGGTGTGGGGGGGTGGGGGGGGGGGTGTGGTGGGGGTGGGGGGGGGGGGGGGGGGTTTGTGTGTGTGGGGGGTTTGTGTGGGGGGGTTGTGGAGGAAGAAAAAAAAGAGAGGATTTTGTGGCTGGGGGGGGGGGGGGGGGGGGAGTGAAGGGGGAAGGGTGGTGATGTGGGTGGGGGTAGGGTTAGGGTGGTGGTGGTGATGCAGGGTAGGGGTTAGGGTGGTGGGAAAGGAGGTGTTGATGTGTAAGGAGAGGGGTGATTTTTAAAAATTTTTTTATTTTATTCTTTTACATCGAGGATAATGGAATAAGCATTTACGTGCTTTTTTTTTTTTACATGCAGTCCCCGTGTGTATGCGGATTTGTGAATTCTGTCATCTGTTCCCACCGGCACACAATGGCCTACTCTTACGAAAAGCGGAACAGGATTTAACGTGTGCGCAAGATGTTCTGCGTGCGTTGGCACACGGGGCCTCGGTTTATAGTCTCTTCCGAAGGACTTTTGGGGAGAGTGGAGTCTGCACTGATGTTAACTCCAGGGGGAAAATATCCCCTTGAACGGGAATCGAACCCGGGTCGTCAGATTGCGAACACAATGTTCTAACCACTAGGCTATCCCTGTCCGGTTCAAGCAGTGTGTGTGTGTGTGGCTTGGGGAGGAGGAAAAAAGAGAGGATTTTGTGGGGGGGGGGGGGGGGGGGGTTGTGGGGCGAAGGGTGGTTGGGATGGTGGTGGTGATGAGGGGGTAGGGTTAGGGTGGTGGTGGTGATGATGGGGGGGGGGTGGTGGGGGGTAAAGGGTTAGGGTGGTGGGGAAGGGGGTGTTGATGTGTAAGGAGAGGGGTGATATGAAATAGTGGTGGGTGGTTTTTGTTGTTTTTTTTAAATAAATTTGTAATAACTATCCATAGCATTGTCTGATTTTCAGTCTGTTTTTTTCCGTTGAATATGGATAGTCTTTTTATTGCAAATTAGTGACACGATAATAGCAAAACATTGACCTCCGATGCAGTGCGTCTTATTATGTAATTGAGTGTCACATAGTTCAGTTCAGAATGAAGGACTGTGTGTTATGTAGCGTGTGTTGAAATTGTGTTGTGTGTGTTGTGAAGTTTGTCATGAAATCGTGTCATGTGTGTGTTGTGTAGCGTGGTGTGTGTGTGTTGGGAAGTGTGTCATGAAATTGTGTCTGTGTGTGTTGTGAAGTGTGTGTCAAAATCACATGTGTTACAAAGTGTGTCATCAAATTGTGTTGTGAAGTGTGTGTCAAAATCATGTGTTACAAAGTGTGTCATGAAATCGTGTTGTGTGTTTGTTATGAAGCATGTGTTGAAATCATGTTGTGTTGTGTGTGTGTTGCGAAGTGTGTGTTGAAATCATGTTGTGTGTTGTGAAGTGTATGTCATGAAATCGTGTTGTGTGTTTGTTATGAAGCATGTGTTGAAATCATGTTGTGTTGTGTGTGTGTTGCAAAGTGTGTGTTGAAATCATGTTGTGTGTGTGTTGCGAAGTGTATGTCATGAAATCGTGTTGTGTGTTTGTTATGAAGCATGTGTTGAAATCATGTTGTGTGTGTGTGTTGCAAAGTGTGTGTTGAAATCATGTTGCTGTGTGTGTTGCGAAGTGTGTCATGAAATCGTGTTGTGTGTTGTGAAGTGTATGTCATGAAATCGTGTTGTGTGTTTGTTATGAAGCATGTAATGAAATCATGTTGTGTGTGTGTGTTTGTTATGAAGCGTGTAATGAAATCATGTTGTGTGTGTGTTGTGAAGTGTGTGTTGAAATCGTGTTGGGTTGTGTGTGTTGCGAAGTGTGTGTCGAAATTGTGTTGGTGTTGCGAAGTGTGTGTCAAAATTGTGTTGTATGTGTGTGTTGTGAAGCGTTGTGTCATGAAATCGTGTTGTATGTGTTTGTTATGAAGCCTGTAATGAAATCATGTTGTGTGTGCTGTGATGCGCGTGTCATGAAATCGTGTTGTGTGTGTTGTGAAGTGTTGAAATCATGTTGTGTGTGTTATGAAGTGTGTGTTGAAATCATGTGGGGGGGGGGGGGGGGGGGGGGTGGCGAGGTTGCGAAGTGTGTCACGAATTCGTGTTGTGCGTGTATTTTGTGAAGTGTGTTGAAATCATGTTGTGTGTGTGTGTTGCAAAGTGTGTGTTTAAATAATGTTGTGGGTATGTGTATGTATGTGTGTGTGTGTGTGTATGTGTGTGGTGTGTATGTGTGTGTGTGTGTGATGTGTGTGTGTGTATGTATGTGTGTGTATGTATGTGTGTGTGTGTGTATGTGTGTGTGTGTATGTTGTTTGTGTGTGTATATGTGTGTATTGTGTGTGTGTGTATGTGTGTGTGTGTGTATGTATATGTGTGTGTGTGTGTGTGTGTGTGTGTGTGTTATTGTGTGTGTATGTGTGTGTGTGTGTATGTTTGTGTGTTGTGTGTGTGTGTGTGTGTGTGTGCATGTGTGTGTGTGTATGTGTGGGTGTGTGTGTGTGTGTATGTGTGTGTGTATGTGTGTGTTTGTGTATGTGTGTGTGTATGTATATTGTGTGTGTGTGTGTATGTTTGTGTATGTGTGTGTGTATGTATGTGTGTGTGTGTGATTCAGCACTGTGACTCCAGAAGTCAGCAAACCACCCTCACAGCGACAGTTCATGCGTCGCCGAGATCTGAACCCTGTGTATGGCAATGTGGTGAGTACCAGTGTTGTTGTTGTTGTGGTTGTTTATATGTTTTCATTTTTTTTTAATTTATACATTTTTTTTATTTTGAGGATAATGGAAGAAGCACTGTGTGTGTGTGTGTGTGTGTGTACTTTAGATTTACCTGACAGCGATGAAAACGATTGTGTATGAGATAGGAGATGGTGGTCAGCGCTATATAAATTCCATACATGATGATGATGATGATGATGATGATGATGATGATGATGATGATGATGATGATGATGATGATGTATGTATGTTTGTGTGTGTGTTTATCTATTTATTCTTTTATTTCGAGGATAATGGAATGAGCACTCACATGCTTTTTTACATCATGTGTGTATGCAGTTTTGTAAATTTTGTCATCCGTTCCCACCGCACACAATGGCTTACTCTTCCAAAAAGCGGAACGGGTTTTAATGTGTGTGCAAGATTTCTGCGTGCGTTCACACACAGGACCTCAGTTTCTAGTCTCATCTGAAGGACTTTTGGGGAAGTGGAGTCAGCACTGATGTTAACTCCAGACGAAAAATCCTCTTGAATGAGAATCAAACTCGGGTCAGCAGATCATGAGCGCATCACGCTAACCACCAGGCTATTCCATCACCCTGTGTGTGCATGTGATGCATGTGTGTGTGCGTGCGCATGCACATGTTAAAAAAATCTATTTTTATGGAAAAAAAATAATAATAACTGCAAACAAAGCTTTTATTCCATACAGAAAACAGTTTTGGGTTGTTTTTTGTTTTGTTTTTTAAAGTAATGAATAAAAGAAAATAAAGAAAACAAAAATACAACATTAGTGTCGGTATCAATTAGTAAAAGAAAAGCACACAAACAAAACAAAAACACAAATTGGTATCAGTGAAAGGGGTCAGGATAGCTCAGTGGTCGGAGCACTCGCTTTCCCCCAGCTAAGGTCAAGCAGCATCGAACATGGTTACCAGTTGGATGGGTGACCGTTTGCTCACCTTGGCTTCAGTACAGTCTCCCAGTTTACCCAGCTGTAAATGGGTACCTGCCCTCTTTAGGGTCAGGGAAGGTAAAGCAGCGAGGGAGAGGAGATGGGCGCCGCCCTCAATATGCTGGCCCTAGAGAAGTTAAGGTCTCTGACGCCTCACTTCCCTATGACCACATAGGTTAAGGGACACCTGTACCTTTACTTTTATCAGTAAGAGAAAACAAAACAAAATCGAAACACAAAACTGGTGTTGGTATCAGCACTAAAAAAACAAACAAAAACACAACATTGGTGTCGTGTGGATCGGTGGTCTAGAGGTAACGCGCCTGTCTAGAAAGCAAAAAGTCTGGGTCGGAAGTGTGCAGTGTTTCAAATCCCGTTTGGGCCTGAAACTTTTCCCCATCTATTAAACCATGAGTGGTGGTCTGGGTGCTCTTTTGGATGAGACAATAAACCGAGGTCCCGTGTGTTACACAAAATATTCAACGCACGTAAAAGAACCCACGGCAACAAGAGTTGTCCCTGTCAAAATTCTTAGAAAAAAGCCACTCTGATAGGGAAACAAATACAGTTGCAGACACCAAAAAAAACATGGGTGGCGCTGCTCTTGTGGCGACGCGCTCTTTCCCGGGGGAGAGCAGCCTGAATTACACGCAGAGAAATCTGACTTGACTTAAAGTGGTATAAAATTAAAATAAAATAAAAATTTTTTAAAATTATATCAGTGTATGATTTTTCGTCATCGTCGTTGTGGTATAAAATAAAATAGAAATAAAATAAAATAAATTATATCAGTGTATGATTTTTCGTCATCGTTGTTGTGGTATAAAATAAAATAGAAATAAAATAAAATTTTAAAATTATATCAGTGTATGATTTTTCGTCATCGTCGTTGTGGTATAAAATAAAATAGAAATAAAATAAAATTTTAAAAATTATATCGGTGTATGATTTTTCGTCATCGTTGTTGTGGTATAAAATAAAATAGAAATAAAATAAAATAAATGATATCAGTGTATGATTTTTCATCATCATCGTTGTTGTGGTATAAAATGAAATAGAAATAAAATAAAATTTAAAAAATTATATCAGTGTATGATTTTTCGTCATCGTTGTTGTGGTATAAAATAAAATAGAAATAAAATAAAATTTTAAAAAATTATATCAGTGTATGATTTTTCGTCATCGTTGTTGTGGTATAAAATGAAATAGAAATAAAATAAAATAAATTATATCAGTGTATGATTTTTCGTCATCGTCGTCGTGGTATAAAATAAAATAGAAATAAAATAAAATTTTAAAAATTATATCGGTGTATGATTTTTCGTCATCGTCGTTGTGGTATAAAATAAAATAGAAATAAAATAAAATAAATTATATCAGTGTATGATTTTTCGTCATCGTCGTTGTGGTATAAAATAAAATAGAAATAAAATAAAATAAATGATATCAGTGTATGATTTTTCATCATCGTCATCGTCGTTGTCGTTTCGTTGTCATTGTCAGGGATCGGCGATGACAGGCCTGCGTAACCTTGGCAACACGTGCTACATGAACTCCACAGTGCAGTGTCTGAACAACACCACGCCCCTCGTGTCCTACTTGTTGAATGATCACTTCCTCAACGACATCAACAGGTGAGGACGGTTACTGTAGAACCTTTCGTTTTGTTCGTTTCTTTTCTTTGTTTGTTTGTTTGTTTTTGCCTTGGCTAGAGCTCTGAGGTTCACCAAGGGTGTGCCGGTGGGAACGGATGACAGAATTTTACAAAACCGCATACACACGGGGACTGGATGTAAAAAAAAAAAAAAGCACATGAGTGCTAATTCCATTATCTTCGATATAAAAGAATAAAATAAAATTTAAAAAAAATTTTTTTTTTTTAATTGTGTGCACGGGATCGCTTTTGTCTACTATTAAGGTAGCCGTATTTTGACTTCGGGGACAAACATGAGTTGTGCAGCCTCTGGAGTTCACAACGTCAGTGCAGACTCCACTCTCCCCAAAAGTCTTTCGGATGAGACTATAAACCGAGGCCCCGTGTACGAACGCATGCAGAACATCTTGCGCACACGTTAAATCCTGTTCCGCTTTTCGTAAGAGTAGGCCATTGTGTCCGGTGGGAACGGATGACAGAATTCACAAATCCGCATACACACGGGGACTGGATGTAAAAAAAAAAAAGTACATGAGTGCTTATTCCATTATCTTCGAATTAAAAGAATAAAAATAAAATTTTAACAAAATAAAAGCGTGTCTTGGAAGTCGTGTTAAGTGTGTGATGACAGGCGTTGTTGTTGTTGTTGTTGTTGTTGTTACTGCTGCTGCTGTTGTTACCGTGATCAAACTCAAAGTCAGAAGCACTTGACTCATCCCCTGAAGGTGATTGATGGTGATACATGTAGTAACGGGGGAAAGGGATGGCATTCCAGGGACAGTGTACAAGGTATGCACGGAGAGGTGGTGGACGAGTTTGCTGTGGTGGTCAAGGCGCTGTGGTCTGGACAGTATCGCTGCATCACTCCCCGCGACCTCAAGGTAAGCAGCGGCCACCCGCTCTTCTCCTTCTCCTCTCTTCTTCTTCTTCTTCTTCTTCTTCTTCTTCTTCTTCTTCTCTTTCCCTTCTCTTCTTCTTCTTCTTCTTCTTCCCTTCTCTCTTCTTCTTTTCTCTTCTTCTTCTCCTCTTCTCCTCTTCTTCTTCTTTTCATCTTCTTCTTCTTCTTCTTCTTCTCTTCTCTTCTTCTTCTTCTCTCCTTCCTTTCTTTCTTTCTGTTCTAAGTTCTAAGACGCTGCACCGCTCTCTCACTTCTCTCTTCTTTTTCTTCCTCTTTCTTCTCCTTCTTCTCTCTCTTCTCTTTTCTCTCTTCCTTTCTTCTTTCTGTTTTAAGTTTGGGGATGCTGGGAGGGCCTGTCAGTATAAACAGCATCCCCACCTTCTGGAAATTCTGTGCTACAAATTCCCTCTCTTGTATCCCTCTCTTTGTTTCCGCCTTATTCCTTTTCTCTGAGTCAACCTCCTTCTTGTCTATTTTCTGCCTTCTCGGTCCATTCTCCTGCCTTTTTTTCCCAGAAAGACTTATAAAATAACCGTTCTCTCCCATGCCGAAGTTGGATGTGCTGGGCCTGATTTGTCAGGCGTTTAACAGCAGCACAACACATTTTTTGTTCATGTGATAGACAACAGTAGTTGCTGTCTGAGCGTTTGTTGAAGAAGAAAGTTTCAAGTTCACGCTGTTAGTCATCTCTCTCCTCCTCTTCCCCTCCCAAGTTCCCGGCCTAATGCTTTTCTTTGTCGTTGTCAAACACTCAGACGGCAGCTGTTGTTGTCTGTCATATGAGCGAAAATGCGTTGCGCTGCCGTTGAGCGCCTGACAAGTCAGGCCCAACGCATCCGACTTCGGCGTGAGAGAGAATCGTTATCTTTAAAGTCTTTATGGGGGGAAAAAGGCAGGAGGAGAATGGACCAAGAAGGCAGAAAACAGACAAGAAGGAGGTGATGACAGGAAGAAAAGGAAACAAGGCAACAGCCTCTGTATAAATACATCTTCTAAGAGTTCAGAGTTTCTGTCCCAGGTTCAAACTTTTAAGAAATAAGTTTTAGAAATGAAGCAAATGGCTATCTGTTAGATATGAAGCAAATGGCTATCTGTTAGAAATGAAGCAAATGGCTATCTGTTAGAAATGAAGCAAATGGCTATCTGTTAGAAATGAAGCAAATGGCTATCTGTTAGAAATGAAGCAATTGGCTATCTGTTAGAAATGAAGCAAATGGCTATCTGTTAGATATGAAGCAAATGGCTATCTGTTAGATATGAAGCAAATGGCTATCTGTTAGATATGAAGCAAATGGCTATCTGTTAGATATGAAGCAAATGGCTATCTGTTAGATATGAAGCAAATGGCTATCTGTTAGATATGAAGCAAATGGCTATCTGTTAGATATGAAGCAAATGGCTATCTGTTAGAAATGAAGCAAATGGCTATCTGTTAGAAATGAAGCAAATGGCTATCTGTTAGATATGAAGCAAATGGCTATCTGGGTTTTTTTTGTTGTTTTTCTTTAAAGTTTTTGTTTGTAATTCTATTGCTAAAACATGAATGTTATTTTATAAAAGGATGGTAGAAAATGTTTGTGTTTTTGATGGATGGAGGTTGTCATCACACAGCTGTCAGTGTCCCCCACTTTCAGCTACTCTCAGCTGCTGTCCATCCCATCCCAGCTGGTGCTGATTATTATAGCAGAAACTGACCACACTTGGACTTTGGTAAAAGGAAAGGGGTGCACTAATTTCAGCCTTGGCCCCTTGACCCTTTTTATCTATTTATTTATTTGTGTTTATTTTATTCTTTTATTTCAAGAATAATGGAATAAGCACTCCCATGCTTTTTTTACATCCAGTCCCTGTGTGTATGCAGTTTTGTCATCCGTTCTCACCAGCACACAATGGCCTAGTCTTCCAATAAGCGGAACGGGTTTTAACATGTGCGCAAGATGTTCTGTATGCGTTCTCACATGGGATCTTGACTTGATTTGTAGTCTCATTTGAATGACTTTTGGGAGGGAGTGGTGTCGGCACTGATGTCAACTCCATCCGAACTCAGGTCAGCTGATCATCACGAATGCAATGTGCATCACTCTAACCACCAGGCTATCCGTCCCCCAAACACTTGAGTGGTGCTGGATTTGCATGGTGAGGCTGATGGTGAAGTAGCAGTTCTTCAGTTGAACGTCCTTCCACGAAATAGCGGGGAAAGTGTGTGTGTGTATTGGGTGGGGGGTGGGAGGGGAGTATGCACATAACTAATCACTCGTAATAAACAACTATTATGGAAAAAAAAAAGCGTAAACATGTATTCTGAAAAGATAAAAGTAACAGCTAAACTACTGACATTGCAATTCATTTGCAATTCATATAACTACTAGATATCATAATACTAAAGGAGTCTGAATATAGGAGCATGACTAATGACAATACAGTTTCTTTCCTTTAATGGAATGTCTTTTAGGACTTAATGACAATACAGTTTCTTTCCTTTAATGGAATGTCTTTTAGGACTTAATGACAATACAGTTTCTTTCCTTTAATGGAATGTCTTTTAGGACTTAATGACAATACAGTTTCTTTCTTTAATGGAATGTCTTTTAGAACTTAATGACAATACAATTTCTTTCTTTAATGGAATGTCTTTTAGGACTTGATGACAGTACAATTTCTTTCTTTAATCGAATGTCTTTTAGGACTTGATGACAATACAATTTCTTTCCTTTAATGGAATGTCTTTTAGGACTTGATGACAGTACAATTTCTTTCTTTAATCGAATGTCTTTTAGGACTTAATAATGACAATACAGTTTCTTTCCTTTAATGGAATGTCTTTTAGGACTTAATGACAATACATTGTCTTTCATTAATGGAATGTCTTTTAGAACTTAATGACAATACAGTTTCTTTCTTTCTTGGAATGTCTATGACAATACAATTTCTTTCATTAATGGAATGTCTTTTAGGACTTAATGACAATACAATTTCTTTCTTTAATGGAATATCTTTTAGAACTTAATGACAATACAATTTCGTTCTTTCTTGGAATGTCTATGACAATACAATATCTTTCTTCAATGGAATGTCTTTTAGGACTTAATGACAATACAATTTCTTTAATGGAACTTAATGACAATACAATTTCTTTCTTTAATGGAATGTCTTTTAGGACTTAATGACAATACAATTTCTTTCTTTAATGGAATGTCTTTTAGGACTTAATGACAATACAATTTCTTTCTTTAATGGAATGTCTTTTAGGACTTAATGACAATACAATTTCCTTCTTTAATGGAATGTCTTTTAGGACTTGATGACAATACAATTTCTTTCTTTAATCGAATGTCTTTTAGGACATAATGACAATACAGTTTCTTTCATTAATGGAATGGCTTATAGAATTTTCTCTAAAGCTACGGACTGGGAAGACAGGTACAAAGTTGTTCAAATCTCTGCATCATAAAAAACGGTGATCATCGGTAATATTTTCGCCACAGATAACATATTGCTTTTTTATTTTGTGTGTGTAGAGAATTTAGTTCTAAAAGCATCGCGCCGAAACCTGTAGATAACAGATACAACAGTTCTGTGGTCATGTAAATTACGACGTTTGGATTTTAATCGAGAGACGGAGGATGGTGAAGGGCGAGACTACTGTGGTGGTGTGGTGTGTTTTTCAGAACACAGTGGGCAAGTACAACCCCATGTTTGCCGGCTATCAGCAGCAGGATTCCCAGGAGTTCCTCACCTTTCTTCTGGATGGGCTGCATGAAGGCCTCAACGAGGTTTGTGTTATGGGGGGGGGGGGTGGGGGGGGGGGAGGTAGGTGCCAAAGTGTATAATCTTTGTGTGTGTGCGTGTACGTACATTTGAATTTGTTAATTGTTATTGGTTGTATGTGTAAGGGTGTGTTGAATGCAAGCGCTTTGATTTCTTTTTTTTTGCAAGATATAGCGCTATATACATTCCATTTATTATTATTATTATTACTATTATTATTATTATTATGAATTCCTCATCTTCCTTCTGGTTGGGCTGCATGAAGGCCTCAGCGAGGTTTGTGTGTGGTGTGTGTGTGGAGCGTATGTGGGGGTGGAGGGGTGGAGGTGTAGGAGAGGGAGTGTGTGTGGGGGGTGGGGGGGGGGGGGGTGTATGTGGGGGTGGAGGGGTGGAGGTGTAGGAGAGGGAGTGTGTGTGTGTGGGTGGGGGGTAGAAATTCCTCACCTTCCTTCTGAATGGATTGCATGAAGGGATCACCGGGGTTTGAGTGTGGTGTGTGTGTGTGCGAGTGTGTATGGAGCATATGTGGTGGTGGAGGGGGGAGAGGTGTGGGAAGGGGAGTGTGGTGTGTGTGGGGGGGGGGGGGGGGGGGGGTAGGAATTCCTCACCTTTCTGAATGGATTGCATGAAGCGCTCAACAAGGTTAGTGTTGTGTGTGTGTGTGTGTGTAGGGGGGGAGGGGGGGGGAGGTGTGTTGGTAGGTGTGAGTGTGTGTCAAGTCGAAAAGATCTTTATTGAGGGTAAAAGATTTAAGTGTCATCCTGCCCTCACCACAAAAAAATAAAATTAAATTAAAAAAATCAAGCAAGCAAACTGACTGATGAAAGCATTCAAAAGACAGTGTTAAACAGATTTCTGTGTGTGGTGTGTGTGTGTGTGTTTGGTGTGTGGTGTGTATGTGAGTGTGTGTTTGGTGTGTGGTGTGTATGTGTGTGTTTCTGTATATGTGTTTGATAACAACAATGTGAGCTAGATATGGTTTATATAGGCACAAGAAGGAAGGTGGCAGGACGGTTCAGACGTTCACCTGCCTGACAAGTAAACCACGAGGTTCTGTGTTCCATTCCCAGCCTTGCCCCTTTCTTCCCAGTTTGACAAGAAAATCGAACTGAGTGTCAAAGTCCTTCAGATGAGAATACAAACTGAGGCCCCGTGTGCGAACGCACGCATAACATCCTGCACTCACGTTAAAAACCTCTTCCGTGTTCAGGAAGAATAGGCCATTTTGTGCCGGTATGAACAGATGATAAAAATCTTTTTCTTTAAAAATTAATGCACATATGTGTCATGTTCAGATACAATCCCCAATGTCAGAATGCAGATGCCTTCATGGTTTGGGGGGGGGGGGGGTGGAGGATAATAATAATAGTAATAATAATAATGATAATAAATGGAATTTATATAGCGCTATATCTTGCAAAAAGAAATCAAAGCGCTTGCATTCAGCACACTCATACATACAACCAATAACAATTAACAGAGTTAACAAATTCAAATGTACACACACGCATGCACACACACACGCACATGCGCGCACACACACACACACACACACAAAGATTATACACTTTGGCAGGGTGATGGGATTTGGGCTGTTTTAGGCAGGGGTAGATTTGAGGTGAAACAAAAAGGGAAAAATCCGATTTGGAATAAATATGTCTTGAGGCTGGATTTAAAACTGTCATATGTAGGCTTTTGGCGAAGGGAGAGAGGGAGGTCATTCCAGATCACAGGACCAGAAACAGAGAAAGAGCAAGGATGGGGGGGGGAGGTGGGGGGGGGAAACATTTGCATACTCAAAAATCTCACCAGTGGTGAACCTCAGAGCTCTAGCCAAGGAACAAATAAAAAACACCTTACATAACACACAGCTGTCAGTTTCCCCCTGCTGTCAGCTGCTATTCAATTCTTGCAATCTGACGACCTGGGTTCGAATCCCGTTTAAGGGGAATTTTTTCCCCCTGGAGTTAACATCAGTGCAGACTCCACTCTCCCCAAAAGTCCTTCGGATGAGACTATAAACCGAGGCCCCGTGCACGAACGCACGGTGAACATCTTGCGCACACGTTAAATCCTGTTCCGCTTTTCGTAAGAATAAAATAAAATAAAAATTCCATCCCAGCTGGTGCTGATTACAGCAGAAACTGACCACACTTGGACTTGGTAAAAGGAAGGGACGTGCTAAATGTAGCACACGTGACTGAGTGATTTTGAATGTGCACGTGCTGTGCCATGTGATCATGTTCAGACACTGTCCCCGAAGTCAGAATGTGGCTACCTACTAAATGGTGGGGGTGGGGTGGGGGGGGGGGGTGTTAAAAAAACAACAAACGGTCGCATACGCAAAAATCTCAAATTGGTGAACCTGGGAGCTCTAGGTCAGGAATGGAAAAAAACAAAATGACATAAAAATTATTTTTTGGTTTTATTGTCATCAGTTTGTGTGGATGTAGGTTAACATAAGAGTTATTTTTGGGTTTTATTGTCATCAGTTTGTGTGGATGTAGGTTAACATAAGAGTTATTTTTGGGTTTTATTGTCATCAGTTTGTGTGGATGTAGGTTAACATAAGAATTATTTTGTTTTTATTATCGTCATCAGTTTGTGTGGATGTAGGTTAAGACTGTTCAACTTCAATCCCAACGGTTCATGAATGGGGGACGGGATAGAGAGCTCAGTGGTCAGAGCACTCGCTTTCCTCCCCCAGCCAAGGTTAAGCAGCATCGAGTGTGGTTACCACTTGGATGGGTGACCGTTTGCACGTGCCTTGGTTTCAGTACAGTCCCCCCAGCTGTAAATGGGTGCCTGCCCTCTTTAGGGTCAGGGAAGGTAAAACAGCGAGGGAGAGGAGGAGATGGGCGCCGCCCTCAATATACTGGCCCCTGGAGAAGTTGAGGTCTCTGACACACACACACACACACACACGCACGCACGCTCACACACACACACACACACACACACAAAGATTATAATACACTTTGGCAGGGTGATGGGATTTTGGCTGTTTTAGGCTGGGATAGATTTGAGATGAAACAAGAGAGGGGGAAAATCAGATTTGGAATAAATCTGTCTTGAGGCTGGATTTAAAAGTGTCATACGTAGGCTTTTGGCGAAGGGATGACCACAGAGGTTATGGGGGGAACACTTCCAAGCTTGTCACATCTCTCATTCTTTCACGTTTAGACTACTGTAATTCTCTTTTGGCTGGCCTACCAGCATCATCTATCCACTCTCTTCAACGCATACAAAACTCTGCAGCTCGACTGGTCCTAAGAAAGAAAAAATCTGAACACATCACTCCTCTTCTGCAATCTCTTCACTGGCTGCCTGTCTCACAAAGACTGGAGTATAAAATCAATACCCTCTGTTTCAAATGTCTCCACAAATCTGCACCCTCTTATCTCTGTAACTGTCTTCATCTGTACACTCCATCCCGTTCCCTTCGTTCAGCCGCAGATACTTTGTGCTTTCGAACACCCAGATTCAAAGAAACCACTGTTGGCCGTCGCTCCTTCTCTGTTTCTGGTCCATCCACCTGGAATGACCTCCCTCTTTCACTTCGCCAAAAGCCTTCACTTGATACCTTCAAATCCAGCCTCAAAACACACTTATTTCCTACCTGAGACTTTCCCCCCAAATATCTGTCCCTAATTTTCAACAGCATCTTTCACCTTCTAAGTGTTGTTCCGAGTGTGTGTGTGTGTGTGTGTGTGTGTGTGTGTGTGTGTGTGCGTGTGTGTGCGTGCATGCGTGCATACGTGCGCGCGCATGGTTTTTGAAATCTGTTGTTCGTTATGTTTAAGGAGAGTTGCATGCCTGTAAATGATTGAGTGCAAGCGCTTCGATTTGTTTGTTTTTTTACAAGATTCAGCGCTATATAAATTCCATATATTATTATTATTATTATTAACACCTTGACCTTTTTTTTAATTTCCAGGTGAAGAAACGCCCCCAGATTCCGGACCAGGACAACGACAGACTGCCCGACTCCAAAGCTGCTGCTCTGGCTTGGGAGAACCACAAAAAGTTACACCGCTCCATCATCGTGGAGCTGTTTCAGGTAAAGGGCAGTGTGTAGGGGTGTGTGTGTGTGTTTGTGTGTGTGTGTATGTTTGTGTGTGTTTGTGTGTGTGTGTGTTAGTGTGTGTGTGTGTGTGTGTTTGTGTGTGTGTGTTGGAGGGGAGGGTGAGTGTGTGGGGAGGGCATATGTGTGTGTGTGGGGGGGGGGAGGGGGGAGGCTGAGTGTTTGTGTGTGTGTGTCTTCAATTTTACGTCTGTTCACTTAAAGTGATATTAGATGAAAAAGGGGGGGTATGGGTGTGTGTGGGATGGGGGGGATTGGAGGAGTGTGTGTGTGTGTTGTGTGTGTCAGTGTGTATGTGTGTGTGTGTGTTGGAGGGGGGGGTGAGTGTGTGGGGAGGGCATATGTGTGTGTGTGTGTGGGAGGGGGGGGGGGGGAGTATGGGTGGGTGTGTTGTGGAGGGGAGGGTGTTGGGGGGGGTGTGAGTATGGGTGTGTGTGTTGGGGAGGGGAGGAGTGTTGGGGGGGGTGTGAGTATGGGTTGTGTGTGTTGGGGAGGGGAGGAGTGTTGGGGGGGGGGGGGGGGGGGGGGGGGTTGAGTGTGTGGGTGGGTGGGTGTGTGGGGAGGGGGGTGAGTATGGGTGGGATGGGGGGTGGTTGGGGGAGTGTGTGGGTGTGTTTGGGGGGGTGGGGAAGGGGCTGAGTGTGTGGGCGTGTGTGTTGGGGAGGGGAGGGGTTGGGGGGGGGGGGGGGGGGGGAGTGTGTGTTGGGGGGAGGGGGGTGAGTGTGTGTGTGGGAAGTGAGTATGGGGGGGTGGGGGTGGGATGGGGGGGTGGGGGTTGAGTGTGTGGGATGGGGGGTGGTTGGGGGAGTGTGTGGGTGTGTTTGGGGGGGTGGGGAGGGGGGCTGAGTGTGTGGGCGTGTTGTGTTGGGGAGGGGAGGAGGTGTTGGGGGGGGGGGGGGGGGGGGGGGTGGTGTGTGGGTGGGTGGGTTGTGTTGGGGGGAGGGTGAGTGTGTGTGTGTGGGGAGGGGGGTGAGTATGGGTGTGTGTGTGGGAGGGTGGGTGAGGGGTTGGGGGGAGTGTGTGGGTGTGTTTGGGTGGGGGTGGGTGGGGGGGTGAGGGGTGGGGGGGGGGGGGGTGTTGGGGGAGGGGGGATGAGTGTGTGTGGGGGGGAGGGAGGGGAGTATGGGTGTGTGTGTGGGATGGGGGTGAGGGGTTGGGGGAGTGTGTGGGTGAGTTTGGGTGGGGGTGGGTGGGGGGGGGGTGAGGGGGGGGGGGGGGGTGTTGGGGGAGGGGGGGGATTTAGAGTGTGTGTGGGGGGGAGGGAGGGGAGTATGGGTGTGTGTGGGATGGGGGGGTGGTTGGGGGAGTGTGTGGGTGTGTTTGGGTGGGATGGGGGGGGGGCTGAGTGTGTGTGTGTTGGGGAGGGGAGGAGTTGGGGGGGGGGGGGGGGGGGGGTGAGTGTGTGGGTGTGTTGGGGGTGAGTGTGTGTGTGTGGGAGTGAGTATGGGTGTGTGTGGGGATGGGGGGGGGGGGGATTGGGGGAGTGTGTGTGTGTGTGTTGGGAATGGTGGATGGTGTGAGTATGGGTGTGTGGGTGGGGGTGTATGTTCTTCAATTTAGCATCCTTCCACTAAATAGTGATATCAGATGGGTAAGTATATGTGTGAGAGGGTGTGTATGTGTGTGTGGAAGGGGGGGTGTATGTGTGTGTGTGTGTTGAACCTGCATGTATGTGTGTTGTGCATGCATGTATGTGTGTGCATGTATGTGTGTATGTATTTATATGTGCATGTGTGTGCATGTATGTGTGTCTGTGTTGTGTATGTTATGCATGCATGTATGTGTGTTATGCATGCATGTATGTGTGTTATGCATGCATGTATATGTGTGTTATGCATGCATGTATGTGTGTGTTATGCATGTGTGTATGTTATGCATGTATGTGTGTTATGCATGTATGTATGTGTGTGTTATGCATGCATGTGTGTGTTGTGCATATATGTATTTGTGTTATGCATACATGTATTTGTGTGCATTTATGCATGTGCACACACACATACACACACATACATACACACATGTGCACAATATATATACATACCTATATTTGGTCTTTTCAGGGTCAGCTGAAGTCGACCCTGATGTGTCGCACGTGTCACAAGAAGTCGGTGACCTTTCAGGCCTTCATGTACATCTCCCTGCCCATCCCTGCCTCCAGCAAGTGTTCCCTGAGGGTCAGTCCTCTCTGTCCTCTCCCACTTCTTCTTCTTCTTCTACTTCTTCTTCTTTGCAATTCTTCTTGTTCTTCTTCTTTGCAATTCTTCTTCTTCTTCTTCTGCTTCTTTTTCTTCTTCTTCTTCTTCTTCTGCTGCTGCTGCTGCTGCTGATTCTTCTTCTTCTTCTTCTTCTTCTTCTTCTTCTTCTTCTTCTTCTTCTTCTTCTTCTTCTTCTTTTCTCCTCCTCCTCCTCCTCCTCCTCCTCCTCCTTCTGCTTCTGCTGCTCCTTCTTCGTCTTTGCAATTCTTCTTCTCCTTTGCAATTGTTCTTTTTCGTTGCAATTCTTCTTCTTCTTCTTCTTCTTCTTCTTCTCCTCCTCCTCCTTCTGCTTCTGCTGCTCCTTCTTCTTCTTCTTCTTCTTTCTTCTTCTTCTTCTTCGCATTTTCTTCTTCTTCTTCTTCTTTTTTCATCTTTGTCTCCTTCTTCTTCTTCTTCTTCGCATTCTTCTTCTTCGCATTCTTCTTCTTCGCATTCTTCTTCTTTGCAATTCTTCTTCTCCTCCTTCTTCTTCTTTGCAATTCTTCTTCTTCTTTGCATGCAATTCTTCGTCTTTGCATTCTTCTTCTTTGCATTCTTCTTCTTTGCATTCTTCTTCTCCTTCTTCTTCTTCTTTGCAATTCTTCTTCTTCTTCTGCTTCTTCTTCTTTGCAATTCTTCTTCTTCTTCTTCTTCTCCTCCTCTTCTTCTTTGCAATTCTTCTTCTTCTTTGCAATTCTTCTTCTGCTTCTTCTTCTTCTTCTTCTTCTTTGTCATCTTCTTTGTCATTTTCTTTGTCATCTTCTCTTCTCCTTCTTCTTCTTCTTCTCCTTCTCCTTCTTCTTCTTCTTCTTCTTCTTCTTCTTCTTCTTCTTCTCCTTCTCCTTCTTCTTTTTCTTCTTCTTCTTCTTCTTCTTCTTCTTCTTCTTCTTAGCATTCTTTCTTCTTCTTCTTCTTTAGCATTCTTCTTCTTAGCATTCTTCTTCTTTGCAATTCTTGTTCTTCTGCTTCTGCTTCTTCTTCTTCTTCTTCTTTGCAATTCTTCTTCTTTGCATTCTTCTTCTTCTTCTTCGCATTCTTCTTCTTCTCCTCCTTCTTCTTCTTCTTTGCAATTCTTCTTCTTCTTCTTAGCATTCTTCTTCTTTGTAATTCTTCTTCTTCTGCTTCTGCTTCTGCTTCTTCTTCTTCTTCTTCTTTGCAATTCTTCTTCTTTGCATTCTTCTTCGTCTTCTTTTTCTTTTTCTTCTTCTTCTTCTTCGCATTCTTCTTCTTCTTCTTCTTCTTCGCATTCTTCTTCTTCTTCGCATTCTTCTTCTTCTTCTTCTTCGCATTCTTCTTCTTCGCATTCTTCTTCGCATTCTTCTTCTTTGCATTCTTCTTCTTCGCATTCTTTGCAATTCTTCTTTGCAATTCTTCTTCTTCTTTGCAATTCTTCTCCTTCTTCTTCTTTGCAATTCTTCTTCTTCTTTGCAATTCTTCTCCTTCTTCTTCTTTGCAATTCTTCTTCTTCTTTGCAATTCTTCTCCTTCTTCTTCTTTGCAATTCTTCTTCTTCTTTGCAATTCTTCAACATTGTCATCGTCAGCATCATCATCAGCATCATCTTCTTCTTCTTCTTCTTCTTCTTTCTTCATTGCAATTCTTTTTCTTCTTTTCCTCTTTCTCCTTCTTCTTCTTCTTTGTTGTTGTTGTCATCTTCTTGTCCTCCTCCTCCTCTTCCTCCTCCTCCTCCTCCTCCTCCTTATACTTCTTCTTCTACATCATCACCGTCATCCACTTCTTCTTCTCCTCCTTCTTCTTCATCGAACGCTCAGACAGCAACTGTTGTTGCCTGTCCTATGGTTGAAAATGCGTTGTGCTGCCGTTAAGCGCCTGACAAGTCAGGCCCAGCACATCCAACTTCGGCATACGTCTCTTCTGCTAAACAGCCACGGTCATGTACGATACACACATAATTATGTATATACATTTTTGTCATTTTTGTTCCTCGGCTAGAGATCTGAGGATTTTCCCATGGCGAGATTTTGTGTATGGGACTGTTTTTGCCCATCGTGAAGGTAGCTGCATTCCGACTTCAGGGATGTATGCTGAGAAAACACACACACACACATTCACACACACTTATACACATACACACACTTACACACGCACACACACACACACACACACACACTTATACACACACACACACTTACACACACACACTTAAACACACACACACACTTACACACACACACTTAAACACACACACACTTACACACACACACACACACACTTACACACACTCACTCACACACTTACACACACACACACACTCTCTCTCACACACATTCACACACACACACTTACACACACACTTACACACACATTACACACACATACTTACACACACACACACTTACACTTACACACACACACTTACACACATACACACACACTCTCTCTCACTCTCACACACACACACACACACTTACACACACACTCACACACACTCACACACACACTTACACACACACTCTCACTCTCACACACACACACACAACTCTCTCTCCCTCTCCCTCTCTCTCTCTCTCTCTCTCTCTCTCTCTCTCTCTCTCTTACACACACACACTCAACCATAATACATATCACAGATAATGACCCAACCTATCAGTCTAACCAATCTCTCCTCGGTTGTTGGGGGGGTTTTTTTTCCAATTTTTTCTTCTTGTTTTTTTCCATCAGGATTGTTTCCGAGCGTTCCTGCAGCCCGAGATGATGACGGGCAGCTGTAAGTGGAAGTGTCCTCAGTGTCGCGTGGAGCGGGATGCCGAGAAAAAGATCGACATCTGGAAGCTTCCTCACATCCTCTTGATTGGTCTGAATCGGTGAGTGCCATCTCCGTTTTTTTTTTTCATTTTTTAAATTTTTGTTAAATTTTATTCTTTTTTATATCGAGGATAATGGAATAAGCACTCGTGTGCTGCTTTTTTTTTTTTTTTACATCCTGTCCCCGCGCTTCGATTTGTTTGTTTTACAAGATTCAGCGCTATATGAATTCCGTATATTATTATTATTATTATTATGTGGTTTTGTCAATTCTGTCATCTGTTCCCCGCCGGCACACAATGGCCTACTCTTACGAAAAGCGGAACAGGATTTAATGTGCGCGCAAGATGTTCTGTCCTTGTTTGTGTTGACTGTCTTTGTTATGCTTTGCACGTGACATCGTGGAATCTCAGAGGCCAGCGAAGACCAGAAGGAATGGAGAAGGAGAATCATGTGGGTGTCATTGGGTGTGGCAGGATGGTTAAGACGCTTCACCCCCCGTCCCTCCCTAAACTAGTGAACTGTGAGGTTCTGGGTTCCATTCCCAGTCCTCCTTTCTTCCCAGCTTGAGGAGAAAATCAAACTGAATGTCAAAAGTCCTTTGGATGAGACTGTAAACCCAGGCCTTGTGTGTGAGTTACGGGTTTACTCATTAGGCAGGGGAACTTCTTAACCGCTTGACTGCCCCACCCCCGACATTTTTCCAGGACTAAATCATGTGCACTGGATACACCAACAACCCAAAAAATGTCCGGGGTTTCGAACCGAAGTAAACAAGCCAGATTCACAGTTCACAATAGTTCATTCCCATCAACTCTTTAGAGCTATAGAGAAACAAAAAGCAGACATGTCAATAAATGAATGACAGGTGTCAAGAGGAAGAGCAAACACAAATAAACAAAGGACAGTAATAATGAAAGCGAATTAGACATTGTTATACATTGTTAGGGTTGATGCACCCTATATAGATGGGGAATTACTCATGTACTTTCAGGAAGTGTACAGGTGTGTCTGAAGTGATAAAAAGAGAGAATAGCAACAACATTTACATAAAAATGATAGGAGAAAATTTAATAGGCTACAGCTTCCTTGACTACAATCAAAGGGAAAGAACTCTGAAATTACTGGAGTTCACTCTCCTTTTGCTTGGCAACATCGGTCTGCAAAAACATGGCAAAAATGATCGGGTTTTTTTAGCTCATGTTTTAAGTTATTTTGCATGACTGCTTGGACTGTTCTTGTTCAAAATGGCTGACCCTTCTCATTGAACGCATCAATGACTTTACACAGCTGAAAAAGTGGCAAATAAAATATTAACAAATAATCCTGACAGTGATGAAAATGATCGTGTGTGATTCAGGAGATAGTAAAGATGAAAAAGAAAAAAGGACTAAGATTTTGCCTGGACTTATGTGTGACACTATTAGGGTGGGGGTTTGGGGGGAGTTACTCCGAATGACAGTGTGATGAAGAAAGTATATTTTCATCAATATTTTAAGTTTTGATATATTTTTGTAGTGAAATATCATGCTAACTACTTTGAGCTTGGCCGAAAAGCAATCTACGATATATACGTACTGTCATTGGGCAGACTATCAGGATTATTCATGTAGTAATTTCTGAGTAACAGGGACATGGAACATAGCCAGTGGTACATAACAATGTTATTCCCCGGCATATAGGATGGCACTTACACCCGGCAGTTAAGAGGCTTAACCATTGGCACTCTTTCATTAAGTGCATACAATGACTTTCACAGTGGTAGAAGTGCAGAATGAGATTAACAATAGCCTGACTTTGTGTGTGTGTGATTGTGTAGTAAAGTAAGAAAAAAAGTTTAATGTAATTTTCCACTTTAAGTGATACATAGACGGGCTAGATAGGGGGAGTACTCGAATGAAGTGTAGATGAAGAAAGATATAATTTTCATCTTGTGTTTAAGTGTTTTGTTTTTGTGTGTAGTGTATCATGCTATTGTTGTGTTAGCTGAAAAGCAATACAAAATATACAAACTAGTATTGACAACTATAAGAGATTATAGCAGCATTTTTTGTAAAACAGCGAATGGAAACTACAACTAACAATGTATCCCATATAGATGGACTTGAACCATTAAACTTAACATGTCACTTCTTTACTTTAAACTTCGTCTGGTATCTCAGAAAACTGGGAGATAAGTTTTTCTAGCATGTGTATGAGTGGGATTGATATATACCATAGCCTTTCTCTTGTGTGTTGTTGTGTGATTATTTTGTAAGTTATAGTCTTTCTTCAATTTTAACGTCTTTCCACTTTAAGTGATACTTCCCACTCTGAGTTGAATGTGAAAGCCGCTTGATTTGCTGATGCTTTTCTATGAATTTGTTTAAGGAAGCTTCTTCTGACAACCGATAACCCTCTGCAATGGATAGAGGGACATGCAGTACTATAGACCCCTTTATATTACGTGCACCTTTATTCGCAGCCCGATCAGCCCACTCTTTAGAAAATAATCCTATATGTGAAGGAATCCAGCAAAAGGAAACATGAATTCCTCTTAAACACAGAAGATTTATGAAGTATTTGATATTTAGTATAAGTTTAGTAGATTGCTTATAAGTTGTAGACTTTAAGGCATATAAAACTGATTTTGAATCCACACAAAGTAATATGTGAAAGAAACAGTATGGATGATCTAAAATGAAATTCAAAGCCATGAGAATAGAGATCAGTTCAGCTGTAAAAACAGATCGATTTTTACCAACATAATACGACATTTCTACTTTTAGTGCTGGTATGACGAATGCTGAACCTGCTTGATGATTGTCTAAAAGTGAGCCATCTGTATAAATTTTAAGACAATGAGAGTAATTAGGTTCTATATGTGAATGAACATTAACTGCCATGATATTTGGATTCTCATTCTTTTTCATGTTGATATAATCTACAGTGTGCTTGCTTCACTTCCCAAACAGGACAGACTGAAACTGCTTTTTGTGAGTCTACATCAGATTTGAAAATTTCAGAACGCTCGTAAAGATCTGATGTGTATGTACTTATAGTCATTAAAGAGTTTATGTGTCGGGCTCTTTTGGGAAAGTCTGTTTCAGACCTCATTTTTATTTCTTCTGAAGCAAAGTTATCAGGTGTTGAGCTTCTCAGAATATATTTGGCACATACAAGTTGTCGGTACTCATCAAGTGGTAACATTCCAATTTCTTTATATGTATCAAGTGCCGAGGTATGAAATGGCACACCTAGAGCAAGTCTGTATGCCTTACAGTCTACACGTGTGTGTGTGTGTGTGTGTCTGCAGGTTTGTCAGTGACGGCATGTGGATGCAGAAAAAGACGACGTACGTGGATTTCCCCGTCGATCAGCTGGATCTGGGAGAGTTCACGCTGGGTCCTAAACACCGCTCCCACTACAACCTGTATGGAGTGTCGGTGAGTGAGTGAGTGAGTGAGTGACAGCGTGGGGGTGGGTGTGTGTGGAGGGGGGGGGGGGGGGGGGAGGGGAGGGGAGGGGGGGAGGGGAGGGGGGGGGAGGGGGGGAAGGGGAAGGTGTGGGGGTGGTGGATGGGGGGGGTGGTGTGGGGGGTGGGGGGTGATGTGTGTGTGGTGGGGGGTGTGTGGGTGGGGGTGTGGATGGAGGGTGGGGGGGGAATGTGTGTGTGGTGGGGTGGGGGGGGGGGGTGGATGCAGGTGGGGGGGGGGGGGGGGGGGGGGGTGTGTGTGTGTGGTGGGGGGTGGATGCAGGTGTGTGTGGGGGAGGAGGGGGGTTGGTGGGTGTGATGGGTGTGTGTATGGGTTTTTAAAAAAAAATCTTTTATATCGAGGATAATGGAATAAGCACTCCTGTGCTTCTTTTTACATCCAGTCCCCGTGTGTATGCGGTTTTGTAAATTCTGTCATCTGTTCCCACTGGCACACAATGGCTTACTCTTACGAAAAGCGGAACAGGATTTAACATGTGCGCAAGATATTCTGCGTGCATTCGCACTCAAGACCTCAGTTTATAGTCTCGTCCAAAAGACTCTGTGTGTGTGTGAGTTGTGTGTGTGTGTGTGTGTGATGTATGTGTGTGTGTGTGATGTATGTGTGTGTGTGTGATGTATGTGTGTGTGTGTGATGTATGTGTGTGTGTTTTGATGTATGTGTGTGTGTGTGATGTATGTATGTGTGTGTGTGTGTGTGATGTATGTGTGAGTACATGCAGGTATGCAAATATGAATATAAGCATAAGCAGTTGTTGAAAATTTGGTTGTAAATTTTAGTGGGATTTTTTGTTTAAATGAGACTGTTTTTGTTGGTAATGGGAGTGGTGAAGGGATATAGTTGTTTTGGGGTTTGTTTTTTTTGGTTTTTTGTTTGTTTGGGTGGGGGTTTTTTGTTGGGTTTTTTTTTGGGGGGGGTGTTCATTGGTGTTTTTGTTTGATAGTTTTGGGAATAAAAACTTGAATGTGGTATAAGGTTTTTTTAGATGAAAACTGAGAATGATTTGCATCATTGTTTGTTTTATTTGAATATCATTCCATCTTATTTTATTGTTATTTCATCTTATATTTGGAGGAGGGGGGAGGAGGGAGATCTTTGTTTTTTGTCCAGTTGTTGGTCTGTTTTCGGTTAGCGGTGTGTGATGATGGCAGACAGACAAGTGTTTCATTAGTTTCTTGGTGCTGTGTTGCAGAATCACTATGGAACTATGGAAGGTGGCCACTGTAAGTAATAATAATAATAATAAATGGAACTTATATAGCGCTATATCTTGCAAAGACAAATCAAAGCGCATGCATTCAACCTAATCTTACACAGTCATGCAACCAATGACAAACAATCAATAGTTTAAACAAACAGATATTTACAAACATGGTACGCTGCAGACCAAATCTATGAAATCAAATTTCATTTGTCAAATGTTTTTTCAAAAGCACACACACACACACACACACACACACACACACACACACTGGTCATATACTTTAGCAGGGTGATGGGACATGGGTTAGTGAAGGTGGGATAGTTCTGATATGAAACAGGAGGGGGGAAGTCTTAGGTTTGAAATAATTATGTCTTGAGGCTGGATTTGAAAGTGTCATAACTAGGCTTCTGGCGAAGAGAGAGAGGGAGCTCATTCCAGGTCGATGGACCCGAAATAGAGAAAGAGCGACGGCCAACAGTGGATTGGTTGAATCTAGGTAGTCTTAAACACAAAGTATCTGCAGTAGAGCGGAGGGAACGTGAAGGAGTGTACAGGTTAAGACATTCACAGAGGTAGGAGGGTGCAGTTTTGTGGAGACATTTGTAACGTTTATAATTTACTCTCTGTGGCACAGGCAGCCAGTGGAGAGATCACAAGAGAGGGTGTGAAAGTGTAAAAGTCAGCGTGTTCTCTTTTCATCCACACATTTATTTCTATGCCATGACCAAAAGCAGTGTCATTTATTTATCTAAGTGCCTAGACCTGCATGACAATGTTGTTATGTTTTGGAAATAGTGTATTGAGATTGGGAGGGGGGTGGGGGAACAGGATAGCCTGGTGGTTAGAGCGTTACGCTGGCTATGTGTTTGTGTGTGTGTGTGTATGTTTGTGTGTGTGTGTATGTTTTGTGTGTGTGTGTATGTTATGTTTATGCACAAAAACATATCACTTTACCTCATGCTATGGGACTTTCATATGTCTTTTTTTTTTAAACCTCACTTTTATTGTTCTTATAGTAGTAGTAGTAGTAGTATCATTGTCATTATCATTATATAATTATTACTGTTATTCATGTCTTCTATTATGATGGAATGCGTTATGTTAATGTGCATGATGATAATGATGGAATGCATTATGTTTATATGATAATGATAATGATGGACTGCATTATGTTAATATGATAATGATAATGATGGAATGCATTATGTTAATGTGATGATGATAATGATGGAACGCAATATGTTAATATGAATGACGATAATAATGGAATGCATTATGTTAATATGATAATGATAATGATGAAATGCATTATGTTAATATGATAATGATGGAATGCATTATGTTAATGTTCATGATGATAATGATGAAACGCAATATGTGATTGATGACAATGATGTTGTGCATTATGTTGATGTGATGATGTTGCTGTGTGTGTGTGTGTGTCAGACACGGCGTTCTGTCGCAATCCCTGCAACAGTAAATGGCACAAGTTTGACGACCAGGAGGTGTACGACATGTCCAAGTCAGACGTCAAGGTTAGAGAAACAGCAGTGTGGGTGTGTGTGTGTGTGTGTGTGGGGGGGGGGAGGGGGGTGGGGGGGGGGGGTGTTCGTGTGGGTGTGGTGTATATGTGTGTGTGTTGGTGTGGGTGTGTGTGTGTGTTGGTGTGTGTGTGGGTGGTTGTGTGTGGTGTGGGTGTGTGTTGGTGTGTGGTGTATGTGTGTGTGTTGGTGTGTGTGTGTGTTGGTGGGTGTGTGTGGGTGGGTGGGTGTGGATGTGGTGTGTGTGGGTGTGTGTGGTGGGGGTGTGGTGGGGGTTGTGGTTGTGTGTTGGTGTGTGTGTGCGTGTGTGTGTGTTGGTGGGTGTGTGTGTGTGTGTGTGTGGTTGGTGTGTGTGGTGTGTTGGTGTGTGTATGTGTGTGTTGGTGTGTGTATGTGTGTGGGTGGGTGTGGTGTGGTGTGTGTGTGGGGGGTGTATGTGTGTGTGTGTGGTGTGGGTGGGTGGGTGTGGATGTGGTGGTGTGTGGGGGTGTTGGTGGGTGGGTGTGTGGTGTGGTGTGTGTGTGTGTGTGTTGTGTGGTTTGTGTGTGTGTGGGTGTGTGTGGTGGTGGGTGTGTGTGTGTGGTGTGTTGTGTGTGGTGTGTGTGTTGTGTGTTGGTGTGTGGTGTGGGTGTGTGTGTGATGTGTTGGTGTGTATGTGTGTGGTGGGTGGTGGTGTGTGTGTGGATGTGGTGTTTGTGTGTATGTGTGTTGAGGTGGTTTGTGTTGGTGTGTGTGTGGGGCTGTGGTGATGTTGGTTGTGTGTGGTGTGTGTGTGTATTGTGTGAGGGGTGGTGTGGTGTAGTGTGTGGGGGGTTGTGATGGTATGTGTTGGGTGTGGATGTGTATGTGTGTTATGGTGGTGGTGTGTGTGTGTGGGAGGGGGTAGAGAGGGGATATGTGTTGTGTGTGTGTGTGAGGAGAGATTGAGTGAGTGTATTTTGTGTGTAAGTGTGTGTTTGTGTAAGGGTGTGTGTGAGTTAGTGTGGGTCTGTATGTATTCGTAATGTGCATATGTGTCCATGTATTAAAATGGAGCAGCAAAGAGGGAAGGAGAGACAGACTAACAAAGATTGCACAAAGAGAGAGAGCGAGAAAAGAAAAAAGTATAAAAGTGGGGGGGGGGGATGGTGAGAAGGGGAAGGGAAAGAGGCACAGACAGACAGACCAACAGACAGACAGACAGACAGACTATACAACTCATAAAAATAAAAATCAGCTTTCTTCTTTGTAGGTCCTAAGTGATCATGTGAGATATAAACATATTACTTTCATCCTTGACTGAACAATCCATAAACTCAAGTGACTGTTATAAACTGAAGTGACTGTTGTTGTCTGTGCACTATGGCATAAACTGAAGTGACTGTTATAAACTGAAGTGAATGCTATAAACTGAACTGAAGTGATTGTTATAAACTGAAGTGACTGTTATAAACTGAAGTGACTGTCATAAACTGAAGTGAATGCTATAAACTGAAGTGACTGTCATAAACTGAAGTGAATGCTATAAACTGAAGTGACTGTCATAAACTGAAGTGAATGCTATAAACTGAAGTGACTGTCATAAACCGAAGCGACTGTCATAAACTGAAGTGACAGTCATAAACCAAACTGACTTATAAACCGAACTCACTGTCACAAACTGAAGCAGCAGTCATAAACCAAACTGACTGTTATCAACCGAACTCACTGTCACAAACTGAAGCGGCTGTTGTCACCTTGTGTCGTGCAGACGTCGGCGGCCTTCGTGCTGTACTACACGTCCATACCGCTCAACGCCCCGCAGTTCAAACCCCAGTTGTAGCCAGCGGTCAAGGGGACGGTGACCAGGGGGAGGAGGAGGAGGAGGAGGAGGAGACAGGACTGTGGCGAAAATGACCGCGCACTATTCCTCGTGGGGAAGAGGTGAAGCTAGTCATGCCTGCGACCATGCGCTGTGTGCTGTGGGGAAGAGTAACTGCAAAAAATACCACTAAACACACAGGGGGGAAAAAACAACCAGATAAATGGGAAAAATCTGATTTGTTGTTGTCGTTGTTGTTATTGTGAAAAGCTGATTGGTGCAGGGTTGGTTGTTTGTTTTGTTTTGACGTTTAAGAAGGATGTTGAAAGAATGTTGGGATTGGGGTGGAGGGGTGGGTGGTATTTTGGATTTTTTTTGTATTCCTGGGCTAGAGCTCCAAAGTTTCGCCAACGGTGAGATGTTTGCGTCTGTGACTGTTTTTACCCCACCTTGAAGGTAGTCGCGTTCCCACTTCTTCTAGGATGCATGCTGGGTATCCTCATGTTGCCATATCCCACCGAATGCAACGTGAATGACAGGATTTTTGACATGCATTTTTTTTTTAATCTTCTGCTTGTGTATATACACATGGAAGGGAATTAAGGCACTGGCAGGTCTGCACTTGAAGTTGACCTGGGAGATGGTAAAAAAATCCCCAACCCTTAATTCACCGGACACTGCCAAGATTCGAACCCACGAATTCATGGACCCATGGGATTGAAGTGGAACGGTCTTAACCACTCGGCTGTAGCGGCCGTCATTTATGAGTTTAATCTCACACACACACACACAAATTGAAGATACTTGTACATCTTCGAAGCCTTTTGCATCACTGGGGGGGGGGGGAGGTTTTCCTACAGTAACCTGATATTATTGGATCTGATATTTTCCGCCAGGACAAACATGTTTATTTTTAGTTCATTTATTTTATTTATTTATTTTTTTAAATATATTTATGGCTACTTTAACTGAAGAAACAAGAGGAGAACGTCTTATATTCTGTAATCAAATTTTTGTTCGTCATTTCGTCTTTGAAGAAAAATGATTTGAAAACAGAAATATTGTAGGAAACCATCATTCCCCTACATCCCACCACCCCAACCCCAACCCCAACTTCCTTCTTTTAATGAGACCTACATTCAGTTTTTTGTTTGGGGGGGGGGGGGGGGGGGGTTGTGGTTTTAGGTTTTGGGGTTGTTGGTTTTTTTTAATCCTTACTTAGAGCTTTGAGTTTCACCAATGGTGAGATTTTTGTGTATACCCCCGTTCCTCCCCCCCCCCCCCACCCAATACCACTACCACCACCACCACCACCATTTAGGTAGCCACATTCAAACTTCAGGGATGGTGTCTAAACACGACACGCTTTGTGCATGCGTTTTAAAAATTTTGATCATCCATTCCTACTGGCATGAAATGGCCTACTCTTTCAAAAGGTGGAATAGGTTTTTTTTAACATGTGTGCAAGATGTTCTACGTGCGTTCGCACACAGGGCCTCAGTTTACAGTCTCCTCCGAAGGACTTTGGCATTCAGTTTGATTTTCCTCGTTGAAATGGGAAGAAAGGGCGAGGCTGGGAATCGAACCCAGAACACTTCACGGTTTACTTGTTAGGCAGATGGACGTTTTAACCATCTGGTCACTTTTCTTCTTGCAATGAAAATTTTAAAAATTGGTCTTTTAATCAGTGTTGTTGCTCACGGCAGTTCACATCTATCCGTAACAGACACAGCTTTTCACAATGAAAATAAAAAAATCAGTCTTTTTAAATAAAAAACAAATAATAATAATAATCAGTCGTTTTTCTCACAGCAAGTTCACTGTAACGGTAACAATGAGTATTAAAAGTGCAAATATGTGATGCGATGTGATGTGATGTGATGTGAAATGTGCGAAGACTTTTCACTGATTCGTGACGTAACAGTGTTGTTGTCAAGTCTCTTGTGTAGAGATGTGGAGGAAGCTGGTTTTTCAGCGTGAGTGGAGGGACATGACTCGGAAACGACTGGGGTTGGGTTTGCTTTTTCTTTTTCTTTTTTAGTTATTTGGATTTGGGTGTATTTTTGTTGTATTTATTTTTTTTATAAAATAAATTTTCTGTGATTCGGTGGAGTGTGTCTGCATAAGACATGCATATAAGTGTGAACAAATCTTCGAAGGTGTATCTGTATATGAGCTTGTATTGATGCATGCTTTTATGTTGTCTTATTTTTCAGTCAATCTGTGCACACACTTTCACATAACCATGCTCAAGTGTGCGTGCACAGTCATTTAGATATGTATGCATTCGTATGGATGCAAACATATATGGGACAAAAAGCATTAACATACCCTCATGTGTATTGCAGACTTGCGTGTGTACATGCGTGCGTGCGCACACACATATGGATGTACACAAACGCACACATGGATGCACACACATACAGAAAAAAGGCATTAACATACTGTCAGAAGTATTGCAAACTTGTGTGTTTTCATGCGCACGCGTATACACACGCACACATACATGGATGCACACACATATGGAAATAAGGGAATGATACATTATCAGGAGTATTGCAGTGTTTTCATACACCTATGCACATGCATAACACACACACACAAAGAGGTACACTAACACACACTGCACACACACAGACACACAAAACATACACAAACATACCCAGACACACACAAACACACACACACAGAGGTACACTAACACACACTGCACACACACACAAACACACACACACAATCACCGGGGAAAAAAATTTCTCTGTTACTTTGAGAAACTATGAATCAATGTTTTTGTTTGAAAACCTGTGTACATAATTTGAAAAGAAAAAAAAGTCAAAATCTTTGTACATATATCTATCTATTTGAACAACAACAAAAAAACAACCCAAACCATACCCTCTCAACTATATAAAGCTATATTTCACTCAATGGTGATCAAACCCCAAAGCTGTAAAGAGGGATCAAGTCATGGAATATTTTAAGCAGAACACCCAGTGGTTTTTGGGGGAAAAAACACGAGGTAGACTTTTGTTTAAGATTATCATTATTCTGATTATCATTTTTTATCATTGTTCTGATTATCGTTTTTATTATTATTCTGATGATCATTTTTATTATTATTCTGATTATCATTTTTAATATTATTCTGATTATCATTTTGATTATCTTTTTTTATCATTATTCTGATTATCTTTTTTTTTTTTAATCATTCTGATTTGATTTTTTTTTAAATTCTGATTATCTTTTTTTTTTTTAAATTCTGATTATCTTTTTTTATTATTCTGATTATCTTTCTTTTTTTTTCATTCTGATTATCTTTTCTTTTTTTTTTAATTCTGATTATCTTTTTTATTATTATTCTGATCAGGTTTGAGGGTACCTTTTTTTGTTTTGTTGTTGGGTTGGGGTTTTTTGTTAACGTTAAGTTTTGGGTTTTTTTTTAAAATGTATTTATTTATCTATTCAAGAGTGGAGGAATTTGTTACAATTTATGGGATCTGCCTCACTTGCATGCTTTGGCTTTTTTGTTGTTTTGGTTTATTTTTCTTATGGTGTAATTAGTATATATTTTTCTTCTTTTCTGGAAGTTCTGAGCTCAAGATTTTTTAAATTTTATTTAATATATATATATATATATTTAAATTTCTGCAAAGAATTTTCTGTAAATGTATTCCAACCTTCTGAAAGGTCTCTGCTAGAAATTGTCTTTATTTTTCATTTGCCATTCTCTGTCTGTCTGTTTCTCTGTCTGTCTGTCTGTCTCTCTTTCTCGCTCTCTCTCTCTCTCTCCTCCCTCTCTCTCCTCTCTCTCTCTCTCTCTCACTCTCTCTCTCTTGCTCTCCACCAAAGTTCATGTAAGTTTCATCATTGACAGACACAGATGATGTTAGAATTAGACAACCACCTCACTTAGCAAGTGTTCCAGGCATATGTGTGCACATATGTACACATGGGCATGCACACAATTACATGCACACACACACATAGACACTCACACACATACACAAACACACACACTACACACACCACACAGAAACACTACACACACACCACACACACATACACACATACCACACACACACACACCATACCACACACACATACACACACACTACACACACACATGCACACTACACACACACACTACACACACAACACATACCACACACACACTACACACACACGCTACACACACACATGTACACTACACACACACACCACACACACTACACACACACTACACACACACACTACACACACACACACATACACAGACATTCATGTTGTTGTTGAAACGTGTATTGTGGACTTGTAAGAAAAGTGCGCAAGAATAAACTGAATGTAAATGACAGGATTTTCTGTTGTATTGCAGAATAATATTGTTATTGACATGAATGATGAGTAAATGTTGTAGCATATGCATATGCGTGTGTGTGTGTATATATGTATGTGCGTATGTATGTATGTATTTATGTATGTGTATATAATACGTATATGTATTATATACATATATATATTAACTTTTTTTTTCATTCTTTGGCTAGAGCTCCAAGGTTCACCAATGGTGAGATTTTATTCATGCGACCGTTTTTTTGCCCACCATGAAGGTAGCCGCATTCCGACTTCAGGGATGTATGCTGGGTATGTTTGTGTGTCCACAACCCCCCAAACACTGACATGAACTACAGGATCTTTGACAAGTATATTTGGTCTTCAGCATGTGTGATATATATACACAAAGGGAATTAAAGCCCTGGCAGGTCTGCACTTGAAGTTGACCTGGGAGATTGTAAAAATCCCCAGCCTTGATTCACCAGACGCTGTCGAGATTCGAACCCATGACTTCCATGGGATTGAAGTCGAACGGTCTTAACCATTCGACCATAGCGTCCTGTCATAGCATGATTATATGAAGGTAGCATGACTGGTTTCAGGATGAGAAAGAAAAAAGTCACAGTTGTTGTGACAGTGTCTTTTCTTTCTCTCCTTTCTTTTCTTTTTTTATAAGTATAGTAAAGAAGAATTCTTTGTGTGTGTGTGCATTTGTGCATATCCAAATTAGTTGTGTATATGCACAAGTGCACGTCCAACTCTTTGTGTGTATGCATGAGCGCATGTCCAAATTATTTGTGTGTATGCATGAGTGCATATCCAAATTCTCTGTGTGTGTGCATATCCAAATTGTGTGTGTGTGCATATCCAAATTCTTGTGTATGTGCACGAGTGCATATACAAATTATTTGTGTATGGGCACATGTCCAAATTCTTTGTGTGTGTGTGCATACCCAAATTCTTTGTGCATATGTGCATGTTCATACTCTTTGTGTATATGAACATATGCATATCCATTTTTTGTGTGTATGTGCATATCCAAATTTTTTGTGTATGTGCATATCCAAAATTTTTTTGTGTATGTGCATATCCACATTTTTTGTGTATGTGCATGTCCAAATTCTTTGTGTATATGCATGAGTGCATGTCCAACTCTTTGTGTATATGCACGTGTGCATATCCAAATTCTTTGTGTGTATGCGTGAGTGCATATCCAACTCTGTGTGTGTGCATATCCAAATTCTTTGTGTGTACGCATGAATGGAGTTATATAAGACAGTATGTTTGTGTGTGTTTTGAGAAAGTGTGTATGTGCACGTGTATGTGTGCGTGCGTGTGTGTTTTGTGTGTGTGTGTATGTGGTGTCATGTGTGTGTTTTGGGTGATATGTATACAACCTCTCCTCTATTCTTGCAAGTTGTAGTTTTTGTTGTTATTGTTGTTGCTTGTTTGTAGTTTCTTTTGTACATATAACTAAGGTAAAAGAGACATGTGTTTAGATACAGGTTTGTGATTTCTACTCTGTACTGTTGTTGCTTGCAGAGCTTGTTTTTATAATTGTTTGTATTAAAAAAGCCATGTGTGAGGCATTTTCGTCACTGTAGATATTTTGTTTATTGTCTGTGTTTATTATTAAAAAATTTTGTGTGGGTTTGGATGTGTGTGTTGTGTAGGGTGGGTGATGTGTGTGTGTGTAGGGTGGGTGTAGTGTGTGTGTGTGTAGGGTGAGTGTGTGTGTGTAGGGTGGGTGAGTGTGTGTGTGTGTGTAGTAGTGAGTGAGTGTGTGTGTGTAGGGTGGGTGAGTGTGTGTGTGTGTGTAGAGTGAGTGAGTGTGTGTGTGTAGGGTGGGTGAGTGTGTGTGTGTGTTAGAGTGAGTGAGTGTGTGTGTGTAGGGTGGGTGAGTGTGTGTGTGTGTGTAGGGTGAGTGTGTGTGTGTAGGGTGGGTGAGTGTGTGTGTGTGTAGAGTGAGTGAGTGTGTGTGTGTAGGGTGGGTGAGTGTGTGTGTGTGTAGAGTGAGTGAGTGTGTGTGTGTAGGGTGGGTGAGTGTGTGTGTGTGTAGGGTGAGTGTTGTGTGTGTGTAGAGGTGAGTGAGTGTGTGTGTGTAGGGTGGGTGAGTGTGTGTGTAGGGTGGGTGAGTGTGTCGTGTGTGTGTGTGTGTAGGGTGGGTGAGTGTGTCTGTTGTTGGGTGGGTGTAGGGTGGGTGAGTTAATGTCCGTGTGTGTGTGTGTAGGGTACGTTGTGTGTGTGTGTGTACATTTTTTCCATGCACATATTTTAAAAAAAGATTTTATACTTGTATGCGTATGCATGCTTTCTCTCTCTTTCAGATTTGGTCGCTCTATCTCTCTCTATCTGTCTGCCACTGTCTGTCTTTCTTTCTGTCTCTCTGCCAGTCTGTCTCTGTCTGTCTCTCTCTATCTCTCTCTGTATCTCTCTCTGTGGCTCTCTCTCTGTGGCTCTCTGTGTCTCTGTCTGTGTGTCTCTGTCTGTCTGTCCTCTAACTCTCTCTCTCTTGTGCACACGTTCTCTCTCTCTTTCACATCTCTCTCTCTCTCTCTCTCTCTCTCTCTCTCTCTCTCTCTCTCTCTCTCTCTCTCTCTCTCTCTTCTCTCTCTCTCTCTCTCGCTCTCTCTCTGTATGTTATGCCTATGCCTCAACATAAGAGACAGACTCGTATCTTTAGACACAATGTTGACAATGATGCAAAAAGAAAAAGAAAATGCGCCTGCAAGTTCTTTTGGAATTCCTCTGCAGCATAAAATAAATTGTATGGTGTCAGTCCATTGTACATTGAGGGAGGCTTTTGTGTGTGCTTATGTTTTTGTTGTTGTTTGTTTATGTTTTGTTCTGTTTTGTTTCGTAACCGTGCATTACAAATCAGTTGATCATAAATTGTCAGGTTTTGTGTGTACGTGTGCTTTGTGTTGTGTTTATGTTTTGTTTTGTTTTGTTTTGTTTTGCAACTGTTTATTATCAAAACAGTTGATTGTGCATTGTTGGTTTGTGTGTGGTTGTATTGGTTTTGTTGTTGTTTTTGTTAGGTTTGTTGGCAGTCCATTTAAGTTTCTACTTTTGTACATATATATCTAATTGCATCTGTCTCTGTATCAACAATCTCTCTCTCTCTCTCTCCACCTATCTGTCTGTCTCTCTGTCTCTCTCTGGGTGTTCGTCTCTGTCTGTCTGTCTATCTCTCTCTCTCTGTTCTCTCTCTGACTGTCTACCCCCCCTCCCCCCCCCCCCCCCCCCCACCCCCCCCGGATGCCAAGGGCTCTTCCAGTATAAATACCATCTCCACTTTCTGGGAATTCTTTGCTAGAAATTTTCTCTTTTCTATCACTCCGTTTGGTTTCTGCGTTTTCTTTCTCTCTCTCTCTCCCTCTCTCTCCCTCGCTCTCTCTCTCCCTCGCTCTCTCTCTTCTCTCTCTCTCTCTCCTGTCTCTCGCTCACTCTCTCTCTCTCCCTCTCCCCCCCCTCTCTCTCTCCCTCCCTCTGTCTGTCTCTTCTCTCTCTCTCCCTCTCTCATGCTCTCTCTCTCTCTCTCTCTCTCTCTCTCTCTCTCTCTCTCTCTCTCTCTCTCTCTCTTTCCTTCTTTCATACCTTGTGTACATAAAAGGGAACTTGTTTTTTTTGTATGAATGACTTTTGTTGTTGTCGGCTTATTATTATAGGCAACATGGCAAAGGAGCTTGCGTTGTTGATCTGATATATCTCTTGTCAGTGATAGTTGTTTTTATATTATTGCAACAACAGCAACAAAAAGAATGTGTATGCACAAGGTCTGAGTGAAGATAAAGACGTGGTTGGAACTTTGTTTTGGAAAAAAAAAGAAAAGTTTTTGAACAGATATTAAACAGAATGCATTAAAAGATCACTTGTTTCAGTGGTGTGTGTGTGAGTGAGAGAGAGAGAGTGTGTGTGTGTGTGTTGTGTGTGATTTATTTTATTTTATTCTTTTATTTTTAGGATAGTGGAATAAGCACTCATGTGCTTTTTTTTTTTAACATCCAGTCCCCATGTGTATGCAGCTTTGTCAATTTTGTCATCCATTCCCACCGGCACACAATGTGTGTGTGTGTGTGTTATTTTATTATTTATTCTTTTTTGTTGTTGAGGATAATGGAATAAGCACTCATGTAGGCTGGGGTTTTTTAAACACACAGTCCCTTGCATGCGGTTTGTGTGTGTGTGTGTGTGTGAATGGTTACAAATGTGCATGTTGGGGGTTTTTTCTGTGGGTGTGACTAAAAAGTAAGACATCATGGGTTTGATCCCCACTCAAACCTGAACATGTCTCCTGTCCGCTAGGCCCTGAGTAGTGGTCTGAGTGCTAGTCTTTCAGATAAGATGGTAAACCAGTCCTGTGAGCAACACACACAAGGGTGATTTTCTTTCTGTTTTAAACGGAATTCTGATTTATGATTTTTGGATTAAGATCTTTTTATTTTCTTTTTAAAGATATATTCAATTCAAGATTTTGAATGCTGTTGAAAATGACAGCCTGTGCACATCCTTGAAAATCTTTTTTTTTTAAACCCAGGCTTGTCTACCGAAATGTTAAATGATGGCAATAAACTCATTACTTATTCATTGCCTGAAGTCTATTGACATGCCTGCCCAAGAACAAATTCGAAAAGGCAATACTACCCCTGTAATCACACTTTGGCTGCACACACACACACACACACACATCAATCACAGCTGTCAGTTTCCCCCACTTTCAGCTACTCTCAGCTGCTGTCCATCCCATCCCAGCTGGTGCTGATTACAGCAGAAACTGACCACACTTGGACTTGGTAAAAGGAAGGGGCTTGCTTATTTTAGCACTGGACCTAGGTATGCTGGATTTGTAAGCTGCTCAATAGTCTCCCCATACTAATTATTCTGCTCCACTTTGGCTACACACCGGTATTAATTTGGGGGTCATGTAGTATGTTGTATAGTAGAGTGTGAGTGGGAAAAAATGTTGGTGATTTTCACAGATTTTTTAAACATGAAAAAATGGACTGTGCACTTGTTTGGGGGATTGAGGGCATAGAGCAATACCAGGTAGTCACGAGAAAGTTGGAAATAACCATCAAATTAGGATTGCCTGTATTCCTACAGCGTTGACCCGAGCATGCTTAATATTGTGGTGATGAAGCTAGCAGACAACAAAGGACTGAGGGGGTACAGTGTTTGCTGAAAAATATAAAAAATGTCAAACATACCAAATTTGTTCAAAATAGCATGAGTTTTGAGTCAGAGGCTAGTCTTTCCCAAAAAGTGGTTTTTATTTCTGTGGATGCCTTGGTACGTGCGGTATGAATATAAGAGTCACATAGAAAAACAGAAGGAAAAGAGTGATTTTTTTAATACCGGTGTGCGGCCATGCTGTCTGAGTGTTGGACGACAAAGAAGCAGAACAAGAAGAAAGATCTTATAGCAGAAAGTCAGGCTGACTATCTTGCATGCGCTATCACTAGCAATATCTTCCCTTACAACAATTAATAATTATAATAATAATATATGGAATTTATACAGCGCTGAATCTTGTCACACGCTCCTCTGGTCTGGCTAAAACAATCCTACAAGGCACAGTGAGGGGAGGAAGAAGAGGTAGACAGAGGAAGAGATGGGAGGACAACATTCAAGAGTGGACAGACATGGAGCTGAGAGACACCCTGAGGGTGGCCGGGAGACGAGAGGACTGGAGAAAGGTGGTTGACAAAGCTTCGAAGGCGCCCTAACGGATTCGGAATCTGAGGGATCGGTGACGGTGTGTGAATCTTGTAAAGCAACAAATTAAAACGCTTAATGGGAACACTTCAGTTGACTTCTTCATCCCAAACACTACGGTTCATTATTTCAGTGTGTGTGTTTCTTCAATTTTATTTGCTGAACAAAACCAAAAAAAATATATTTTTAAAAACCAAATTCCATTTGCTGTTTATCGGGATAGCCAGGCCTGTTTGGTTAAAGCCTTGCGCTTGTGAGCTGAAGTTCGATCCACCACCCTTTCCCCCTGAATATTCTTCTCCCTCGTCGTCGTCGAACTCTCTGATGTGGTCTTCCCATCGTTTTCTCTGTCTGCCTCTTCGTGGCCCTTCCTTGTACTGTCCCCTGCTGTCTGTCTTATGAGTGAAAATGTGTTGGGCTGCCAATAAGCGCCTGACAAGTCAGACCCAGCGCGTCTAACTTGGCATGGGAGAGAAAAAAATTTGGTCTTTCTGGGGAAAAAAAAGTCAGGAGAATGGACCAAGAAGGCGGAGCATGGATGAGAAGACGGTGACGGGAGGAAAAGGAACAAGAGAGAAACAAAGAGAGGGGTGGAACAAGAAAGAAGTTGAGTGCAGAATTTCCAGAAGGTGGGGATGCTGTTTATACTGACAGGTCCCCCGGCATCTCCACGGGGAAAGCTCTGGAGTTAACATCAGTGCCGACCCCACCCTCCCCGAAAGTCCTTCGGATGAGGCTGTAAACCGAGATCCTGTGTGCGAACGCATGCACGCAGAACATTACGCACCACGTGTGTGTGTGTGTGTGTGTGTGTGCGTGCGTGGTGCGTGCGGCGGGAGGTGGTGGGGGGGGGGGGGGGAGAGCATTTATGTTTTTTTATTTCGAGGATAATGGGATAAGCACTTATGTGCTTTTTAATTTTTACATCTAGTCCCCGTGTGTATGCGTTTTGTAAATTTTGTCATCCGTTCCCACCGGCACACAATGGCCTACTCTTCCGAAAAGCGGAACGGGTTTTAACGTGTGCGCAAGATGTTCTGCGTGCGTTCGCACACGGGACCTAGATTTATAGTCTCATCCGAAGGACTCTGTGTGTGTGTGTGTGTGTGTGCGTGCGCGCGCGCGCGCGTGTACCCACAGAGCGACTTTGCATGTAAATCAATGTGACATTAACCCTTCTTTCTTTTTTTGTAAACTCTCATCATAAAACCTTCTGAGTGTCGTGTTAGACTAAAATAAAATACATCGCTCACTCACTTACATTCCTTCATTATTTTCTGTTCCAGTGAACTCACAAACAAACTTCGAAAAAAAAGAACCCACCCAGTCAGTATTGAATTTTTTTTGCATATTGAAACATTCATCATAGACATTGTGTGCAAGATTGGTTTCGGGTTGTTGTTTTTTAACCAGAGACAGACATGGACTTACACATCCTAGGGAAAATGATACCAGACCAGTTGGGAAAGAAGCGATACCTGCTCTACAAAGACTTCTTATACAGGCGGGGAAGGCTTGTCAATAACTACCTCCGTATGTGGCGCTGTGTGGTGACAAATTGCCGGGGTAAAGTCAGCACACACTGCAAAGGGCCCATGGGTGTTCAGGTCATCAGCCGTCACAACCATTTACCTGACAGGGAAAGTTACAGGAGCAGATTTTGCCCTGTGCTTGTTCAGCCTATGGAAGAGAGTAATACCATGATGATGACGAACGTGGAGGTGTCGTCGTCGTCGACACAGTACGAGTCTGAGGTAAGCGTGAGATTTTGTTTCGGTTTTTTTGTTGTTTTGTTGTCTTGTGTTGTTTTGTCATGTTATGTTTTGTTTTGGCATGGGGGACGGGATAGCCTAGTGGTTACAACATTGCGCTGGCAATCTGACGACCCGGGTTCGATTCCCGTTCAAGGGGGATGTTTCCCCTTGGAGTTAACATCAGTGCAGACTCCTCCACTCTCCCCAAAAGTCCTTTGGATGAGACTATAAACCGAGGCCCCGTGTGCGAACGCACGCAGAACATCTTGCGCACACGTTAAATCCTGTTCCGCTTTTCGTAAGAGAAGGCCATTGTGTGCGGTGGGAACGGATGACAGAATTTACAAAACCGCATACACACAGGGACTGGATGTATAAATAAATTTTAAAAAAGCACATAAGTGCTTATTCCATTATTCTCGATATAAAAGAATAAAATTAAATTAAAATTAAAAAAAAAAGTTTTGTGTTGTTTTGTTCCTCGGCTAGAGCTCTGAGGTTCAACAGTGGTGAGTGATGTTTTGTATGTATGTGGCTGGGGTTGTTTGTTGTTGTTGTTGTTGTTTTTGGCCCACCATGAAGACGGCTGCCACATTTCATCTCCAGGGATGTTGTATGCTAGGTTTGTTCGTGTGTTTCGTCACCTCTGACATGAAGGATGGGTTCTTTAACGTGCCATTGTTGTCGTTGTTGTTGTCTGGTTGTTGTTGTCGTTGTTGTTGTTGTAGGCGTGTTGTCTTTGTTGTCGTTGTTAATGTCGTCGTTTTTGTTGTCATTCCTGGGAATCACAGTGTGTTTGTTTGTGTGTTGTGTGTGTGTGTGTGTGTGTGTGCGCGCATGTGTTTGTGTGTATGCATGTGTGTGTTTGTATGTGTTTGTTGTGTGTGTTTGTATGTGTGTGTGTTTGTGTTTGTACATGTGAGTGTGTTTGTGTGTGTTTGTGTGTGTGCGTGCGTGCGTGTGTGCGCGCGTGCGTGTGTAATTGAGAAAATACAGTAGAGAAAACCATGTGCATGTAGCCAGTTACATCTTCCTCATCCAAAAACTGTTTTTATCAAAGATTCGAGAGAAAACATCAAACCACCATATGATAGAACCTTTGCAGACAGTATTTGAGGCATTACTGAGTAAGGACCTTGCCTTTTGGTCTGACATGACTGAGTTTCGGCTCCTGGTTGAGCACTCTTCAGAGGCCCCAGCTTCAGAGCAGCTCATTTCATTATACAGGTTGCATGCTGGGTATGCAAGTGCTTCTGTAAACCACCGAACGATGACGTGAATTGTAGGATCTTTAACGCGCATATTTTGATCTTCTGCATGTGCGTATACACGAAGGGAGTTAAACAACTGGCAGGTCTGCACTTGAAAGATCGGCCTGGAAGATCGTAAAAATTCCTACCTTTGACTCACCAAACGCGGCCGAGATTCAAACCCACGACTTCATGGAGACCCACGAAGTGAAACGAACTTACCCACTCAGGTTTAGCGCCCGTCATACTCTTTGTCAAACTAGCAGAACGCAGTAGACAGCAGGGCACTAGCTTGTGTAATAATGTCAACAGGTGAAAGTGTGTCCCATAGCCTCTGTGGTAGTTAGGGGGGGAAAGGTTAGGAGCTGCAGACCTCACTTCTCTAGGGGCCAGCATGTTAAAGACGGCGCCCATCTCCTCTCCCTCGCCTTCCCTGTCCCTCAAGAGGGCAGGTACCCATTAACAGCTGGGTGAACTGGGAGACTGACTGTACTGAAGCCAAGGTGCACACACGGTCACTTATCTGTGATCCAACCACGTTCAATGCTGTTTAACCTTAACTTTCGGGAGAGCAAGGAGTTTATTTATTTATTTATTTATTTATTACCACTTTAAGTCACGAGATTTCTCTGCGTGAAATTCGGGCTGCTCTCCCCGGGGAGAGCACGTCGCCACAAGAGCAGCGCCACCCTTTTTTTTTTTTTTTTTTTTGGTCTGCAACTGTATTTCTTTCCCTATCAGAGTGGCTTTTTTCTAAGAATTGTGCCAGGGACAACTCTCTTGTTGCCGTGGGTTCTTTTTCGTGCGCTGCATAATTTTCTGTAACACACGGGACCTCGGTTTATCGTCTCATCCGAAAGACTAGCGCCCAGACCACCACTCATGGTCTAATGGATGGGGGAAAAGTTTCGGGCCCAGACGGGATACGAACCACGCACACTTCCGACCCGGACTTTTCGCTTTCTAGACAGGCGCGTTACCTCTAGACCACCGATCCACGAGTTTGGAAGTCAACGTCTAATTTTTTTTCCAGGTGTTACACTGAATAAGCAATGTCATTTGCTTTTTTTTCCCTTCCATCAAGCTGTCTATCTAAGAAGATTTGGACAGTGACGTATCCTGTCCTCTTTTGTAATATGGTGGTGGCTAAAGTCACAGGAAATAATATACGCCTGCCTCAGCAGAAAGCAAGACAGCTTATGACTGATTTACATTTTCTGTTGACAGGTTTCCTTGGACGAGGAGACTGACAAGGAGCAGGGTGTGGACATCGCTGAGAATAAAAGCAGTGAGAAAAACATGTTATCTTGGAGTATGCTTCAAGAGGAGGAAGAGGAGGAGGAAGAGGAGGAGGAGGAGGAGAAGGAGGAGGAGAAGAAGGAAGAGAAGGTGAAGGAGAAGGAGGAGGAAATAAAAGAGGAGGAGGAGGAGGAGAAGAAGGAGGAGGAGGAGGAGGAGGAGGAGGACAAGAATGAAAAGGAGCAGGAGGAGAAGAAGCACGAGGAGGAGAACAACACTAACAACACACAAAACCAAACCAGCGACAACAACACCGTGTCCCCCACTCTACCTCAACAGGAGGAAGGGGAGGCGGAGGAGGAGAACAAAGACAAAGAGGACAAGCAGCAAAACGCTGAAAATGGCCATGGAAAACACATCCCCCCACACCCTCCACAAGGCAGCGGTCAGACACCTCCGTCCACTGGATCAGGTCAGCATCCTCCTCCTCCTCCTCCTCCTCCTCCAGCCACTTCTGGTCAGATGAACCATCCGTCAGAAAACTCCATCCCAGGAGATGCCACTGCTGATGCTGCTCCACGTTGCGAACCTTTCGCCTCCCCTGTGTTGACACTCCTACCCATCCACACTCTCCCAGCGCAACAGCCGCGCAGTAAGGACCAAAGTCATCGACCAGATCCGCAGTCCTGGAAAGCCAGTCTACCTCCTCGGGTGTGGGCTAGTGCAGCTGCCTTGTCTGGGTGTACAGGGGATGTCCTCCCTTCTTCACAGTCCACCGCAGTTGTGTTCGGAAGTCGGCGTCCTCTTCCGGCTGAAACAACCATGTCTGCACGTGCAGGTCGAAGTCAGCAAAGTAGCGCTGCAGGCTTCAGTCCTGCCTACTTGCCTTTGTCTACTGGGACTTCACTGTCAGTGGGTAGGCCCAGTTCCAGCTACGTTTTCAAGCACAGAATGATGACAGCCGGTTCCCCTTTATACGCACTTGCCTCTACAGGTTTTAGAAGGAAGGGATATGTTTCAAAAGTGCCTTCATACAAGTCTATATTTTCCGTTCCATATCCACGTATGGCTGTGTCATCTAACAGATCAGCAGGGTCTTGTGTTAGTACCCCTTTGCCTCACAGGAGCAGTCCTGGGGCTTCAAGTCCACAAGAAAGCAGTCAGGGGACACCTCATCCCCAGAACGAACCCAGGGTCCAGGATTCCTCCGTCAGTTCCGATGTCCTTCCTCGTTCATCAGATACAGATGTTGGTGTGACAAGTTTGCTTTCTTCTGTATCTCAAAAACTGACTACAGGTAGTGGCTGCAGTTCAGATCACTCCAGGCAAGTTCATGTTAGTTTTGTGGTGCTCAATCCACCCAATAGAAGTTCACAGCGTACAGATCAGTCTTGTCCCGATCTGGCTTGGTCCTTGTACTCAGAACCTGGAACATCTTGTCTGCAACACGCCAGTGCTAGAAACACCAGAGATGGAAGCTGTGGCCATCAAATCACCCCTACACGCCCTATTCTGGAACCTCACCCCAACCAGCAGACAAGTCACGGGAGTCGTCAACTACAAGGAAATCCTTTCAGCTCAAACCTGTCGTGGGATGCCTTTGTGGTTTCTGACTCCAATCAGATCAGGGACTTGAGATCCATTTCCACACCTACTATAGTTCCCAGTCCCATGTTGTTCGAATTCAGCGCAGCTCCTACAGCAACTTCTGGTCATGAACTCCCAAACATGGAACAACACAACGGTGTGGCAAACACGTCAGCCCAAGCCAGTTCAGCAGCGTTCAACTCCCAGCTCCCACCAGCAGCCTCTAGCAGTCAAGGTCAAGCTGAATGCACTGAAACAACGTCTAGCTCTCCTCGGGAGGCCAAAGACAGGGACCCTCGTGATCTTGCCATGAGGCAAAAATTGCTGGAGATCCTGTTGGCGAATCTTCACGAACCCATGTCGCCTCCTCGTGAACTACTGCCGCCAGATTGCAGGCATGAGGACAGTCTGAGAGATCTCGAAGACGGACCTGGGAAGATGCAGGAGCATGAAGAAGAAGAAGAAGAAGAGCAGGAGGAAGAGGAGCAGGAGGAGCAGCAGCAGCAAGAAATAGGCCAAGAAGGAATTCAAGAAGGGCGAGAAGAAGGCCAAGAAAGAGGTCAAGAAGGAATTCAAGAAGGGCGAGAAGAAGGCCAAGAAATAGGCCAAGAAGGAATTCAAGAAGGGCGAGAAGAAGGCCAAGAAGGACTTGAAGAATGGCAAGCTGACAAACTAACAGAAGAGCAAGAAAAAAGTCAGAACGGACAAGAAGGAGAAGGGCAAGAAGACAAAAAGAAGGGCAGGCAGACGGGAAAAAGAAAAGACCAGAAGGGAAAGACGGGACAGAAGAAAGGGAAGAAGAACATAAAGAAAGGAAGCAAGAAAGGCACAAAAAGGCAAGAACAGCAAGAACAAGGGCAAGAAGGAGGGCTAGGAGGGCAGGAAGGGCAAGAAGAAGAAGTGCCAAAAGAAGGAAGGCAAGAAGGAGAAGTGCCAAAAGAAGGAAGGCAAGAAGAAGTGCCAAAAGAAGGAAGGCAAGAAGAAGTGCCAAAAGAAGGAAGGCAAGAAGAAGAAGTGCCAACAGAAGGGCAAGAAGAAGAAGTGCCAAAAGAAGGGCAAGAAGAAGAAGTACCAAAAGAAGGGCAAAAAGAAGAAGTGCCAAAAGAAGGGCAAGAAGAAGAAGTACCAAAAGAAAGGCAAAAAGAAGAAGTGCCAAAAGAAGGGCAAGAAGAAGAAGTGCCAAAAGAAGGGCAAGAAGAAGAAGTGCCAAAAGAAGGGCAAGAAGAAGAAGTGCCAAAAGAAGGGCAAGAAGAAGTGCCAAAAGAAGGGCAAGAAGAAGTGCCAAAAGAAGGGCAAGAAGAAGTACCAAAAGAAGGGCAAGAAGAAGTGCCAAAAGAAGGACAAGAAGAAGAAGTGCCAAAAGAAGGGCAAGAAGAAGTGACCAAAGAAAGGCAAGAAGAAGTGCCAAAGAAGGGCAAGAAGAAGTGCAAAGAAGAAGTGCCAAAGAAGACAAGAAGAGTCAAAGAAGGGCAAGAAGAGTCCAAAAGAAGGGCAAGAAGAGAAGTGCCAAAGAAGGGCAAGAAGAAGAAGTGCCAAAAGAAGGAGGCAAGAAGAAGAAGTGCCAAAAGAAGGCAAGAAGAAGAAGTGCCAAAGAGGGCAAGAAGAAGAAGTGCCAACAGAAGGGAAAGAAGAAGAAGAAGTCCAACAGAAGGGCAAGAAGAAGAAGTGCCAAAAGAAGGGCAAGAAGAAGATGCCAACAGAAGGGCAAGAAGAAGTGCCAAAAGAAGGGCAAGAAGAAGAAGTGCCAAAGAAGGGCAAGAAGAAGAAGTGCCAAAAGAAGAAGGCAAGAAGAAGAAGTGACCAAAAGAAGGGCAAGAAGAAGTGCCAAAGAAGGCAAGAGAAGAAGTGCCAAAGAAGAGAAAAGTACCAAGGCAAGAAGAAGTACCAAGAAGAAGAAGTGCCAAAAGAAGGGCAAGAAGAAGGCCAAAGAAGGCAAGAAGAAGAAGGCAAAAAGGAAGGCAAGAAGAAGAAGTCCAAAGAAGGGCAAGAACAAAGACAAGAAGGAAGGCAAGAGAGAGGAGGAGAAGGAGAAGAGAAGGAGAAGAAGGAAGAGAAAGAGGAGGAGAGAGAAGAAGAAGAAGAAGGAGAAGGACAGGAAGAAGACGGAGGAGGAGGAGGAAAAGGAGAAAGGGAAGAGGAAGAAGAAGAAGAGAACAATCGGTGACAACAATCGTTGACAATATTCATACAGATAACAACAACATCAAAATTTGCCCAGAAATGACAACAGCAGCCGCAACAGCGACAGCAACAAGAACAGCACCAGCAGCTGCAAGAACTGCAACAGCAACAAGAACAGCAATTGCAGGTGCAAGGGAAACAGCAGCTGCAAAAACTGCAACAGCAACAAGAACAGCAATTGCAGGTGCAAGGGCAACGGCAGCTGCAAGAACTGCAACAGCAACAAGAACAGCAATTGCAGGTGCGAGGGCAACGGAAGCTGCAAGAACAGCAACAAGAACAGAAATTGAAGGTGCGAGGGCACCGGCAGCTGCAAGAACTGCAACAGCAACAAGAACAGCAATTGCAGGTGCGAGGGCAACGGAAGCTGCAAGAACTGCAACAAGAACAGAAGATGCGAGAGCAACGAGGGCAGCAACAGCAAGAGCAACAAGAACCGCAATGGCAGCTGCAAGAGCGACGAGAACAGCATCAGCATGTGCAAGAGCAACAGCAGCTGCAAGCAGTACACGAACAGCAACACCTGCTACAAGTGGAACAGCAGCTGCAAAGAGCAACAAGAACAGCAACAACAGCTGCAAGAAGAACAAAAACAGCAACAGCAGCTACAAAGAGCAACAAGAACAGCACAGCAGCAGCAGCAGCAGCTGCAAAGAGCAACAAGAACAGCAACAAGAACAGCTGCTGCAAGAGCAACAGGGACAACAGCCGCAGCTTCAAGAGCAACAAGAACAGCAACAGCTGACGCAAGAGCAACAAGAACAGCAACAGCCGCTGCGACAGCAACAAGAACAGCAACAGCCGCTGCAACAGTTGCTGCAAGAACAGCAGCTGCAAGCGCAACAAGAACAGCAACAGCTGATGCGACAGCAACAAGAGCAGCAACAGCCGCTGCAACAGCAACAAGAACAGCAACAGCCGCTGCAACAGCAACAAGACCAGCAGCTGCAAGCGCCACAAGAACAGCAACAGCTGCTGCACGAGCAACGCGGACAGCAACTGCAGCGGCAAGAGCAGCAAGAACAGCCAACAGCAACAATAACAGCGTTAAAAACAAGAACAGCATTAACAAGAAGAAGAAGAAGAAGAGCAAGAGTAACAACAGCAATATAACACCTGGCGCACTATCAGCCAGAAACAACAGTACCAGCAGCAACAACAACAGCAACAACATAACAGCAGCAGCAACAACCGTGCCAGCAGCAACAACTACAACATCAAGTCGGATGCAGCAAGAGCCAGAGAAAGATGATAATTAATTCTATACTGCCAAATCTATCGTTATTTAAAGCATGGTTGTAAATCCAGTACGTCAGGGGCAAGACATGTTTAAGTTTTGTACCCTTTCACTGAAGGTTTCTTTTTCGTTTTAATTAAGGTTTTGTCCCGTTTTGATTAAGCCCTCCCCTACCCCCACCCCGTTTTGATTAAGTTTTTTCCCACTGTTTTATTTCAAAGTGGGTTTTACCCCGTTTAAACTAAGTCCCCCCCCCCCCCCCTTTTATTTAAAAGATTTTTTCCTGTTTTGATTAAAGTTTTTTTTCCGTTTTGACTAAGGTTTCTTTTACCGTTTTAATTAAGTTTTTTTCCCGTTTTAACTAATTTCCCCCCCCCCCCCCCCCCACCCGTTTTAATGAATTTGTTCCCCGTTTTAATGAAGGTTTTGTCCTGTTTTGATTTTTAAAAAATTCCGTTTTCATTAGGGTTTTTCCGTTTTCACTAAGTTTTTTTTTCCCGTTTTAATAAAGTTTTTTTCCCAGTTTTATTGAAAAGTTTTTTTTTCCTGTTTTGATTAAAGTGTTTTCCGTTTTCATTACGTCCTCATTACGGTATGTACAGAATGTCAGCCACTGATTACAATGGTATAACTTATCATCGTGTAGCAATTATGATATTTAAGATTTGTTGTAAGAAAAAAAGACCCACCCCAAAACAACAACAAAAACAACCTAAAACAACCACAATTTTTATCTAAAAAACAAACAAACTGCAAGAACTAAAAAAAACCACCCTAAAAACTTTTCTTAAAATGATATTAATGATGATGATGATGATGATGATAACAGTACTACTGCTGCTGCTACTGTTATAATAACTAGTAGTAGTAGTAGTAGTAGTAGTGATGACGACGACGACGATGATAATGATAACAGTGACAATTACAGCAGCAGTAGCAACAACAACAACGGACAACAACAACAACGGACAGCAACATACTTATAATCATGTGGCAACACCATCACCAGTAGCTGCCATAACAAAAAAGAGGGGCGACAGCTGTGCCACCATCAATACGAAGATTGAAGTGCAGAAAACGACGACAAATCCAGTGTATATCAAAGATGGACACATTAAACTTTTTTTTTTAAAAGACGAACACGAATGCTCTATCATCTCTAAAAGGAACAGAAATTCAGGGTGTTATGTGGTCAACTAAATTTTAAAACGTTGATTAAAAAGAATATCTTTCTAACTTAAGCTAATAGCCCCCCTCCCCCTTTCCCCCCTTCTTTCTCTAAGTCTCTTGGCAGTCATTATGAAGGTGCCCACCCTGAAGAACTATTCACCCGATTCCACAGTTTAAGCCGGCTGTCTCAAATTCAGGATATCTTTGATGGTGTCTCAGTCTATTCTCTGATGTGGTCAGTCTATCGTTCTGAGTTAAAGGTATGATAATGACTATGTCTAATGAGAATGGCTTTTATTGTCTGATTTGCAACTTTAGACCTCGGATGTGACGATTCGTCAAATATTGATAATCACCTTTTAAGTAATTGGATCCTCTCTAATCCCCTCTTGTTTATGCAATCATTTTAAAATAATCTTTTTTTCTTTTTTTAAAGTAAGACTAACTGCCTTGAAAAAAATATCACCAGCATTGGTAAAAGTGTTTTTTTTAAACTGTTGTCTTCCATTTATTAACGCAAAAAAACCCAAAACGAAACACAATGATGGCGTTTTAAATTTTAAAAAAGGGGAATAAAGACAATAATTATTGCAAGACCCAGAGGTTTTGAAGTTAGAGAGTAGATAACTATTCTTTTAGAACTTTTTTTTTCAAGCAAAGATTTGTTTTCATTTTATAATTTCAGATTGCTACCTCCTGCATGTGCATATGTACAAGAAGCCTGGTAAACTCGTCACTCGTGAAGTATAGGACCCCCCCCTCCCCCCCCGCCGACCCCCACACACACACACACCCAACTCCCCCCTCCCCCAAAGCTTTTAGTACCCCATTTTCTTAAAGTTGAAAACATTTTCTTGTATCTTTCAGAATTATTTTCTCATGTACAGAATGGCGATGCAAAATATACGTCTGGTACCCTAACTTTCATCCAGAGTTGATCATTGAGAGATGGTGCTCAGATAATCAATTGTAAATTTCATTCAGCTAAATTAGATCTGAATAGAGTAGCAATGCTTTTAGAGAGTCCATTCTCCTCACCCCACCTCCACCCCTTATGTAAAATTGTTTACTGAACCCGTTTGTTGTGACAAATGTCTAAAATAAAAATAAAAACTGCATCTTAAGTGTGTGTGTGTGTGTGTGTGTGTGTGTGTGTGTGTGTGCGCGTGCGTGCGTGCGTGCGTGTGTGTGTGTGTGTTTTCTCTCTATCTCACACACACAAAACATCTTGCCCACACGTTAAATCCTGTTCGCTTTTCGTAAGAGTAGGCCATTGTGTGCCGGTGGGAAAAGATGACAGAATTTACAAAACTGCATACACACGGGGACAGGATGTAAAAAAGCACATAAGTGCTTATTCCATTATCCTCGATATAAAAGAATAAAATAAAAACACCCACACCCATACACCCTCAAAATGCAAAGGGAGAGCATGCGAGCGCACATGAATGGGATGCCTAGAGAATGGTGTACCTTGGACAGTGTGCAACATGGCTGATCAAGAATCGGAGCACCCCACGGAAAAATCGGACTTAAATGACTCCACAGACCAGCGGGACTATGACAGAAAAGAACACGAACATTTCTTGAGAGTGGTGGAAGCTTTTCGAAGCTACAGGTAACCGTGCAATATTCACTTTTGTACCGTCTGCTGTTTCCTCATAACACTCTAAAGACGCTATAGGAATCTGAGAGATGATCTATGTGAGAAACTAGCATCGATTGTTTTGTATTCATGAGCAGCAGAACGTTTATTGTATTATATTCATTGATCGGTTGATTTACTTGGCACTAAAGTAGACTGAGAGAGTGCTAGTAACACATAAAACTACCTAATATATGTTCAGTTGATAAAGCATAGAAAATGAGAAACATATGAACTATACCTGTTTTCGTTAAATTTTTTTACTCATTTGAGTGAGTCTTTTGTCTAGCGCATGAGCTTCAACTAGTTCAAGTCCGTGACTGATTGAAGCTCATGAATCTCTCTAAAGTCTCCTACTCTCTCCCTCCATCCCTTCCACCCTCCCTCTCTCTTGCTTGTTTGCTCACTCAGTATTTATCAGCCAATCCAGTGTTTCCTAAGCCGGCTAAGGCCAGTGTGAAATTAAAACACAGTGCATCTGATCTCTACTACTCTAGTCATTGCCCCCCCCCCCCCAAAAAAAAAAAAGAAAAAGAAAAAAAGAAAAAAAAAGAGTGGGTGGGTGGGAGAGAACTTATCCATGATTCCATTCCTACCCCACTCCCCCATGGAAAACACAGGAAAGGGTTTCTAACTTTCTTCAACTTTCTTGCCTTCAATGGATTTAACTCTTGTCTGCTTTTATTTTTAATTACAAGTTAGCTTTACTCTCTAAGGATGGAGGACCATCTGCAGCAGTGAAGACCTCTGCTGCTGCTCAGTTTGTAGTTGAGTAACACAGAGTCAGCTGGAAAAAAAAAAAAAATGTATGGAATTTATATAGCGCTAAATCTTGTAAAGCAACAAATCAAAGCGCTCGGGGGCTGCTACACACCCTCGTACCAAAAGCCAACACAAATAATCGCAGGTTTCTCACACTGATGGAGAAGTACAAGGCTTATATTAAGTTATAATATTTCTCATAGAGTAAAACAAACCCAACTAAAATGACAGAACTTTATTCACTTAAATTATAAATTGCTTTCAGTTTGGTACTCAATCTTTTACATGAACAAAGTAGCTGTCGCCTAGTGTCAATATATTGTTCAAAAAATGAGACTAGAAGCCAAACTGAATGAGCATAGGCAAACCTGACATTGAATGATTGATTCACATAACTTTTGAGAAGTGAGAAAAAGCTTTGTTTGACTCTTAACAGTTAACTTCACTGAGATAAACCATGCCTATGCTTGACCATGTGCGGACTGCGCTTGCATCCCAATCTCTGGAATCGGATTTGGTCTCTTTTGAGTTTAAACTCTTAATATATAGATTTTATCTGAATAAGTTGCTTTCTTTGGAGGTGGGGAAATTGTATAAAACTTTGGGTTAAAAATTTTTGGTGTTGTGTGTTTTCAAGAATTGATCTATGATGGTGATAAATGATTGTGACCAAATCATGCAAATCTGCCAAATGTCTACCTGTCTTCTCAAGCAAGCCTGAATTTTAGCAGTTTTAAGTTTAACTGAAAGGCTCATGAATATCAATCTGTGGGTGTGTGTCATGTTTGATGTTGTACATTTGTGCAGATGAATATGATTAGCGATTTGATGTTTCAAGAACAAGTATGATACCTTAGAAGTTAATATAATGACTGTATGATCCACTCTTTAAAAAAAATTCCACTGTTTTGTGCTCATAGTCGTACTCATGAATACAGTCATAGTCAAAAGGATAGGTTTCAGTTTTAATTTTTATATACATTTACATATATGTGAACACATGTTCTAAATCATGTGTGTTGCACTTGGATCCTTGGTGTACATTTTTTTTATAGTCTGTTTTAAGTATTTATCAGTTGTTATATATATATATATATATATATATATATATATATATATATATATATATATATATATATATATTATATACACAGTACGTCACTAGTGGCATAGTGCAATGATTTCAAAGAAAGGCTTGGTTTAAGAAATGCCCCATACCCAATCCACTTGTAAGTTGTAAATTTATAGCCAACTATTTTTTGTGAGTATGCTGAGCTACAAACACACACACGCACACACACACGAATGCGTACACACGCACACACCACCACCACACCACACACACACACACACACACACACACACACACACACACACACACACACACACACACAGACACCACACACACACACACCACCACCACCACACCACACCACACACACACACACTTCAAAGTCTAGATAGATCTATCCCTTACCTCATAGTAAGTACTCTCAGCGTGTCTCCTCTGTGCCATAACGCACCAGATCTCACTGCCTGCGGAGGATCCAGAGTGCCGAGGATCACTACCTGGAGATGCCGGAGCACCATCAGAACTACTTGCCGGGTTTCCGTGACAACCTGGACGTCATGCGCACCTGCGTGGCACACAACCACGAGATCATCAAGCTGATGCTGCAGGGGGCGGAGGCGATGTTCGAGAACAAGAACCACACCATTGTCAATGTGAGGCCAGGCTAAGTTCGATTCCCGTTCAAGGGGATGTTTTCCCCCTGGAGTTAACATCAGTGCAGACTCCACTCTCCCCCAAAGTCCTGCGGAGGAGACTATAAACCGAGGCCCCATGTGCGAACGCACGCAGGACATCTTGCACACACGTTAAATCCTGTTCCGCTTTTCTTAAGAGTAGGCCATTGTGTGCCGGTGGGAACGGATGACAGAATTTAGAAAACCGCATATACACAGGGACTGGATGTAAAAAAGCACACGAGTGCTTATTCCATTATCCTCGATATAAAAGAATAAAATGAATAAATAAAAAAATGATTATGATGTGATTTTTGAATCTGATGAACCTTCAGAGGGTGAGATAGAGAGTTCTGTTCTGTCATTGGCTGTGGTCCTGTCCGCAGCTGTCAGTTCCTCCACTTTCAGCTGCTCTCAGCTGCTATTCATCCCATCCCAGCTGGTGCTGATTATTACAGCAGGAACTGACCACACCTGGACTTGGTAAAACTAAAACTTGTTAAAAGGAAGGGGCGGGCTAAAGTTAGCACTTTGGACTGAGTGATGTTGGGTTTGCACGCTGTGTGTCACCAGCCTCCCCATGGAAGTCCTGAGGTGCGGCGGTTGGTGTCCAGTGATAGTTTTTAGTTTATTAAGTTCTCATTATATCGTAGGGGATGGGATAGCTCAGTGGTCAGAGCACTTGCTTTCCCCAAGCCAATGTTACGCAACATTGAGTGTGGTTACAAAGTGGACGGGTGACCGTTTGCACGTCTTTGCTTCAGTACAGTCCCCCAGTTCACCCAGTTGTAAATGGGTACCTGCTCTCTTTAGGGACAGGGAAGGAAAAGCAGTGAGGGAGAGGAGATGGGCGCCGCCCTCAATATGCTGGCCCTGAGAGAAGTGAGGTCTGATGCCTTGCTCCCTTACGATCATTTAGGTTATGGGACACCTTTACTTTTTTATTATTATTATTTTTTTTTTACCTTACATTATATTATACTCAAATGCACACATAGGATCTATGATGCACAAAATTCTCATCTAATCCACTGAAGTTCAGGCTAAAATATATCACTAGGACTTGAGTTCATAGTCTCATCTGAAGGACTTTTGGAGGAGTGGAGTCAGTACTGATGTTAACTCCAGGGTAAAACTCCCTAAAACAGGCACCTCCATGGTGGTTTGATCCCAGGCCATCAGATCATGAGCACAATGTTCTAACCACTAGGCCAACCTTCCCCATTGCCATGATGGTAATTTGATGATAAAATCATGGATAAAACAATGTCATGTAGTGGTGGGGGAAGTGATAACAGACGTTGGTGAAGGTGACATTTGTAATGATGGGGATGGTGTTTATGGTATTGATTATTTTATGTTGTGAGTTTTTGGAAATGATGATGATGACAATGATTGTGGTGGTGATGACATTGAACAGGGCACCAATGACGGTGATGATGAAGATCATGAAAATGAATGTGATGGCGATGACAATGAACAAGGCACTGACAATGATGATGATGATGATGATTGTGATGGCGAGGACAATGAACAAGGCACCAACAATGATGATGATGATGATAATTAAGAAGAAGAAGAAGAAGAAGATGATGATGATGATTGTGGCGGCAAGGACAAGGAACAAGGCACTAGGCACTGACAATGATGATGATGATGATGATGATGAAAACGATTGTGGCGGTGATGACATTGAAAAAGGGCATCGGCGACGGCGATGACAGAGTCTGTGTTGCTAAAACGGTTAAAACAGGGCAGCGACAACCCTCACCTGGTGCCCACCTCGTTTGACCTTGACAAGGTCAAGACGACCATCAAACAGTTCTACAGGGACTGGAGCAAAGCGGGGCAGGCGGAGAGAGACGCCTGTTACCTGCCCGTGCTCTCCGCCGTGGAGAAACGCTTTCCTCCAGACACGCAGTGAGTCATTGGCTCTGATCCATTCTGGGCAAGGTGGTGTAGATGTGTGTGTGTGTGTGTGTGATTTGTGTGGAGAGTTTGTGTAGGTTATTGTGTAAGCAGCCAAAATTTGGGTGTGGTGGTTTTTTTTGGTTTTTTTTCATATTTAGAATCTGTATCATTATTAACCTCTTAACTGCCCAGTGCAAGTGCACCCTATATGCCGGGGAATAAAATTCTTATGTACCACTGCTATGTTCATATCCCTCTTACTCAGAAACTACTGCATGAATATTCCTGATAGTTTACCCAATGACAGTATATATATCATAGACTACTTCGAGGCAAGCTCAAATTAGTTAGCATGATATTTCACTGCGAAAATATATTTAAAATGTAAAACAACGACCATAAATATGATTTCTTCATCACCACTGTCATTCGAGTACCCCCATCTCAATAATGTCAAACATATGTCTAGGCCAAATCTCATTCATTGTTTTTTAGATACATGATCTCCTGAATCATACGCGATCGTTTTCATCAATGTTAGGTAAATCTAGAGTTTTATTTGCCACTTTTACAGCTGTGTAAAGTTATTCATGCCTTCAACAAGAAGTGTCAGCAATTTTGAACAAGAACTTCCCAAGCAGTCATGCATAAAAACACAAAATACGAGCGAAAAAACGATTGTTTTTGCCACGGTTTTTGCAGCTGGATGTTGCCAAGCAACAGGAGAGTGACCTCCATTAATTTTGGAGTTGTTTCCCTTTAACTGTAGTCAAGGAAGCAGGCTTGTTTACTTCGGTTCGTCACCCCGGAAATTTTCCGGGTTGTTGGCGTATAGGGTGCACGTTTAGCCCCGGAGAATTTCCGGGGTAAGGCAGTCTAGTGGTTAAGAGGATGATGAAACGTTAGATTAAAAACAAAAAAAGAAGAAATCTCTGTCTTTTACGTTTTTGGGTGGGTATGGCTATTTAAAGTGTGTGTGTGTGTTGTGCGTGTGTGGTGTGTGTGTGTGTGTGTGTGTGTGAGAGAGAGTGGGTGAGTGAGTAAGTGCATGATTGTGTGCGTGTATGTGGTGTGTGTGTGTATACACAATATAGCTGCAAGTGAATGCACACAAAGGAGTCCAGTATGAGTCTCATCACGCATCAGAGCACAAAGAATAAACTACAAGATCAGTACCCTCTGTTACAAATGTCTCCACAAAACAGCACTCTCCTACCTCTGTGAATGTCTCCACCTGTACACCCCTTCTCGTTCCCTTCGTTCTGCTGCAGATTCCTTGTGCTTACAAACACCTAGATTCAGCCAGTCCACCGTCGGCAGTCGCTCTTTCTCTGTTTCTGGTCCATCAATCTGGAATGGCCTCCCTATCTCTCTTCGCCAAAGGCCATCTTGTGACGCTGTTAAATCCGGCCTCAAGACAAAGTTGTTTCAAACCTAAGATTTTTCCTCTCCCTGTTTGATTTCATAGCTGTCCCTGCTTTTCAACAGCCAAAAATCCCATCACCCTGCCAAAGTGTATAACCTCTGTGTGTGTGTGTGTGTGTGTGTGTGTGTGTGTGTGTGTGTGTGTGTGTGTGTGTGTGTGTGGTATGTGTGTGTGTGTGTGTGCGTGTGTGTGTTTGTGTACATTTGGACTTGTTAGAACTATTACTCGCTACTGGTTGCCTGACTGTGTCAGAATGAGTTGAGTGCAAGCGCTTTTTTTTGTCTGTGCAAGACACAGCGCTCTATCAATTCCATTTCATTATCACGTGTGTGTGTATAAAATGACCACCTGTCTGTCCACATGCTGGCGTATATATGCACGTATATATATGTGTTGAGGGGACGGGATAGATCAGTGGTCGGAGCACTCGCTTTCCCCCAGCCAAGTTAAGCAGCGTCGAGCGTGGTTACCAGTTGGATGGGTGACCGTTTGCGCGCCTTGGCTTCAGTACAGTTCCCCCAGTTCACCCAGCTGTCAATGGGTACCTGCCCTCTTTAGGGTCAGGGAAGGTAAAGCAGCGAGGGAGAGGAGATGGGCGCCGCCCTCAATATGCTGGCCCCTAGAGAAGTGAGGTCTCTGACGCCTCGCTCCCCTATGACCTTACGGGTTATGGGACTCCTTTACCTTTTTTTATAATTATATATGTGTGTGTGTGTGTTGCAGCGACACCAAATCTATCAACATTCTGGTGCCGGGGGCGGGGCTGGGTCGCCTGGCACACGAGTTTGCTCGCCGCGGTTACAACTGCCAGGGCAACGAGTGGAGCCTCTTCATGCTGCTGGCCTCCAACTTCGTCCTCAACAAGTCAGAGGCCGTTGTGTGTGTGTGTGGTGGGGGGGTTGAGGTGTGGGTGGGGGTGTAGTGGGTGAGGGGGTGTGGTGGGTGAGGGGGGGGGGGGGTGGGGGGGGTGTAGTGTGAGTGTATGGGTGTGTAGTGGGGGGGTGTAGTGTGGGGGTGTAGTGGGTGGGTGTAGTGTGAGTGTGGGGGGGTGTAGTGTGTGTAGGTGTGGGTGTGTATTGTGAGTGTGTGTAGTGTGAGTCTGTGTGTGTGAGAGTGTGTGTGTAGTGTGGGTGTGTGTGTGTGGGGGGGGGTAGTGTGAGTGTGTGTGGGTGTATTGTGGGTGTATATGTGTTTTTTAAAAATTTATTCATTTTTATTTTATTCTTTTATATCAAGGATAATGGAATAACCACTTACATGTGTGTGAGAGAGATAGAGAGTGTGTGTGTGTGCGCGCGCAGTGTGTGTAGTGTGTGTGTATTGGTACTTGTGTGGGTGAGTGAGTGAGTGTGTGTGTGTGTGTGTGTGTGTGTGTGTGTGTGTGTGTGTGTGTGTGTAGTGTGTGTGTGTGTGAGTGTGCGTGTTAGTGAGTGAGTGTATGTGTACACACATGTGTTTGTGTGTGTGTTTATGTGTGTGTATACATGTGTGTGTAGTGTGTGTGTGGCAATTGTGGTTCAGTTAATGATAATGATAATAATAATAATAATAATAAATAATAATAATAATGTATGCAATTTATATAGCACTGAATCTTGTAAAGCAACAAATCAAAGCGCTTTATTTTATGCTGTTGTTGGTGGTGGTTCCCCGGCTAGAGCTCTGAGGATTTAGCACATAGCATGCACCTGGTTTTGTCCACCACGAAGTTAGCTGCGTTCTGACTTATGCGTGCTGGATATGATTCATATTTCCATAATCCACTGAATGCTGACATGAATAACAGGATCTATAATGTGCTAGTTGATCTTCTACATGTGTACATACTCACGAAGGGAATAAGGCACTGGCAGGTTTGCACTTGAATTGACCTGGGAGATTGTAAAACATCCCTGCCTAATTTACCAGACACCATCGAGATTCGAACCCACGACTTCATGGACCAGGGATCGAAGTCGAACGGTCTTAACTCATTGAGGTTGTGCCGAAGCTTAAGCACTCCTCTCCTTCACTGTGACATAGCTTCGGCAGAATTAAAATACACCAAGTGATGTTCAACTCAAGGGAAAGTACTCTGGCCTGTAGGGCAATCATTTTTCTAAACACAGTTGCTTTCCTTGACCATTAGCTTGCCTAGTTTGTGTCTGCTGGCAAATTTTGTTTGATATGTCAACAAGTAATATCTTTGGGATTTCAGGCTCTCCAGTGTTATGATTCTTTTTTAAAAAAATCTGTTGTACAAAAAGCGACATCAGATGGATTCAGCCAGCTTCAGGGATCTTTACTTTGGTGAAAAATCATCACATTGCTTGAAGTTGATTAACATTTCAAGGCATGCAAGATACGCGGCCCTAATTTTCAAAACTTTATTTTTCAGCATTCAGTGACATATTTTGAAAATTTGTAAAAAATAAATACAATCATCTATTGAAAAACTGTGAAACAATCTCAAAAGTAGACATTATAAACTTTTCAATGATGTATAATGTGTATGTCATTATTATGTTGGGTAGGTCTGCTGAATTTTTCAAATATAGTCAAAATCACGCGTCACCACAAAATGGCGGGATCCATTTCACTGCGACTCCATTGAGTTAACCACTTGGCTATAGCGTCTGTATGTGATTATGTTTACGTTGTTGTCAAAGAAACTATTTTTTAAGTGTGTGTGTGGTTTCTGGAGAAACTGCCATTATCTTTTTTAAAATGTTATTGTTCTTTCCTTTGAAATCGGGTGTTGGGATGATCCTACTCCCCACCAGAAAATGTTTGTCCGACAACTTTCTTCTACGGAATCTGGTTTTGGTGTTGTCTCATTTTATGTGTGGTTGATGTGGTTTTTCCCACAACACGGTGCCCGTCCTGGGTTGACCCTTACGGTTGACCAAGGAACGATTGGTTTTATAACCTTGTTTCAATCTTTGTATACATAGCTGCACAGTTTTAAATCTGACATTTAAATTTGACGCGGCGACAGCCCTCGATATGGCCTCTGTGGTCGGCGGGGCTGTAAACAACAGGATTGGATTGGGGGGAAACTGACATTCCCCAAAAAGTCCTTTGGAGGAGACTATAAACCGACGCCCCATGCGTGAACGCACGCAGAACATCTTGCGCCCACGTTAAATCCTGTTCCACTTTTCGTAAGAGTGTGCTGGTGGGAACAGAATTGATAAAACCGCATGCACACTGGGACTGGATGTAAAAAAAAAGCACTGAAGTGCTTATTCCACTATCCTTGATATAAAAACAAACAAAAAAACCAACCCCCAAAAAACATGTCATCTGAGCGCATTGATTTGTTGCTTTACAAGATTCAGCGCTATATAAATTCCATCCATAATAATTATTATTATTATTATTATGCACACTGGGACTGGATGTAAAAACCAACAACACTGAAGTGCTAATCCCATGATCCTCGATACAAAAGAATAATAGGAAAAAGGGTAAAGGAGTCCCATAACCTATAAGGTCGTAGGGGAGCGAGGCATCAGAGACCTCAACTTCTCTAGGGGCCAGCATATTGAGGGCAGCGGCGCCCATCTCCTCTCCCTCGCTGCTTTACCTTCCCTGACCCTAAAGAGGGCAGGTACCCATTCACAGCTGGGTGAACTGGGGGAACTGTACTGAAGCCAAGGCGTGGCGCAAACGGTCAGCCATCCAACTGGTAACCACGCTCGACGCTGCTTAACTTGGCTGGGGGAAAGCGAGTGCTCCGACCACTGAGCTATCCCGTCCCCATTAAAAGAATAATAAAAAAAAATTTTTTCAAAAGATAATAAACGGACGCGGTTTCCTCCCTTCCCTTGGGGCAGGTGTCGCAACCCGGACAGCCTGCGCCTGTACCCCTGGGTGCACCAGTGGAGCAACAACCTGCGCTCCAGTCATCAGACCTCCCCCGTCACCTTCCCCGACGTCGACCCCTCCCTCCTGCCCGAGGGCGTCAACTTCTCCATGGCCGCCGGAGACTTCCTGGAGGTGTACACCATGCCCGGTGAGGAGGGAAGGGAGGGGAGGGGGGGGGGTGGAGGTGGGGAAGGTGGGGGATGGTGGGGGGGGAGTGGGGAGGTGGTGGTGGGGTGGAGGTGGGGGGGTGAGGAGGGGGGGGGGGTGGTGGAGGGTGGGGGGTGGAGGTGGTGGGGGGGGGGAGGTGGAGGTGGGGGGGGAGGGGGGGAGGGAGGGGTTTGGGGGGGGGGGGGGGGGGGGGGGGGGTTGAGGGTGAGGGGGGTTTGGATGGGGAGGAGGGGTTTAGGGGGGGGAGGGGGGATGGGGGAGGAGGGTTTGGGGGGATGGGGGGGGGATGGGAGGAGGGGTTTGGGGGGGGGGGAGGAGGAGGGGGGGGTGGGGGGAGGGGGGTTTGGGGAGGTGAAGGGGGGGAGGGATGGGGAGAGGAGGGGTGTGGGATGGGGGGAGGAGAGGGTTGGGGGGGGGGGGAAGGGGGGTTTGGGGGGGTGGGAGGGATGGGGGAAGGAGAGGTTGGGGGGGGGGGGGAAGGGGGGGTTTGTGGGGGGTGGGAGGGATGGGGGAGGAGAGGGGTGGGGGAGGGGAGGTGGGGGGAGGGATTGGGGGAGGAGGGGTTGGGGGGGGGGGGGGGTAAGGGGGGTTGTGGAGTGGTGGGTTGGTAGATGTGGGGGGTGGGGGGGGGGTAAGGTTGGGATGGGGGTGGGGTGATGTCTGTAGTAAAGTAGGGTGTGTGTTTGTGTGTGTGTGTGTGTGCATGTGTATGTGCATGTTGTTCACAGATGACAAGGTTTGGGGGGTGGGGGGGAGGTATGGGGGGAGGAGGGGTTGGGGGGGGGAGGGAATTGTGGAAGGGTGGGTTGGTAAGATGTGTGTGTGGAGGTGGGGGGGGGGGGGTAAGGTTGGATGGGGGTGGTGGTTTTGTATGTAGTAAAGTAGGGTGTGTGTGTTTGTGTGTGTGTGTGCATGTGTGTGTGTATGTGCATGTTGTTCACAGATGACAAGGTTTTGGGGGGGGGGAGGGATGGGGGGAGGAAGAGGTGGGGGTTGGGGGTGAGGGGGGTTGTGGAAGGGTGGGGTTGGTAAGATTGTGTGGGGGGTGGGGTAAGGTTGGGGTGGGGGTGGGGTGTTGTGTGTAGTAAAGTGGGTGTATGTGTTTGTGTGTGTGTGTACATGTGTGTGTGTATGTTGTTCACAGGTGACAAAACTTACAAAACTGCAAACACACAGGGACTGGATGTAAGAAAAGCACATGAATGCTTATACCATTATCCTTAAAATAAAAGAATAAATAAGTAAATAAATAAGTAAATAGATAATTAAATGAATATGTCTATTCATGCGTACATTTCAGTGTGCTTGTATACTAATGTGCACGTGGCTGTTTATGTTCCTGTAATGTGCCTGTGTTTTTGTAACATGTGTCAATTTATACATTTGTGCAAGTGCTGATAACTATCTCTGTGTGTATGTACGTATGTCTGTGTGTGTGTGTTGTTTGTGTATACTGTTTTAGCATGTATGTGAGGGTATATATTTGCATTCACAAATGTGCATGTGTGCATATGTTACCTTTGGTTTCAAATCTGTGTATAAGATGGAGAATATGTCATTTTGCCTTCATTCATTCATTCATGTGTCGGTAATAATAATAATAATAATATATGGAATTTATATAGTGCTGAATCTTGTAAAAAAACAAACAAATCGAAGCGCTTGCACTCAATCATTTACAGGCATGCAACTCTCCTTAAACATAATGAACAACAGATTTCAAATCCATGCGCGCGCGCGTATGCACGCACGCACGCACACACACGCACGCACGCATGCACGCACACATGCACGCACGCACACGCACACACACACACACACACTCGGAACAACACTTAGAAGGTGAAAGATGCTGTTGAAAATTAGGGACGGATATGTGGGGGGAAAGTCTCAGGAGGAAATAAGTGTGTTTTGAGGCTGGATTGAAGGTATCAAGTGAAGGCTTTTGGCGAAGTGAAAGAGGGAGGTCATTCCAGTGACCATTGGGTGTATGTGTGTGGGTGTTGCAGGTGTGTGGGACTGTGTGTCCATGGTGTTTTTCCTGGACACTGCCCACAGTGTCATCAGCTACACAGAGGCTGTCTGGAAGATCCTCAAACCAGGAGGCTACTGGATCAACTTGGGTGAGTCTGTCCACGCGCCGGTGTCTGCTGTCAACGTGTGTTTGTTTTTTGGTAGTGTTCGTTTCCCCTCTGATGTTGTCATGAGCCTGGGAATGTTATGTGATGTGATAGTGTGTTGTGGTGTGTGTGTGGGGGGGAGGGGTGGGGGGGTGGGAGGAGATGGGGGGTGGTGGTGAGTGTGGGTTTGTGTGTTGGGGTGGGGGTGGGGGTGAGTGTGTGGGTTTGTGTGTGTTGGGGTGGGGGTGGGGGGTGAGTGTGTGGGTTTGTGTGTGTTGGGGGGGGGGGGGGGGGGGGGTGTTGATGAGTGTGTGGGTTTGTGGGGGGTGGGGGTGGGGGGGTGAGTGTGTGGGTTTGGTGTGTTGGGGGGGGGGGGGGGTGGGGGGGTGTTTGAGGGGGGGAGGGGGTTGAGTGAGTGAATGTGTGTGCAAGTGGGTGGAGTGAGGGAGGAGAGTGAGTGTGTGATGTGTGTTTGTGAGAGAGAGAGTTTGAGTGGTAGTGAGTGTGGTGTGAGTGAGTGTATGTGTGTGTGTTGTGTGTGTATGTGTGAGAGAGAGAGAGTGTGTGTGTGTGTTGTGTGTGTGTGTGAGAAGAGATGAGAGTTGTGTGAGATGTGAGTGAGTTGTGTGTGTTGTGTGTGTCATTTCATTGTACAGGTTACATGCTGGGTATGTTCATGTTTCCGTAACGCCCCAAACGCTGACATGAATGACGGGATCTTTAACATGCGAATTTGATCTACATGAAGGGAATGAGGGCACTGGCAGGTCTGCACATGAAGTCGACCTGGGAGATCATAGCTCTCAAATCCAGCGCATCTCGGTCAAGAGTTCAGCACCCAGTGCTAAAATTAGTGTGCCCCTTTCTTTTTACCGAGTCCAAGTGCGGTCAGTTTCTGCTGTAATCAGCACCAGCCTTCGGATGAGACTATAAACTGAGGCCCCGTGTGTGAACGCACGCAGAACATCTTGCGCACATGCTAAATCGTGTTCCGCTTTTCATAAGAGTAGGCCATTGTGGGCCGGTGGGAACAGATGACAAAATTTACAAAACCGCATACACACGGGGACTGGATGTAAACAAGCACATAAGTGCTTATTCCATTATCCTCCATATAAAAGAATAAAATAAAAAAAATAAAAAATAAAATAAAATGGAATGGATAGGAGCTGAAAGTGGGGGGAACTGACAGCTGGGAGATCGCAAAAATCCCTCCCCCCTGCCCCCACCCCCCCCCTGAATTCACCACATGATGACGTTGAGATTCGAACCCACAACTTCATGAGCCCACAGGATTGAAGTCGGACGGTTTAAGCCACTGGGCTAGAGTGTCGGTCACACCTGGGTATAACTTGACCTTTCTGTGTTTTGACTCCTCAAGAAGTCATCAGGGCACTGCAGTGAAAGTTTTCAGGCAGGCAATGTGTGTGTGTGTGTCTTTGGCAAGTTGAACCTGGCAGAGCCCAACCCTCTACAGAGTGCACATTGCATGCTGGGTGTGTTGTTGTCGACCAAACCTCTGGTGCGGTATCTGCCCTACTTTTTTCTTTTTCTGTGACTGATGGGTTGGGTATTTGATGTGTGTGTGTGCTAGATGATGATGTGTTTGTGTGTGTGTGTGTGTGTGGTTGTGCATGCATGCGTGTGTGTGCATGCATGCGTGTGTGCAGGTCCGTTGTTGTACCATTACTCAGACGTTCCTGGAGAAACCTCCATTGAAATCAGCTATGAAGATCTCCGCAGCGTCATCAAACAAGTGGGCTTTGACATTGAGGTAAGGAGTCCTTTGAATTTTTTTACTGTTTTTTTTCTGTTTTATGCTGTCATTGGTAATCTGTCGTTTTGGTGGAAAGAGACTGTTTTTTTGATCCTGCCCAGTATTTTTGATGAGAAAGTAAATGTTATAAATATTTGTTGTTTGTTTATTACTGAGCAAATTTGTTTTGAAGGGTCTATGTTGTCAGTTTGTTTGTTTTTCTATTATAATTTTTGGAGTGGTTTTTATTCATTGTGGATTTTGGGTTGGGTTTTTTGTGTATGTGTCTTCGTTAGTGTTATATATTAACATTATTACATAAGCAAAAATCGTATTATATTGAAATTGAAGTCATGTTAAAAATACTATCAATTTTTGTGCCAATAATAGTTTTATAACATTGAACCTTGTGCTAAAAATACTACCACATTCTACGCTAATATTAGTAATAGCATTGAACCCTGTGCTAAAAATACTATAAGATTATGGGCTAATATTAGTAATACAACATTGAACCCTGTGCTAAAAATGCTATCAAATGATGTGCTAATATCATAGTAATATAGCATTGAACCCTGTGCTAAAAATACTTTGAAATTATGTGCTAATAATAGTAATAGCATTGAACCCTGTGCTAAAAATACTTTAAAATTATGTGCTAATAATAGTAATAGCATTGAACCCAGTGCTAAAAATACTTTGAAATGATGTGTTAATAATAGTAATAGCATTGAACAGACTTTTTGCTGGTAGTATTGAGCTCCACGGGATAGCTCAGTGGTCAGAGCACTCGCTTTCCCCCAGCCAAGTTAAGCAGCATCGAGCGTGGTTACCAGTTGGATGGGTGACCGTTTGCGCGCCTTGGCTTCAGTACAGTTCCCCCAGTTCACCCAGCTGTAAATGGGTACCTGCCCTCTTTAGGGTCAGGGAAGGTAAAGCAGCGAGGGAGAGGAGATGGGCGCCGCCCTCAATATGCTGGCCCCTAGAGAAGTTGAGGTCTCTGACGCCTCGCTCCCCTACGACCTTATAGGTTATGGGACTCCTTTACCTTTTACATTATTATTATTATTATTATTAACACCCAACACCACCGCTACCATCACTCTGTGTGTGTGTTCCCAGGAGGAAAAGGACAACGTTCCTTGCAGCTACACGCAGAACCGTCTGTCCATGCTCCACTACGAGTATCGCTGCGTCTTCTTCGTGGCCCGCAAACCGCTGGATGCCCCCGTGTCCTGACAGGCGACCTTCACCTTCACTGTCGTGAAAGCTGGACGAATGTGGTGACCACTTTACCCCTCCAAAAAATCCCAGGATTTTCTAGCGCGAGGCATTCGTCGTAACAAGTCGGACTATAAACGAGATAGGCCACAAAGCAGAGACGTGTCAGTGACAAGAGTTACAACAATCTTTCTGCCTTACTGTTGTAAATGGCCTTACTTGGAGGGTGGGGGAGGGGGGGGTTAGGCGGGAGGGCCGAAGTGTATACAGCATCTTTGGTATCTCGCGGTGCTGGCCCTTGAATCGATCTTCTGTGTGCGTGTGTGTGCTTAGATTGCGGAAGTCATCGTGTGTTCCTTGCCTCTGTGTTGTTGGTGACAGTGTGTGTGGTTTGTTTTTTGTTTGTATGTTTGTTTGTCTGGGTTTTTTTAAATGATTGGTAATCTAAGGAAGGTGGCAGGATGGTTAAGATGTTCACCTGCCTCACAAGTAAACCGTGAGGTTCTGGGTTCTATTCCCAGCCTTGCCCCTTTCTTTCTTCTCAGTTCGACGGGGTTAAAAGAAAATCAAACAGAATGTCAACGTCCTTTGGATAATAATAATAATAATAATAATAAATGGAATTTATATAGCGCTGTATCTTGCACAGACAAATCAAACACTATAAACCAGGGCTTCATGGTGTGCGAATGCATGCAGAACTTCTTGCGCACACATATAAAACCTGTTCCGCATTTTGGAAGAGAAGGCCGTTTCGTGCTGGTAGGAACGGATAATAAAACAAAAAAAACCCCCGCATGCACTCAGGTGTTCTGTTTAGACACCATCCCCAAAGATGGAATGCAGTTACCTAAATTGGGTGAGGGGGGGGGGGGGGGGGGGGTGCAGGAACCGGTCGCATATGCAAAAAAAATCTCACAAATTGGTAAACCTGAGAGCTTTAGCTAGTCGAGGAACAAAAAACAAAGAAACAAAAAAAAATTAAAGGTTGGTGCTGTGTTTTAGACGAGAGAGAGAGACTGTGTTGTGTGTTGTATCGAGTGTGAAGAGAAGAGATCTCACGCAGTTCAGTTGTGTAGAAAGGGGACAGGGTGGCTGACAGGGCGAGTGGTGAACATGTTGTCTGTGGTCCAGGTTCTATTGTCTGTCTTATGAGCAAAAATAGGCTGCCTTGCCATTGAAAAAACCAAAAAGTGGGGAAAAAAAAGTTTTTTTAATTAAAAAAAAATAATGGGTGGCGCTGCTCTCGTGGCGTCACACTCTTCCCTGGGTGAGCAGCCCAAATTTCACACAGGGAAATCTGCCACGACTTAAAGTGGTATAAAAAAAAAAAATTTTTTTTAAAAGCACCTGACAAGTCAGGACTGGCGCATCCGACTTCAGACTGGGAGGGAATGTTTATCTTCGAAATCTTTCTGGGAAAAAAAGGCAGGAGAAAGGACCAAGAAGGCAGAAAATAGACCAAGAAGGAGGCGGTGACGGGAAGAAAAGGAACAAGGCAGAAACAAAGAGAAGGGATAGAGAAGAGGGAATTCCTAGCACAGAATTTCCGGAAAGTGGAGCTGCTGTTTATCCTGACAGGCCCCCGGGGGTGGTGTTATGCTCTGACGTGTTACAATTATTGAGATGATGACAAACTCCAAGCGCAACAAACCTGCCCTCACCATCTCGCCTGTCTTGTGGAGAGTAGGCCGTTTTGTGCCAATCGATGGGAACTGATGACAAAAATGTATATTAAAAAAATATTTTAAAAAACTGCACGCACACAGGTGTTATGTTTAGACACCATCCCCAAAGTTGGAATGTGGCTACCTAAATAATAAAGGTAGGGGTGGGGAGGGGGGGTCTCAAATGCAGGAATCTTGCCATTGATGGATCTCTGGCTGAGGAATGAAAAAGAAGAAGAAAAGAAGATTGAAAAAAAGTGGAAGTAATAATTGATTCAGCAGCCTGCTGATTGCATGTTTCAGTTCAGTGCCGGTAACTCAATAGTTTTGGCGTTAGGGTTTTTTTTTCTTTCAAATTTTTATTAAAAGCGGGGAGAGTGTGGCTTATATAATGAGGTGGCTTGTTGGCCTGTCGATCATGGTAAAGTGATTACTTTTAATGTTTAGGTTTTGTTCTATATTAGAATATGTGTTGTGCGTGTAGAGAGTGAGAGACACAGAGACAGACAGATTTGTATGGCAAAATTGTGAAGACAGTGAGTTCAGAATGCTCATGATAGAATGTTGACATTTTTCTTTTAAATCACAAACTTGCCACAGTATTTATCATCATGATTTTTTTTTTCTTTTTATAAATGAAATGACTGTTTTAACTTGTTCAAACTGGGTCTCTGTTGTATGTAACAGTTTATTCTTCGTGCAGTCAGAACAGTTGCAGTTCAAGACTTTGCTCATTATGGAAGACAATTTTCGAGGTGGACTGAACTGCATATTCATGATCATGTGATTGATCACTGACTATATTGCATGTTTGTGTTTGGACAGCAGGGTCAGAACCTCTCGTAACATAGGAGACACTCCACCACAAAATGACTCGCATTGCACTAGAGGTAAATTTTTAGTTGTTAACACGTCAAAAGGGCTATTCAATACAGAAAACAGATTGAAAATCCGACAATTCTATGAACAATTATTACAAGTTGGTAAAACAAAACCTTATGTTGGTAATTTTCTGAATGAACTAAAATATAAACATGAAATGGAAAAGCTGGAGCACTGCAAACAAATGCAGTTTACTATTTTTCAGAAAAAAATGGTTCCAGTACATAAACTTTTTTTTTTTTTTTTTTTTTTTTGCTGCCTCATCTTCTGAGGACCCCGTCCCACTGTTCCCACGCCGCTCATTCCAATCTCCCCGCCACAACCACACCCAGATTTGTTATGTCTCATCCTCAGGGTCGGAAGTCCACAGGGAGCCCATCACTATCAGGCCGCCGTGGGGCCACCAGCCAGAGGGGCCCTGCACTGCTGCTGAGTCACTTTGGTGGTGTTCAGTGGTGCCTGTTCTGAGCTAACATACACAGGACACCACCTACTAAGCCCCCTACTAACGACAGTATTAGCTCAGTCGCGGAGCCAGACTGAGTGAGTTGCCCACCCCAGGTGGCAACCACAACAACGTCCCTCCAACGACCGTCCCCCGCGAACCTCCAACCCCAAAGGCTTTGACACAAGCTCACCACAGGCACAGAAGTGTATGGGCAAACCGAATCTGAGGTCACCATGAGACCAGGGAAACCGGGACCACCGAATCAGAGGCAATTTTTTTTAATGCATGATGATCAATGACAATGAGGATGACGTAATGATGCTGCTGTGGAAGTGCATATGCTTTGAGACTCCTTGACAGGGTTGTACTCTACGCTTACTATCATAATATATCCCGGCGTCAACCGGGCCCGAGAGATACAGACGCCTGCAGTGTTGGTCAGGTAATTTGAGCAACACTCTCAAACTCGCATCCGTTAAGTGGATGAAGCTCGACTGTGTGGTCCCAGTCTTCCCACTGAGCCCACAGCACACTCACTCTGGGTAGGAGCCGGCCGGAGTCCGAAAAATCCCTATGACTCTTATGGGAATCGAACCCGCGACCTTCCAGTCCGTAACCCAAGGCGCTAACCACTGCGCCATGGCGGCTGGTCCCAGTACATAAACTTAGTAGAAAGTCGAGTACCATTTCAAAATATTAGGAAAATTCTGTATGTAATCTATAAATCTTGTCTTGACAATGAAAATGATGATTGATTCTTTTTGTACTTTGTGTAGCTAGTAGCCTTGTAAGCCTGTAAAATGGAAATGATGTCATGTTGTCTGGATGGAAAATTAATTTGTTTTGAACTGTATATGTGTGCTAATCAAACAGATTTTTTTTTTAAAAGTTTGACTAGAGGTAAAGTATTACAAGTTGAAACAATAGACTGCAGGAAGAGGCAAACAAATCTAAATGTTTTGCATTGTAATAGGTGGTCAGAATGAGGGCTTGGGCGTTTTTGAACATGTTTGAAAACAAAAGGAAACACAATTATGTCTTGATACTTAAGTACAAGGTAGAAAAACGGTTATAGTTTTATAATCAGTTGAAATCTCAAAATTGACAACCTGACCCCCACCTGCCTAAAATGGCTCCTAGTGGAAAAGTGGGTCAGGTGCAATGCGACTCATTTCGTGGTGGAGTGTCATGTATATGTTGTATATGATGATGATGATGATGTGTCAGCGTTGTACATGACGATGTGGTGTGTTGTTTACAATGATGTGTGTTGTATTTTGGAATACACCAAAACAAGGACAATAAACTTGAGACTTTTTTGTAATTTTTATTATGTCTCTCTGTCACTCTTTTTTAAAAAAAACCAAATACCCTTTTTTAAAAAACATTTTGTATGAAATTAGAGAAAGATTCATGACTGAGAGACCCCCCCCCCCCCCCAACAACAACAACAAAAAAACCCAACAAAAAAAGCCTCAAACAAACTCAAGTGCACACACCCCAAAATATGATATATTCTTAAACAAATATTTCAGTTCCATTGTGTGTATTCAATGAAATAACATGAACCAAATCACCAACCAACAAGCACAAACCCATTAATCAACCATGACAAATCTACATACACATGAGGACCGGATGTAAAAAAAAATTTTTTTTTTAAAGTACACGGGTGCTTTATTCCATAATCCTCAAAATAAAAGAATAAAAAATATTTTAATTTTTAAAAGTCAATTTGATTTTTTTCCCTTGTCAATGAATGATACTTCGACGAGAAATAAAAAGACAACTATTACCATGAAAAGCAACAAAGGACTTTCGGGGGAGTGGAGTCAGTACTGATGTTACCTCCAGGGGAAAAATCCCTTCAAACAGATGTCCAGTGGTTGCTTGAACCCGGGCCTTCAGATCACGAGCTCAACACTCTAACCACTAGGCTATCTCCACTCCCCCTCCCCCACCCCAGACAAAGAGTTCAGTTCTAAACTGACGCAGCAAACATGAACCAGCATCAATCGCTGACATCTATTGCACTTCTTTTGGTACACACACACACACACACATACAAACACATACAAGTTTCAGTGGAAGTGTTTCACTTCCTGATGAAGATGATCTGGAATATTCGGTAATGGGTCTCACACACACACACACAAACATTCACACACTCTCTCTTTCTCACATACTCTCTCCTCACACACATACACATAATCAAATTTCAGCAGAAGAAGAAAAGTGGCAAGATGGTTTATACATTCACCTGTCTATCAAGTAAACCATGAGGTTCTGGGTTTGATTCTCAGCCTTACCCTTTCAGCTATAGTGCCTGTCGTTTGCTTTTTTTCCTCTCTGATATTGACGTCAAACCTGGGATATAACATCATATCACTCATATTTCCATATCATATTTCAAGTTTCAGTTGACAGTAATCTGATAATGAACACAAACATGACAGGGGAGAAAAACGAAGCAAAACAAAATCTCTGAAGTATCACAAAGTGCACGTGGATGCCCAATGACTTGGTCTGACGGGATCCAACCAGTCCTATGTTTCAGGGGAAGCCACCTTGGCTGTCAGCATTTGTTCTTTCTCCAGTTCTCTCTCTTCTTGGTGAGCTTTCTGCAGTTCCTCTTTCTGCTTCTGCTGCTGCAGTTTCAGTGCTCGTTTCTGTAACACACACACATGCACACACACACACAATTAAGATGAGACAGAATGCGACAAGTTATTTTCATGCACCACAGCTGTCAGTTTCCTCACTTTCAGCTGCTCTCAGCTGCTATCCATCTAAGCCCAGCTGGTGCTGATTTTATAGCAGGACCTGACCACACTTGGACAAGGTAAAAGGAAAGGGTGCACTAAGTTTAGCACTCTTGACTGAGTGATGTTGGATTTGCGCACTGTGGCACATCATTTCAGTCATGCTGACCGATGAATAATATGTTGTATTGAATCCCCAGTTAACTGTGCCAAAAAATGTCTAAATGACTTTTATGGCAATAAAGAATTTCCGATTCTGATTTACACGCACAACACACAATAAAATACCATTCTAGAGCAAAAGGTGATGATAAAGAAAGACTGGCAATACAAAATCTTGCACACACACACGCACCACACAAACACCTCCAACACACACACACCACACAAACACCTCCAACACACACAAATACACAAACCCAACACACACACAAACAAGATTTACCTTAAGTTTAGCAGCTTTATCATGTAGATTGGTCATGTCCCGTTTGATGTTCAACAGCTTGTTGTGATAGTTCTTGGCCTTCATCATCTATGCACACACACATACACATTGCATACATACCTACGTACATACCTACTACATACATAAACAGATCAGACGGGATAGCCTAGTGGTTAGAACATTACGCTCGCAATCTCACACGACGAGGGTTCAATTCCCGTTCAAGGGGATATTTTTGCCCTGGAGTTAACATCAGTGCCTACCCCACTCTCCCCAAAAGTCCTTCAGATGACACTATAAACCGAGGCCCCGTGTGCGAATGCACGCAGAACATCTTGCGCACATGTTAAATCTTGTTCCGCTTTTCAAGTTAGGCCATTGTGTGCCGGTGGGAACAGATGACAAAATTTACAAAACCGCATACACACGGGGACTGGATGTAAAAAAGCACACAAGTGCTTATTCATTATCCTTGATATAAAAGAATTTAAAAAAACAATTAAAAAAACATACATCGACAGTGATGCACATACACATGTCCATACACATGTGTGCACACACACACTCATTTATTCACCTGACAGCACAAAATATAAGCGCATGCAATAGTATGATTTAATAAATCCTTCATGGTGGGCAAAAACAGTAGTGCATAATTATGCAACATCTCACCATTGGTGAACCTCTGAGTTCTAGCCAAAGAATAAAAAAGGATACATGTATGATTTAAATGTGATTTTTAAAAAAAGAACAGAAACAAAAAAAGAACAGAAACAAACAAAATCCCTCAACAACAACAGCAACAACCAACCCTTACAAAGACTAACTGATGCTTTTATCACAAATACTGCAATGTGTAGCTGGTATGACAAAATGTGATGTGGTTTATTATGTGCGACTGTGTACTACAGGACAGTATATATACCATACCATAATCATTAATACTTTGATTTGTTGCTTTGCAAGATGCAGTGCTATATAAATTCCACACATTACTATTATTACTGTAAAATTACAAGGTGATCATCTTCAAAGACCATGGGGACAGGATAGCCAAATGGTTAGAGCATCGCACGCTTCATCTAACAGCCCTGGTTCAAGCCAACACCTGTTCAATGCGATTTTTCCTCTGCAGTTGACAGCAGTACTGACTCCACTCCCCTCAAAAGTCCTTCAGATGAGACTGTTAACTGAGGTCCTATGTGCAAACGCACAGAGAACAACTTGCATACTGCAGCTGTCAGTTCCCCCACTTTCAGCTCCTCTCAGCTGCTATCCTAGTGGTTAGAACATTGCGCTCACAATCTGATGACCCGGGTTCGATTCCCGTTCAAGGGGATATTTTCCCCTGGAGTTAACATCAGTGCAGACTCCACTCTCCCCCAAAAGTCCTTCAGATGAGATTATAAACCGAGGCCCCGTGTGCAAACGCACGCAGAACATCTTGCGCACATGTTAAATCCTGTTCCGCTTTTTGTAAGAGTAGGCCATTGTGTGCCGATGGGAACAGATGGCAGAATTGACAAAACCGCATACACACGGGGACTGGATGTAAAAAAGCACATGAGTGCTTATTCCATTATCCTCGATATAAAAGAATAAATAAAAAAAATCCATCCCAGCCCAGCAGGGGCCAGCTGGTGTTTCTAGTTACAGCAGGAACTGACTGACCACACTTGGTAACAGAAAAGGAGTATGGCAAATTTAGCACTCTTATTTATTTATTATTTATTCTTTTATATCGAGGATAATGGAATAAGCACTCGTGTGCTTTTTCACAACCAGTCACCGTGTGTATGCGGATTTGTCAATTCTGTCATCTGTTCCCACCGGCACACAATGGCCTACTCTTTCAAAAAGCGGAACAGGATTTAACGTGTGCGCAAGATGTTCTGCGTGCGTTCGCACACGGGGCCTCGGTTTACAGTCTCATCCCAAGGACTTTGACATTCAGTTCGATTTTTTTTGTCAAACGGGAAGAAAGGGCGAGGCTGGGAATCGAACCCACAACCTCACGGTTTACTTGTTGGCAGGCGAACGTCTTAACCATCCTGCCACCTTCCTTTCTTGCCTGAGTGATGTTGGATTTGCGCACTGGGTACACGTTGAATCCAGTTCCGCCTTTCGGAAGTGTAAGGCCATTTTATGCCAGTAGGAACGGATGACAGAAGTTTTTTTAAAAAGTGCATGCACACTGGTGTCGTGTTTAGACGTCATTCTTGAAGGTGAATAGTGGCTGCCTTAATGATGGGCAAAAACAGTCGCAATATATATATATACACAACTTCCACCATTGGTAAATATTAGAGCTGTAGGTGAGGAACAAAAAAAAGAAAGAAAGAAAAAGAAAAAAAGAACGCACCATGGCCGAAAGGTCAAGGTGAGCGGTGCAGTCCCTGAACTTGGCGTTTTCTTGTTCCAGCGTCTCCATCACCACCGTCTGGTTGTTTCTGGGATTATCAGCATTATTTGATAGTGTTTTAATCATTACCATCATTATCGTCATCATCATCCATTTTTGTGTTTTACTCATTATCATCATTATTATCATCAGCAGCAGCAATGTCGTGTGCATTGTTATTATGACTATTTTGGTTGTTATTGTCATAATTGCTATCAGCGCCACCCATGCTCATTATTTTGTTAATAGTTGTCATCTTGTCACGATCATCATTACTATATCAGAATGACTGTTGACCTGTGTTGTTTAACATCAAGGATATCATCGTTGTCATTTCTGTCACTCTTACTGTCATCACCATTATTGTCATCATCCATCGAGGGGTGAGATAGCCTAGTGACTAGAGTGCTGCGCTCACGATTTGAAAACCCAGGATCGAGCCTATGTTCGAGCCTTCACTGAGACGCCCATTTAAGGGCATTTTTTCCCCTAGTGTTAACACCAGTACCAACTCCACTTCCCTGAAAGTCCTTCAGATAAGACTATAAACAGAGGTCCCGTGCGCGAACACACCTGTAAAAACCTGTTCTGCCTTACAGAAGAGTAAGCCACAAAAGCCAATAAGAACAGAGACAAAAAATGGATTAAAAAGCCCGCATGCACATTGGTGTCATGTTTAACACATCATGCACAAAGCGGGAATGTAGCTACTTTTAAATCCGGCCTCAACACATATTTGTTTCAAACCTAAGATTTTCCTCTCCTGTTTCATTTCATAGCTGTCCCTGCTTTTCAACAGCCAAAAATTCCATCACCCTGCCAAAGTATATAATGTGTGTGTGTGTGCGCATTTGGACTTGTTAGAACTATTACTTGCATGACTGTGTAAGAATGAGTTGAGTGCAAGCACTTTGATTTGTCTGTGCACGATACAGCGCTATATAAATTCCATTTATTATTATTACATTAATGGTGGGCAAAACCAGTCGCATGTACATACCATCCCTGAAACTGGAATGCAGCTACCTAAAAGCGCCAGGGGGGGGGTGGGAGGTGAAGAATGGTTGCATGGTTGCACATGCAAAAATCTCATAACTGATGGACCTTGGAACTCTAGCTGAGGAATGGAAAAGAAAAAAAAAAGAGACAATAAACCAAAGTCTCATGCGCAACACATATTTGGTGCACATAAAAGAACCCATGGCAACGAGAGAGAGAGGGAGAGAGAGAGAGAGAGAGAGAGAGAGAACCCAAAACTATGAGTAAAAGAACTGACAGAGACTCGAGAGAGAAAACAGAAAGACAAACAAATATCAGTGAGCACTATAGAGAAGCAAAAGGAAAAGAAAAATAACGACAACGCACAAGATTTCCACGACAGAAGTCTTGGACTTTTCCAGCGTGGGAAGAAATCGTTGTACAAAGCCGTCTGTCAGCTGCTGTACGATTTCTGGGTCCACGCATGGCTCCTCCTCTGTAACCATTCAGAAGATGTATATAGCTATTTAATGATGATGATGATGTTGATGAATGATTTGACAGAAAGTGCAAAATCTGGCATTAGCAACTCAATACTCTGTAATCATATTTTTCACTCCAGCACTTGAAATTACCCGGTAACATGTGGGCAGTGTGTGTATGCATGCACACACGCATACATACACCACATACACACATATTTATATACACACACCAACACACAGAACATAAACACACACAAACACACACCACCTTACTGGATATATTGAATTACATATAAAATACTCCAACTAAAATATTTTGGGGCATTATCCTACATTGCAGAATCAATTGCAAAAATCTATAATAAAAAAAATTCTCCTTAAGCACTTTTTTGACAAGTAAATTTCATCTGACATTTTTTGGAAGATGTTACACTGAGACACATGCGTGTTTTGTGTGTCAATGGACCAAGTTTTAGCCTTTAAAATTTTTTTTTTTAGAGAGGAGTCATGAATATATCCCATTAAGAAATAGACTACATCTTCTTTGTCCTGCAGGCATGATATCCCTTGGTAACAATGTATTTATTTACAGCCTGAGGGCATGATTTCTTATGTACACTACCTCATCCCCCAACCCCCCACCCCACACACACTTATCTCTCTCTCTCTCTCACTGTTGCTGCCCTACGTGCCAATAAGGCACAAAGGCATTGATGATGATGATCTCTCTCTCACACTATACACACCCATGTGAAAAGCACTATGGGAGGACGGGTCCACATCATATGTCTGCTCACTTGGTGCCGTGTCCTGTTCTTCTTCAGCTTGTGGCTGAAACACACAGAGAGAGGCTCAAACAGACTTCCAAGTTTGCAGACATACATGTGTATATATCTACACAGATAATGCAATGAGTTGTTCTGTGGACTTTGGAGCAATTATGGAGCAATTATTATGTTGTTGTTGTTTGTTTTTTTTTTGGGGGGGGGGGGGTGGTGGTGGGGGGAGGAGGAGGGGTTGTTCCCCTGCTAGAGCTCTGAGGTTCACTAACAGTGAGATTTTTGCAATGTGACACGCTGACAGCCCCCACTTCCAACCCCTAATTTAGGTAGCCGCGTTTCAACTTTGGGGTGAATATGTGATTTGAAACCCGACAATACCACCACCCCACCCCAAAATGCACAAAACTGCATGAAATTTGGTTTCATCAAGTTTAAGGTTGACACGAATTATACTCGGAAATGAACACTTCTCTGACTACAGTGTCAGTTGTCCACGATACATGCCCTCCCTCCCCCCCCCCCCCCCCCCCCCCCAAATAAACACACAAATCAAACAACAACAACAAAACCCCAACCCAGAACAAGAATTGTCTCCAAACCTGAAGCAGGCTGTGTGTATTTTTCTGACCTGTGTGTGTCCATTACTGGCAGACAGCTGAGAACTGTTGGGGAGAGTTTCCTCAGAGGGTGGGGTCGTCTGCTCTGTGTCTGGTGATGCTGTGCTCTCTCTCTTGTCGTCTGCTTCACTCATCATGAAAATGGACTGTACTCAGTGTACTGTAACAGAATAGTACACACACACACACACACACACACCACACACACACACACACAGATGGCTTGATGACAATAAAAGCATATAAATTTTATAATTATGCATTGCTTATTCAATGTACCATCTGGCATCTGGAAATATAAAAAATTGACTTGACTGGACTTGACTTCACACAAAGTGACAAACACACTTTTTTTTAAAAAAGTACTTTCACCTGTTAATGAGTGCTCTTATTTGCTGTTCATGTTTTCTGCACACTTTTCCAAGATTGTTAAATATTTCATTTGGATCATCTGCATCTTTTATCCGATGTTTTGTTTTGTTTGTTTAAGATATTCCATTCATTAACCTGCTTATCGCGCGCTGGCTCATATTTTGATAATCTTTAGTTTTCTGTTAATCTATAGTATCAAATTGTCTTCAACAGGCTTTGATCCTTTCAGTTTCACTGTCATTCAAGTTCATTTTTAAAAACTACTTGTTTTTATCCAAATATACCCCTTCCATCAATAAATGACTATCCAGACTATACAGAATTAGCGATTTTATTGCTGTAAGTGATTTGTTTATTACTTACCAACAACTGAAATTTACCAGTAAAATACATATTTATATAAATTATAATTGTCTACTTCTCGTTGATAAACACTTAAACAGGCTTACATGACTACAGGATATAACCTAAAAAGCGTTCAGTGAAAACAATCAAAATAAACCTTGTCACTTCACCAAGTTTAACAAATCCAGACAAAAAATCTAAAGTCCTATGATATCATTATAGTATGCGTTAATTATGAGCACGTTGAGCTCATCATTCTTTAAATATTTTACTTGTATGGACATACTTTTGCGCTTTACGTTGAAGTTGACAATATCGTCTGCTCGCAGCACATGACAGGAAATCGCACAATTGTCTCCCTCTATACCTGAGTTCAATACAGCATCCTCTGTATGAAATAATTATAAGAAAAAAATATGTTAACGGGTATAAACCGATATTCTGATGATGCTACATCCTATTTGTAAACTTACCATGTTATAAAGAAATAGGGTATCTAATCAATTCCAAAATTCCGGAAGAGATAATACTTGAGCTGAAGCTATAAGTTAGTCTAGGTTGTCCATGGTAAACCCCATCAGTATGCCTAGTTGTCTGCTCTTGATATAATAATGAAAATGGCGACTTCTGCTTTTCCCAACACGTTTGTTCCCGGTCCTTTGTGGAGCAATGGCCCTTCACCAGGACAACATTACAACTTCCCTGGTAAAGCAACGGCACCAGATCATTATGGAACTCAAAGAACAATGTAAGATTGCTTATTTAGTTGTTGATAAAAAATGTCTTGCACTTTTTTCAAAGCAAGCGTTGTGACATGGCATTTTCGATTCGGCAACTCAAGTAACTTAGTACTTATCGCTTGATTAGTACATTGCATTGTTTAACTTAGGAAAACTTCAGCACCTTCAAGTCCTTCTTGGTAGGATAGTTGCATGTATTTGCGATAAGTGCTCATGTTTGTCCAACCTATCTTTCATGTGATCAGTTTGGTCTGTTCCCATGGCTATGCCAGTATCATGTATGTGACTTGTTCTTATGTCATGATGTCATGTGCTAACACTAAACTACTGTCTTGTAGCAGAAGAATCAATAATTTAATTAAAAATTATAATCAGCCATGCCGGCGTTTTAGTTGCAATTTACTTAACTATGATATATACTATACTATAGGTGGACCAAAAAAGTAGTAATTTAATAGTAATTAATACAAAATCATGAAAATGTAACCTGCTTTGTTTTCTTTGTCATGATGCTGCCAAATGAAATAGGCATCTAGATCTAAAAGTAAAAGTTGATATTGCATCTGATCACACCTGGAAACTAGCTCAGTCAGTGATGATGATGTTGTGACTTGTCCAGTGGTTCAGATGTATCTAGATGAGCTGCCAATAATTGAAGAAAGGTGGGAAGCTGGTACTGTTCTTTTTTGTTGTTGATGGGAGCTAGGAGACAGTTGTAGAACTTTATCCACAGTTGGAGCTGACCAGTTCCAAAGAATTTGCTATTTTTTTGTTTGGTTGGTTGGTTAATCTGATAATCAACACAATCATGATGCTAATGCCGAGTAATGGTTGGAGTGTGTGTGTGTGTGTGTGTGTGTGTGTGTGTGTGTGTGTGTGTGTGTGTGTGACTGTGAGTATTTGGGCTCAGATACATTGACTGATTCAGTGATTGAGAGAGATAAACTGTGTACTTGCAGTTGCACACACAAAATGACAATTTTATATGTACTTACAAATGCACATGTAATAATTAATAACAAAAAAAATGTGTACACACATGGCACAGTCAGTGAGTCACATTTGATGCAGCTTTTATGTGCTTAAAGATTGTAAATTATCATAGATGATCTTATCACTAATGTAAAGAAAATATCACATGCTGAAGAGAAGCTTTGTAAAGAAGCTGTTTAATCATTTTTGTTTGACTAACACAGTGCGCTAATCCAGCATTCATAAGTCAGTTAAGGTTCCAAGGCTCAGTACTGAAATTATCATGCCCCTTCCTTTCACCCCCACACCCTCCCTTTTCTTTACCCTCCCGTTTTCTGCACTGTTACATTAAGGAAGAGCAAAGCTGCCAAATGTAAGTGCTGTCACAGCGTCAGTTTCTGCTATTGTGATATTAAAATTATTAGCCCTGGCTTGGCTGGGTGGGGTGGGATGGAATGGGTAGCAGCTGAGTGATAGTAGCTGAAAGTAGGGGAAACTGACAGCCATGATAATAAAATAATATGAATTTTTTTTAAAAGTATATAAACATATAGTCACTTTATCATAGTTCATGAAAACATTCATAGTGTTGTTATAATAGTAGTTTAACTTTAAGCGGTATTGCTTTGGGTGGAGGGGTGGGATAGTCCTGTGGTTAAAGAGTGTCAAGCTTGTGATCTGAAAACCCAGAAGCAAGCCATCACAGAGACCTGTGCCTGTTTTTTTAAAGGAATTTTACCCTGGAGTTGACACTTAATAGTAGTAGTACTGACTCCACTTCTCCAAAAGTCCTTCAGATGAGACTATAAATGGAAGCCCTGTTTGCAAATGCATGCAGAACAGCTTGCGCACACATTAAAAAACATGTTGCACCTTTCAAAAGAGTTGGACTTTGCGCACCAGTAGGATCAGATGACAAACTATTTTTTTAATGCATGCACACAGGTGTCATGTTTAGACACCATCCCTAAGTCAGAATGCGGCTACCTAAATTTTAGACCCGAAACTTTCCCCCATCCATTAGACCATGAGTGGTTGTCTGGGCACTAGTCTTTCGGATGGGACAATAAACCGAGGTCCCGTGTGTTACACATAATTATTTAGCGCACGTAAAAGAACCCACGGCAACAAGAGTTGTCCCTGGCAAAATTCTGTACAAAAAGCCACTCTGATAGGGAAAGAAATACAGTTGCAGACAGGAAACAGAAAAAAAAAGATGGGTGGCGCAGCTCTTATGGCGACGTGCTCTTCCTGGGGAGAGCAGCCCGAATTTCACGCAGAGAAATCTGCCATGACTTAAAGTGGTATACAATACAATACGATAAATAGGTGGGTAAAAATAGTTGCATACACAAAATTTCACCGTTGGTGAACCTCAGAGCTCTAGCTGAGAAACAAAACGAAAAAAACAAACCAGTTTATATCTGAGTCACAGAATATCTTGTCTGGTTTGTTACAGGTTTCCTACTGTCACCACAACCTCTGTCCTGGGGTTGAAGTTCAAAGATGGCGTGGTTTTGGCGGCAGACATGTTGGGGTCGTACGGGTCACTGGCCCGCTACCGCAACTGCCCGCGCCTGCTGCGCATCAACGAGCAGACCATCCTGGGCTGCAGTGGAGACTACGCTGACTTCCAGTTTCTGTCCTCCATCATCAACCAGAGAGTGTAAGGGTGAAGCAGAGTGTCCAGCATTTATAACTCGGTCAAGGGTCCAGAACCCAGTGCTAGAATTAGCCCACCCCTTCCCTTTACCATGTCCAAGGGTGGTCAGTCAGTCCCTGCTGTAATCCGCACAAACTGGCATCAGCTGGGATGGTGGAATAGATAGCAGCTGAGAGTAGCTGAAAGTGAGGGGAAACTGACAGCTGTGAGTGTCCCAGTCCTGACTAAATAGTACTTTTAACTCGTTGGAGTTGCAGTGAAACGGATCCCGCTGTTTTGTGGTGACGCCTGATTTTGGCTGTATTTGAAAAATTCAGCTGACTTACCCAACACAATAAAGACGTATAAGTTATACATCATTGAAAAGTTGATTATGTCTACTTTTGTTAACAGTTTTTCAATAGATGACTGTCATTATTTTTTACAATTTTTCCAAATATATTACTGAATGCTGAAAAATAAAAAGTTGTGAAAATTAGGGTTGCTTATCTTACATGGCTTGAACTGTTCATCAACTAGTCCCCTTGAAACAATGTGATGATTTTTACTGAAGTAAAGTTCCGTGAAGTTGGCTGAATCCATCTGATGTCACTTTTTCCACTATATTATTTTGTAGAAACAATGTGATGATTTTTTACCAAAGTAAAGTTCCCTGAAGTTGGCTGAATCCATCTAATGTAACTTTTTCCACTACATTATTTTTGTTTTGAAAATCATAACACTGGAGAGCCCGAAATCCCAAAGAATACACTTGTTGACATGTCAAAGAAAAGTAGCCAACACAAGCAAACTAGGCAAGCTTATGGTCAAGGAAAGCAACTGTGTTTAGAAAAGTGCTTGCCCTACAGGCCAGAGTACTTTCCCTTCAGTTAACCATCGCTTAGTGTATTAATTCTGCCGAATTTTAAGCTTCGGCACGTCACAGCAAAGTTAACAAGCTGCAGCACAGAGCAATATTTATCATTCATGAATGGAAAGTGTGACAGAACTGAGCTTTTTTACAACCGCAGTACAAAGAAACTGTACCTGATCTGTACAAGAAAGTGTTACTCCACAGACAGATGGACAGACTCACGCACACATGTACGCACACATGCACCCACATACACACACACGCACATAGTCACACACACGCACAGTCTCTCACACACACACTCACTCACTCACTCACTCACATACAGTGAGTTTAAGGCAGAGGGTGAAGAGGGATGGTATGAAGAGGGAAGGGGGAGAGTGGGTGGGGGACTTGAACAGCAATGTGTGTGGTTGGAGTGCAAGGGGTCCTGTCCCCCCCCCCCCCCCCCCCCTTTTTTTTTTTTGCTGCTCATCTTCTGTGACGTACCCCGTCCTGCTGTTCCCATCCCGCTCATTCCAATCCCCCCGCCACAACCATACCCAGATTCGTTGTGTCGCATCCTCAGAGTCGGAGGTCCACCAGGAGCCCATCACTATCAGGCCCCCGTGGGGCCACCAGCCAGAGGGGCCCTGCATTGCTGCTGGGTCACTTTGGTGATGTTCAGTGGTGCCTGTTCTGAGCTAACATACGCAGGACACCACCTACTAAGCCCCTACTAACGACAGTATTAGCTCAGTTGCGGAGCCAGACTGAGTGAGTTGCCCACCTGAGGTGGCAACCACAACATTATCCCTCCAACGACCGTCCCCCGTGAACCTCCAACCTCAAAGGCCCCGACACAAACTCGCCACAGACACAGACGTGTATGGGTAAACCGAATCTGAGGTCACCATGAGACCAGAGCAACTGGGACCACCGAATCAGAGGCAATTTTTTTTTTTATTGCATGATGATCAATGACAATGAGGATGACGTAATGATGCTGCTGTGGAAGTGCATATGCTTTGAGATTATATGACAGGGTTGTACTCTACGCTAACTATCATAATATATCCCAGCGTCAACCGGGCCTGAGAGATACAGAGACCTGCAGTGTTGGTCAGGTAATTTGAGCAACACTCTCAAACTCGCATCCATTAAGTGGATGAAGCTCGACTGTGTGGTCCCAGTCTTCCCACTGAGCCCACAGCACACTCACTCTGGGTAGGAGCCGGCCGGAGTCCGAAAAATCCCTATGACTCTAATGGGAATCGAACCCGCGACCTTCCAGTCCGTAACCCAAGGTGCTAACCACTGCGCCATGGCGGCTGGTTCCTATCCCCATTTTGTTATCACTAGAAACTTATGAGAAGACCTTTACCGTTACCTACATGTATCTGTCAGTGTGTACACTTACATGTGTGTGATGTCGTTTGCATGGACTGGTGGTTATGTGTGTGTGTGTGCAGTATAGAAGAGGAGTGTCTTGACGACGGCTTTGGCTACACAGCCCCAGGGCTTCACTCGTGGCTGACGCGCTGCATGTACAACCGCCGCAGTCAGATGAACCCTCTGTGGAACACCTACGTCGTTGCCGGCATCCACGAAGACAAAGCGTGAGTCTGGGACTAGGGCATTGATTTATCTATCTATCTATATTTAATTTCTTTTATTTTCAAGGAGAGTGGAATAAGCGCTCATGTCCTTTTGTGTGGGTTTTTTTTTTTACATCCAGCCTCCATGTGTATGCAGTTTTGTCAATGTCTGTCATCTGTTCCCACTTGCAGTCAGTGGCCTGCTTTTCCAAAAAAGTGGAACAGGTTTTAACATGTGCACAAGATGTTCTACGTGTATTTGCTCATGGAACCTTGGTTTATAATTCTCAGCCGAAGGACTTTTTTGGTGGGGGGGAGGTGGAGTCAGTACTGATGTTAAAGTCAGTAATACTGATGTTAAAGTCAGTAATACTGATGTTAAAGTCAGTCATACTGATGTTAACTCTAAGGATAAAATCCCCTTAAGCAGGATTGAACCCTGGTCAGCAGATCCTGAGCGTAATGCACAGCACTCTTAACGCTCTGTGCTGTTGTGTGCAGGTTTCTGGGCTACGTGGACAAGATCGGAGTGGCCTATGAAGCGGACACCATCGCTACAGGGTTCGGTGCTTACCTGGCTCTGGTGAGTTGTGCCCTTATGTCCTCCCTCCCTCCCTCTGTTGACCAGCCCTCAGCATTGTTATAAATCATCCCTGCTGTTGAATGGCAGTGTCTGTCTGCTTTCTTTGTTCCTGGGCTAGGGCGCTGAGGTTTACAGTGGTGAGATTGTTGTGTAAGCAACCGTGTTTTGCTTCCGCCATTTAGGTAGCCGCATTCTTGACTTACGGGGAATGTCCCAACATGTAATCAGGTTTTTACAGGTGTATGTTTTGTAGTGTGTTTTTGTGTGTGTGTGTGTGTTTGATGTGTGTGCTTGTTTGTGTGTGTGTGTGTTTTGATCCAAATGTGTTTTGTCTACAGGTGTGTTTTTGATTATATCAACTGTTAACAATCTGTGTTTCGAAACTGTAAATGTTCTGGAGACTGTTCCCTTCAGTTTGACAAATGTTGAGCCCACCCGCAATCCCCTTTCCCTGTTGCCTTAAACCTAACCACACCAGTTGCAACATGTCGATTATTATTTTGTTCAGATTTGTTGTTCCTCAGTTTGAGCTCTGAGTTCGCAATGGTGAGATTATGCGTATGCGCCTGTTTTTGCCCACCATGAAGGTAGCTGCTTTGGGGATGCATGCTGGGTATGTTGATCTTCTGCATGTGCATAATATATACATGAAGGAATTACGGCACTGGCAGGTCTGCACTTGAACGTTGACCTGGGAGATGGTAAAGCCCCCACCCTTAATTCACCAGACTCCTCTAAGATTCGAACCTACAACTTCATGGACCCATGGGATTGAGGTCAGACAGTCTTGACCACTCACTACAGTGTCTATACTTAAGATTATGAAGTGTATTGATTGTAGAGCATATGGTAATTTGTGTGTTTGTGTGCGTGTGTTTGTGTGCGTGTGTGTGTGTGCGCGCGCATGCATGCGTGTGTTGACAGCCCATACTGAGGGATGCTGTAGAGAAGTCGAAGAAGATGGAGGAAAAGCAAGCCATTGAACTCCTGGACAGATGCATGAAGCTGCTCTTCTACCGCGACGCTCGCTCCCTCAACAAGGTAACTTGGATCAGCGTCCACTCTCTCTGTGTCGTCCTGTCTCTCTCTGTCGTCCTGTCTCTCTGTGTCGTCCTGTCTCTCTGTGTCGTCCTGTCTCTCTCTGTCGTCCTCTCTCTGTCGTCCTGTCTCTCTCTCTGTCGTCTCTCCTGTCCTTCTCTCTTCGTCTGTCTCCTTTGTCTCTCCTGTCGTCCTGTCTCTCTGTTGTCCTGTCCTCTGTCCCTGTCCTCTCCTCTGTCCTGTCCTGTCTCTCTCTGTGTCCTGTCTCTCTCTCTGTCCTCTCCTGTTCTCCTGCTCTCCCTCGTCGTCCTGTCTCTCTTCTGTCCGTCTCTCTGTCTCTCTCCAAGTGTTGTTTCTCCAAGTGACTTATAAAACTATGAAACTTAAGTCACATGTTGAAAAACAGTTACCCTGAAATTATGTGTTTGTGTGATGCTTTATGGCACTGATGGATTAAGTATGTCAACACAGTTTGTGCTGGTTCTCCAAGCTACTCCTGAGAGTCATACAGTCAGAGCCAAGAACAAATGAAAGCATTCTTGATCACCTCTCAGTGCAAAGACAACTGTCGGCTGAAATTGATAAGCTCAAACTGTGATAAATATGCTGGTCATGCAAACAGAAACTCTCAGACAAATCTGATGACGACAGTGGTAAGGTTGAGGACAGAAGGAAAAGAGGCAGACCACCAACATCCTATATTGCCAACAACATCCCTGAGATCAGTGGTCTGGGAGGAGGGCTACAGGAGATGGTAGGATTCAGCAGAGACAGAGAGACAGCTGGTGAACCCTGATGGCTTTGCATGGCGCTCCTATCATCGAGATCAGCGATGGAGACAGTTGAGTGTAGTGCTGTTTATTCTTGCAGTGCTTCTGTAGATGTGAAAGTGCCAAGGTAGTAAGTACACAGTGCAATTCAGATGGACTTAATAGCCGGTGAAAACCAACAGAAGACTACTACAAATGATTGGATCTGTTTTTGAGCTTGGCACTGTAGTCAGGTGCAGGATTTTGTGACCTTGTATGTATGTATGTATGTATGTATATTATGTATGTATGTATGGTGTCAACAGTACCAGATTGCCGTGGTGACCAAGAAGGGGGCGGAGGTGCGAGGCCCCATTGTCTCCCAGCCCAACTGGGAGATCGCTCACATGGTGAAGTAAGTACCCAGCTAGTTAACATTTTCCCCCCCCCCTCGTTTCTTGGCTAGACATCTGAGGTTGACCAATGGTGAGAATTTAGGTATGTGGCAGTTTTACCCATCATTTAAGGTAGCCGCATTCTGACTTGTGGGAATTCCCCCCCCCTCCCCCCACCAAAAAGGATAAAAAATGAAGGTGGCAGGGTGGTTAAGATGTTGAGATGTTCACCTGCCTAACAAGTAAACCATGAGGTTCTGAGTTCCATTCCCAGCCCTACCCTTTCTTCCCAGTTTGATGAAAAAAATCAAACTGAATGCCAAAGTCCTTTGGATGAGACTGTAAATGGAGGTACTGCGTGTGAATGCATGAAGAATATCTTGCGCACATGTTAAAATTCCGTTCTGCCTTTGAGAAGAGAAGTCCATTTCATGCCGATAGGAACAGACAGATGACAATTTTTTTTTTAAACACATGCATACAGGTGTCATGTTCAGACACCATTCCTGAAGTCGGAATGCAGTTACCTAAATTTGGGGGTGTTGGGGGTGGGAAGCAGTCGCATACATAAAAATCTCGCTACCAGTAAACTTCGGAGCTCTAGCTGAGGAACACATTGACAACAAATTACAAAAATAAAGTTTAAAAAAAATTAGCTAGAATATATGATATTATCCTATTCATATTCATGTTGTCATGGTTGTCAATTGTGTGTTACAGGGAGGATATATTGTATTATCCTATATCATTTATATTCCTGTTGTCATGGTCATGAATTGTGTGTTACAGGGACTACAGATGAGGATATATTGTATTATCCTACATCATTCATATTCCTGTTGTCATGGTCGTGAATTGTGTGTTTCAGGGGCTATGAATGAGGATATATTGTATTATATCATTCATATTCCTGTTGTCATGGTCGTGAATTGTGTGTAACAGGGGCTATGAATGAGGATATATTGTATTATCCTATATCATTCATATTCCAGTTGTCATGGTCATGAACTGTGTGTTACAGGGACTACAAATGAGGATATATTGTATTATCCTACATCATTCATATTCCTGTTGTCATGGTCATGAATATTGTGTTACAGGGACTACGAATGAGGATATATTGTATTATATCATTCATATTCCTGTTGTCATGGTCGTGAATTGTGTGTTACAGGGGCTACGAATGAGGATATATTGTATTATATCATTCATATTCCTGTTGTCATGGTCGTGAATTGTGTGTAACAGGGGCTATGAATGATATATTGTATTATCTAATATCATTCATATTCCTGTTGTCATGGTTGTAAATTGTGTGTTACAGAGGCTACGAATGAGGATATATTGTATTATCCTACATCATTCATATTCCTGTTGTCATGGTCATGAATTGTGTGTTACAGGGGCTACGAATGAGGATATATTGTATTATCTAATATCATTCATATTCCTGTTGTCATGGTCGTGAATTGTGTGTTACAGGGGCTACGAATGAGGATATGTTGTATTATATCATTCATATTCCTGTTGTCATGGTCATGAATTGTGTGTTACAGGGGCTATGAATGAGGAGTTGACCACTTAGTGTCCTATATATTCCATCCCTCCATCAGCTGCTTCTTCTTTGGTGAGGAGGATTGTCGTCCCCACTGTATTCTTCATCATCCATCATCATCATCGTCGTCGTTGCTGATTTGACAGTGTCTGAAAGTAGGGAGGACTGTGCAGTGGATAGGAATGTGTCTGTGCACCGAGAGACACTATTAGACAGGGAGGGAAGGGAGTATTGGACAGGGAGTGTTAGGATCATCGTGTGGATTGTCAGGGGAAGGAAGGGACAGAAGTGTGGATGTGGGTGTTGTAGTGCACATGAAACTGTGGCTTTGCTCTTGTGCACACATATTCATACACGTGTAGATGTGTGAGGACACACACACACACACACACACATACATCTAATATAACAATTTGTGAAGAGAAATAAATTGAAATCTCATACAGGTACACACACACACACACCACTATCAAATATCACATTTGTGAAAAGACATAAAATTAAATCTTACACACTCACACACTCACACACACACACACGCACACACACACATACACACACACACACTACATGTAAAACAGCACACACTGTAGACAGTTCACTCAAAATAATGTTTTATCTCGTTGCTTCTTTTGAAAATGTTAAGCTTACATTGTTCAACTTAATGTTTTCAGTTGTCAGATTTTTTTGAGAATATAAATTTGATGAAAATGGTTTCTTGTCTTTTCATTTTTGAAACAAATACATATACAGACAAGAAAAGGATGGGGAAAAAATGGGTGGCACTGCTCTTGTGGCTATGTGCTCTCCCCTGGGGAGAGCAGCCCGAATTTCATGCAGAGAAATCTGCCGTGATTTAAAGCAGAATACAATACCTGGCTATTTTCAAGCAATCAAAGCTGGGTCAGTCAGAGCACTCGCTTTCCCCCAGCTAAGGTTAAGAAGTATCGAGCGTGGTTACCACTTGGATGGGTGACCGTTTGCGCGCCTTGGCTTCAGTACAGTCCCCAAGTTCACCCAGCTGTAAATAGGTACCTGCCCTCTTTAGGGTCAGGGAAGGTAAAGCAGCGAGGGAGAGGGGATGGGCGCCACCCTCAATATGCTGGCCCCTAGAGAAGCTGAGGTCTCTGACGCCTCACTCTCCTACTACCTTACAGGTTATGGGACACCTTTACCTTACTTTAAAAGCTGGGTGAGACACTGACAGCGCTATTGCCTTTGTAGTGTTGCCTCTTCTGTGGACAGATTGTTGAATATTGTCTTCCTTGCACAGTCTTTATGGCAGCTTCATTGGGATGACAATTTTTGGACAAGTCTGGGTTTTATTCATAGCAAAAAGAGTAGGCCTACTTCTTATGCGTTTGAACGCTCAGACAGCAACTATTATTGTCTATCGTATGAGTAAAAATGCCTTGTGCTGCTGTTAAGTGTCTCACAAGTTGGGCCCAGTGCATCTAACTTGAGTGTGGGAGAGAATTATTACCTTTTAAGTCTCTCTGGAAAAAGGCAGGAGAATGGACCGAAAAAGCAGAAATTAGGCAAGGAGGAGGTGACAGGAAAAAAAAGGAACAAGGCAGGAACAAAGAAAGAGATAGAAAAGAGGGAATTCCTAGCACAGAATTTTCAGAAGGTTGGGATGCCCTTTATACTGACAGGACCCCTAGCATCTCCCTTGTGGGGAGAAGGGGGGGGGGGGGGGAAGAGTACTCAAATATAAACATTCAGTGAGACCAAATTATCATTTCTTTGATTGTTCATTTAATCCTGCAACCTTGTCACTAATTCAAACAGAGACAGGGTTGTCCCATGAAGCTGTTTCTATACCCTCAGTACCCACAGCTCAAACTCAACTCAACTCAACTGTCCCCATCGTCACTGTCATCAGTAGGAGCTCCACAACACAATGCCACCAGGGTTTGCCATCTTTCTCTCCCGTGTCTCTGACACACCACAGCAGCTTATGAAAAAAAACCCTTTCATACGGCGTAACCTTTCCTGAAGGCAACAGTGAACACAGTTCTAACATTGAAAGAATAGGAATAGATTAATCCACAGGTACTTAAGGCCTTAAATCAATTTTTGGACAGACAGTAGCTGAGTGGTTAAGACCATTCGACTTCAATCCCCAAGGGTCCATGAAGTCCTGGGTTCGAATCTCGGCAGTGTCTGGTGAAATTAAGGGTGGGGATTTTTAGTCCATCTCCCGGGTCAACTTCAACTGCAGACCTGCCAGTGCCTTCATTCCCTTCATGTACATACACATGCAGAAGATTACATATAAAATATATGCACATTAAAGATTCTGAAATTCAATTTATGTCGGTGTTCAGTGGGTCACGGAAACACAAGCATACCCACCACATACATCCCCAACGTCTGAATGTGGCTGCCTTCATGGTAGGCTAAAACGGTCACAGACGCAAAAACTCACCATTGGTGAACCTCGAAGCTCTAGCCAAGAAAAAAACCCACGAAAAAACCCAACCAACCAAAAAGCCATTGAGTGAGTCCAGATTAGACCAACCAACCAACCAACCAAGCAAACAAACAAAACTGGAACAGAGGAAAATCATAAGCATTCCTAAATATTTTAGCTATATTTTTAAAACACTCCTGCGCATTCCTGAATATCTACACTTTACCAAAGTTCACTCGACTGCACTAGAAAGAAACACATTCTCTCTCTCTCTCTCTCTCTCTCTCTCTCTCTCACACATACACTCACTCTCTCACACACTCACAATCATTCCAGCTAACGAAAAGCATCACGCAAAGTCCTTAACATGGACTGAACGCTGGTCCTGACTATAGAGGACAAGATGGTGAAGATGATCGTGAGTATCATGGAGTTGAGAAAGTTTCTCAAGAAATCCAACACATCCTCCACAACCTGTAAGAAAACTGAAATCCACATCACCTGTGACCTTTCTGGTACCATTCACCTTCAGAACCACACACCGACATGTTCACGATAGCCACATACAGCACAAACAGCAACCTGGCCAGAACCATCACTGCAACTAACTAGGAAGCGTGGGCAGGGTCATTCCATGATTATTTCCACTTTGAAAACGGCTTACTCTAAATGTCACCTTTATGGAGAGAGAGAGTCTGGTAGCTCTGTTGTCTCAGTGTTTAATCTTTGGTAGTAAAATCAACAACAAAAAATCCCTACACCTCACCTCCCCAAAAAGATTTACTTCAGCATCAAGTATGCCTGCCTACACGACAATATGAAATTAATGTCAAGCAAACAATACATTACCAACAGGAGTACGCAACAACAAAAATACAAAACCAAACCTTAGCAGTTGATTAGAAAGGAAGCACACAGCAAAATAGGATACTTATAAAGCAGCTGGGATTCCCATCAAGCTTATTATTCTTCGACTCCCAAAACGCCAGCAAAGAAGACGGCATATGATACACTGTCATTCAAATCCAAACCTTCAGTAGTCAAAACTGACTGTAGCCCACCATAAACTTGACTGTGAAAGACAGTGGTTGTCACCATATTCTCCTATACTGGAAGCACAGAATTCATATTTTAGCCCTCAAAACAAACTCTCTGCTTTGCTGATGAATAAACGGGCAAAAAAGCCAGGGCTGAAAGAAAGTTCCTCAGACAGCAGAAAGATTTTCTTGATCTCAAAAGTGATGATCCCCTCTATAGTGGCTTGTTATTCTATTCACAAAGTGATGGTCTATCTGTCTCTTCACATATTTATCCTCAGTTGTGAAAATCCCCACTTGGATCAATTCGCACACTTGACACAGATTAAAAGCTCATCGTAAAAATATGTTGTAACACTGTGACGACGACTCATTACGTTCTTGTTTACTGTGTGATGACGTCAGTGGTTCAGATGTGGAAAGCGATGATGTTGTCTTTACAGTGATGACGTTCGTGATATTGTTGTCACAGACTGATGACGTTGGTGACAATTTTGGCATAATGATGAGGCACATGACTCTCTTGTCATAGGAGGGTAATTATACGTGACGTACTTGACATGGAATTATGGCATATTGTGGCATTCTTGTCATGGACTGTTGGCACATGGTTGGCTTTTGTTGGCAGAAATAGTCAGTTCTGAATCTATCCACACCACTGAAATGAAGATGACATTGGGTTAGCAGAAGAATTTTGCAGATACTGATGATGAATGATTCCTAACATTGCTGTTTGAAAGAAAATTATTATATTATATAATTATTTATATTATAGATATATGCCTATCTTCCTCTCTCTCTTTAAGACAATAAACGGTAGGTCACGTGTGCAACACGCATTCAACGCAGGCTTAAGAACCCACGGCAACAAGACAGTGTTGTTCCTGGCAAAATTCTGTTGAAAAATAGTCACTGATAGGGAAACAAATACACTTAAAAACCGGACTTCTTTTTTTTTAAATACATATAAACGTGGCGCTGCTAGAGTCTCCTCCGAAAGACTTGGTCTTCAGTTGGATTTTGCCATCAAAACTGGAAAGAAAGGGCAAGGCTGGGAATCGAACCTAGAACCTCGCGGTTACTTGTTAAGCAGGTGAACGTCTAAACTGTTCTGCCACTTTTCCTCTTTAAATAAAAGTTTCACTAACATTCAGACTCCGTTCTTGATTCTGCACGATTACTTGATGCCTAACTCAACAAGGTTTTTGAATGAGACTAAAAACTCAGATCTCGTAATCGAACTTCTTTACCTTTTTTGTTGAACGCTCTGACAGCAACTATTGATGTCTGTCATATGAGCGAAAAAGCGTTGTGCTGCCGTTAAGATCCTGACAAATTAGGCCCAGCGCATCCGACTTCCGCGTGGGAGAGAACTGTTAAACTTCAAGTCTTTCTGGGGCAAAAAAAAAGAATGGACCAAGAAGGCAGAAAATAGACAAGAAGACAAGGAGGTGACAGGAAAAAGAAAAGGAACAAG
>CM054164.1:40335158-40340158 GCA_028751875.1 Rapana venosa | reverse complement strand
TGTTGTCGTCGTCGTCATTGACATTTCTTTGGTCTCAATTTCAACTCAGTTTTACACACACACGCGCGCGCGCGCACGCAGACACACACACACACACACGCGAGACACAAACACTCAAACGTGTGCGTGCAAGCACACACTGGCGCATGCACACACAAACACACATACAGACCGTGCACACACGCATGCTACACACATTTACAATCACGTAGCAGAGCTTGGCGATCTACACACTCAAGCATGCATGCATGCACGCACGCAAGCACACACATACACGCACGTGCGCGCACACACACACATTCTACATGTCCGTACACATGTACACACGCACACACACGCACGCGCACACTACATGCCCGTACACACACAGACACACAGACACACAGACACACACACATACATTACATGCCGACACACACACACACACACACACACACACACACACACACACACACACACCACACACACACACACACATACATGCCCGTACACACACACAACAACACACACTACAGCACTACACACAACACACACACACACACACACCACACACACACACACACACACACACACACACACATCATGCCCGTACACAATCACACACACACACACACACACACACACACACACCCACACACACACACACACACACACACACACACACATCCACACAACACACACACACACACACACACACACTACATGCCCGTACACACACACACCACGCGCGCGCGCACTACATACCGTACACACACACACACACACACACACCCGATACACACACACACCACACTACATGCCCGTACACACACACTACATGCCCGTACACACACACACACACACACACACACACACAACATGCCCACACACACACACACACACACACACACACACACACACACACAGCCCGTACACACACACACACACACCCAACACACACAACACACACACTACAGCCCGTACACACCAACACACACACACACACACACACACACACACACACCACACACACACACAACAGCACACATGCCGTACAACACAACACCACACACACGCATACACACACCGTCGGTACACACACACAACACACACCACACACCACTACATGCCCGTACACACACACACACACACGCATACACACACCGTCGGTACACACACACACACACACACACTACATGCCCGTACACAACACACACATGCCCGTACACACACACACGACACACACCACACTACACACACACACAACCACACACACACACCACACACACCGTCGGCACACACACACACCATCGGAACACACACACACACACCACACACACACACCGTCGGTACACACACTACACACACACACCACACACACACACACACACACACACAACACACACCGTCGGCACACACACACACCATCGGAACACACACACACACACACACACACCGTCGGTCCACACACACACACCAACACACACACACACACACACACACACACACTTAATTGCTGCACACGCTGTTTAACACACTTCTGTTAAAAACACTTCACAAAGCAGACTAGACGCTTGAACAAACGCGAAGGTTGCGAAACAAGAATTTCTCACTTCAGAGAACATCGGGTTAATTGCCGCTATCGAGTATTGTCTTAATTACAGCAATTACAGCTGACTGCCTCCAACTCCCCATCCATTTTTTCCTCTTTCTTTCTTTCCTTTGCTCTGACATCCGCTTCGAAGAAGGTGATTGAATGGAACACACAGTCAGACAGGAGGTGAAGTCAGTCAGTCAGTCAGATCAATGGCAAAATGACGTCAAGATGTCAATTTCCGCATCGCTGTGCCGGAACCGGAAATGTCCTTCCCAGGTTCGAGAAAGATGGCTTTGAACTTTAGAATGAAAAAGAGACACCCCCCCCCCCCCCCCCGCCTCCCTCTCCCCTAAAAAGAGACAGTTTAAAAAAACCCACCCAAAACACCCCTAACAAACCAGTCGAGGATTGAATTGTCTAGAAGACTGAATTGATTTGCGGATAATGGGAGTCACGTGGGTTTCATTCAAGAAGATGTTGGGTTGTTCAACGTTTTGTCGTCACAGACATCTTAATTGATCGAGTGCATCCGACCATATGAAGAGCTCCTGGCTTCAATAGAAAAACAACAACAACAACAACAACCGCGAACTAAAGTGGTTCGGGCACGTCACACGTACGTCTGGACTGGCCAAGACTGTCCTACAAGGAACAGTACATGGAGGGAGGCGAACAAGAGGCAGACAGAGAAAACGATGGGAAGACAACATCAGAGAGTGGACTGACTGGCCTTGACTCGGAACGATTTGCTACGGAAAGCAGAGGACCGCGGGGAGTGGAGGAAGCTGGTTGCAAAATCTTCAGTGGTGCCCCCACGGTCCAGGGGACTAGAGGATAGGTGAAGGTGAAGATGGTGGCTTCGGGAAGTTTTCATAGCGATGTTAGTTGAACAGAAGACAATAATGTCTTCTTCGTCGATGTGGAACACTCAGACAACAACTATACTACTGTATAATTATAGGCCTAACATGGAGAAGTTCAAATATGAACGTTAAAGACCCAGTAATTCATGTCGACGTTCGGCGGATTAGGAAACGTAAACATACCCAGCATAGGCCTACATTCCCGAAGTCGGATAATAATAATAATAATAATAATATATGGAATTTATAGAGCGCTATATCTTGCAATTACAAATCAGAGCGCTTCCATTCAATCCGCTCCTACACAAGCAACAACAATGATTCACAATATTCTAACAAATTCAAATGTACACACACACACACACACACACACACACACACACACACACACAAACACACACACACACACACACACACACACACACACACACACACACACACACACACACACACACACACACACAAATCTTAGGTTTGAAATAGGTATGTCTTGAGACTGGATTTAAAGCTGTCGTAAGTAAGCTTTTCACGAAGGGAGAGAGGGAGGTCATTCCAGATTGATGGACCAGAAATAGAGAAAGAGCGACGGTCAACAGTGGATTGGTTGAATCTAGGTTTTCGTAAGCCCAGGGTATCTGCAGCAGAGCGGAGGGAACGAGAAGGAGTGTACAGGTGAAGACATTCACAGAGATATGAGGGTGCTGTTTTGTGGAGACATTTGTAACAGAGGGTACTGATCTTGTACTTTACTCTCTGTGGCACAGGCAACCAGTGGAGAGATTGCAGGAGTGGAGTAATATGCTCAGATTTTTTCTTTCCGAGGACTAATCGAGCTGCAGAGTTTTGTATGCGTTGAAGAGAGTGGATAGATGATGCTGGCAGACCAGCCAAAAGAGACTTACAATAGTCCAGACGTGAAAGAATAAGAGATGTAACAAGTTTGGATGTTGCATCAGTGGACAGGTACTTTCGGATTGCACTTATACGCCGTAATTGATAGTAGCAAGACTGGCAGGTCTGGGTGATGAATTTTTGCGTAGAGAGTGTGTTGTCAATAACAACACCTAGATACTTAACTGTGGTGGATAGCTGGATAGCGGAACTGAGGTATTGCCAAATTCTATTGAATCTGTTGTGATGGAAGAGAGTTTGTGTTTGATCCCTATAATCATGGCTTCGGTTTTATCTGCATTTTGCTGTAACTTGTTTTATATCATCCAGTTTTGAATGTCTTGAAGGCAAAGTGACATATTTGACAAGAGAGAAGGCAGATTTTCAGGAGTGTCACTGCTTTGAATCTGAGAGTCATCAGCGTAGAAATGATGGTTGATCTGGTGACGGTTTATTATGTATTAGAGTGGAACAGTGTAGAGAGTGAACAGGACAGGGCCCAGAACTGATCCTTGTGGGACTCCACATTCCAGTTTTGCAGAAATTGATTGAATTTTGTTTTTGTTTTGTTTTGGAATGGGCTGTGAATGTGCACTGCCATGTGTGTGTGTTTTGTTTTGTTTTTGTTTAATGTCCATTCACTACTTGGTGATAAGAACACACCCGCATTCAAACCAACATTCTCTCTCTCTCTCTCTCTCTCTCTCTCTCTCTCTCTCTCTCTCTCTCTCTCTCTCTCTCTCTCTCTCTATCTATCTATCTATCTATCTATCTATCTCTAATGTATGTTTATTTATATTCTCACAACTGTCTACAATATAGGTCTTACTGGGGAAGAATATATAATCTCAGCAACTGATGTTATGAACTGCTGAGAGTCATATAAAACTTCTTGAACAGTGGCATATTTTTCATGAATATCTATTCCTCTCCTTTTAAACAGGTCAGTTAGGATTGGGCAATCAAACAATAAATGGTGGATTGAAAGAGATTGAGAACAGCAACATGTCACATATTTAGAATATTTGGTGTTCCATGCATTTAGCCTCATTTTATATATTAAAATTTCTACTTTCCGTGAGCAAGAAATGTTTTCAAAGTGTGCTTTCTTCATTTTGGAATGCATACAATTCATCAATTTAGCATTAATTTCATGCGAGGACAATGCGAGATTGGAATCAAACGTTTCAATGTTACAATCAGAGGCACATTGTTTTGCTAAAGAATCAACCAACTCATTCCAATAGATTCCACAGTGAGAAGGGACCCAGCAAAAAGTTATTTGTATGCCGCTGCTTGCAATACAATGTATCAAGAATTTAATCTCATATATAATATCTTTCCTTATGTTCCCCTGCCAGTGCTTAAGTGCCATCAATACTGCTTTTGAGTCAACGCAAAAAAGAATGTGGCGAATATCAAGCGCAGTATTTGACAAAAAATTCAAGGCTATAAGAATTGCAAACAATTCACACGTAAAAATAGAAAAATGTTTTCCTAAATGAAATGATTTTTGTACTTTTAAAACAGAAATCACAAATGCTGCTCCATTTCTTCCTGATTCCAGTACAGAACCATCAGTATACACTTTTAAATAATTAGAATAATTACTTTCAATGTGACTTTTTACATCAACGAGGAGCAAATTTTGATCTTCATTCTGTGTGTGT
>CM054164.1:40320158-40332658 GCA_028751875.1 Rapana venosa | reverse complement strand
AGGAAGGGGGCAGGTATTGAACAGCTTAAACTGCAGCAAGAATAATTACAAAAGTTTGCCAACAGGGCTTTTAACTAAACAACTATCTCCAACATAATCACATTATCGGCCAATTATTGTTCAAATGACAAATTTGAATATATGTGTGTATGTATGTGTGTGTGAGTGTGTGTGTTTGTGTGAGAGTGTGTGCACGCACACATGCATGTGTATGTGCTGCCTGCACACGCGGGTTTGGGTGTACACTTGTGTGCATGCAAGCGCGAATGTGTGTATGTAGATGGAGGGCTGTAAGCCGGGCATTGATGAAGAAAGAAAGGAAGAAAGAGGAGAGAGAGAGAGAGCTGATGTGTGTGAAGATAAAACTCTCCACAAAAGGGACAGGTCCCCTGTTGGTCAGTGAAGCGTGAGCAGATGAGAATCAGACATCCTGCCTGCAATCCTTCCTTAGGCTTACCTGCCCACTGTTGTCCTATCAACGCCACCTATTATCATATTAGTCCTTCTGATATCTTTCTTTCTCTCTCTCACTTGTAGGCACACGTCTGCATTACATCTCATATTTACCACCTATCGGTCCATTCCCGCATCTCTCTCCTACACACGTGTCTGCCCTGCAGCCCTAGCTTAGGCTTGCCTTCACCGCCTGTCATAATAGTCTGTTATGATGTCTCTGTCCTACACATAGGTCTGCCCCTGCAGTCCTACCTTAGGCTTACCTTCACCTCAGAACACCGCCTGTCATAATAGTCCATTATGATGTCTCTGTCCTACACATAGGTCTGCCCCTGCAGTCCTACCTTAGGCTTACCTTCACCTCAGAACACCGCCTATCATAATAGTCCATTCTGATGTCTCTGTCCTACACACAGGCTAGGTCTGCCCTGCGTTAGTGCCTAGCTACCCAGTGTTGTCCTGCCCACATCACCTATCATTCATTTCATTCTGATATCTCTGGCATACATACACGTCTTCCTACAGTCCTACCTGCCCACTGTCCTTCTCTGAACACCACCTCATAATAATTATTAGTCAATTCTTATACCTCTGTGAACGCACATGTCTACCCCGCAATCCTACCTTAGGCTTACCTATCCACTGTCGGCCTTTGAGTACTACCAATTGTATGAATCCATTCTGATATCTCTCTCATACACGCATGTCTTCCCTACAGTCCTACCTACCCACTGTCGCCCTCTCAACACCACCTATTACAGTAGTCCATTTTGATATTTCTGGTACAGGCATGTCTACTCCGCAACACTACCTTCCCACTGTCGCCCGGTACACACCAGGTATCATTCCGTTCCATTCCCACATCTCTCTCGTACACACATGTCTGCCCCTGCAATCCTACCTGCCCACTGTGGCCCTCTCAACATCACCTATTATAATTATTAGTCCATTCTGATGTATCACTCTCGTACACATACGTCTGCCCCTGCAATCCTACCTTACCTGCCCATTGTCACCCTCTGAACACCACCTATCATTTCATTTTGTTCCTACATCTCTCTCTACCCTCATGTCTGCCCTGCAATCCTCCCTACTCACTGTCGCCATGTACATACCATGATTATATCATAGTAGTCCATTCTGATACCTCTCATATATGCATGTCTACCCTGCAATCCTACCTTACCTGCCCACTGTACTGTCACCCTCTGAACACCACCTACCATATCAATCCATTCTGATATGCTGACATAATTATACACAGGTCTGCCCTGCATTAGTACCTACCCAGTGTTGCCCTGCACGCACCACCTATCATTCATTTCATTCCAACGTCTCTCTCATATTCCACCACCTATCATAATAGTCTGTTCTGATATCCCTCTCCTACACACACCTCTTCCCTGCAATCCTACCTTAGCTGCCCACTGTCGCCCCCTGAACACCACCTTTCATAATAGTCTGTTCTGATATCTTTCTCATACACGCGTCTACCTTGCATTAGTACCTACCCACTGTCGCCTCTGAACACCACCTTTCATAACAGTCTGTTCTGATAGCTCTGTGTACAGGCAGGTCTGCCCCTGCAATCCTATGGTACTTTCACATGGTCCACCTCTGAACATCATCTATCATTCTATTCTGACATCTCTCACATGCCTGTGTTTACCACATAATTATCCTTCCATTCCCACATCTCTCTCATACGCACCCTTTACATAATAAAATCTATCATGATTACCCCCTATCAGTCACACCAGCATCTGGTCTGGCCAAGACTGTCCTACAGGGAACAGTACAAGGAGGGAGACGAAGAGGCAGACAAAGAAAACGAAAGGAAGACAACATCAGAGAGTGGACTGGCCTTGAGTGGAAGGATTTGCTAGGGAAAGCAGAGGACTGTGGGAAGTGGAGCAACATCTTCACTGGTGCCCCCACTGGACTAAGGCAGATGAGGTGTGGTGAGTCCATTCCCATATCTCTCTCTCATAGGCACATGCCTGCATTATTTTTCCTGTTTTAAGCTGATGAACTGATAACAATTTCATGAAGCTAGAAAATGTTTGATTGATTGATTGATCTACATAATCAATTCATCAAGTGATTATTTTTATCGATACGTTCCTAAACTCTTATTCATTTTATTTGTTTATTTAATGATACATTTATTCACTTATTTCTTGCTTTATTTCTACAAATACTCTGATTTAGGCCTGTCAATGTAGTTAGTTAGCTGTTCATGTGTAAAAAGAAAAACGAATCAACCATTGTGAGAGTAAAGTTATGAAACTGGAGCTAGGCCCTTTTGAAAAACAAACTAACAAACAACAGCAACAACAACAACAACAACAACAACAACAAACCAGCCAAGCAACCAGTTAACCAGCCATCTATCCAACTAAACAACCAGCTAAACAAACAAAACATCGATTCTCTGATAGATTCTTTTACCCTTCTTTAATCATCTTGTCATTCAAATCAGCATTATTAGATGTAATTATTGTTATCTGGTGCGAATAACGCTTAGGCCTAATATACCGAAAACCATCTATCTTTAAAATCAAAATTAGAACTTGGAGGTCTCTCTCGAGCGGATGGATGCCCGTGCGCATGCATGCGTGTGTGTTTGCGCGTGCGGGTGTGCGTGTGTGTGTGTATGAAGGCAGTTGAGGAAGTGTCCAGCATAGGACTGTCGGATGAAAATTTGCATATTTTATGTGATTGAGGGGACATGTGATGAGTGAATATTGTTTCTGAAGTGATATCTTGCAATGTTTTGATTAACACCCCATTTTCTCTTTTTATGACGTAAAACGTTGCACGACATGAAAGAGCACAGTGTGATACTTTTTTATTTATTTTTTTTTCTTCTCATTTTTCATACAGCATTGTGTTAACATTGCAGTAGCCTAGGGCTGACATGGTTGTATTAATTTTGATGGATACATTTTTCTGGAGTGGTGAATGTTTTGAGAATGCAATAACTTGTGAGTATAGTAACTATTATGAAAATGCAAAAAAAACCCCCAAAACACCCCAACTAATGAGCATTAATGATTTCAAATGTTATGATTTATGATGTGTTTGATGTTTGTATTTTGTATATGAGAAGGTTTTAACATTATCAGGTATAAATCCATCAATAACTTTGTTCACAGGTCTATTATCTTTTTGTGATATCCTGGGAAGCAGTTAAGGTGAACTGATTTTTTTGGGGTTGATTTTTTTTTAAGCTGTGTTTTGTTTTGATTTTTGGCTTACGACAGTCTTTATTTAGTCATGATGTTGGAATATGCTTATACAAGAGTATACAGTTATGAGTGCACTCCAGGGTATTATGCCAAAGTCTTACCAAACTTATGTGAATTTTTTTTTCATTTTCCACTTTTCATCTTCAATTTTTTGCCCCACAATGTGTATTATGGCCAAAGGCCGATGTACATTAAACCATTTCAGAGTTCAGAGTTCAGAGTTCTCTCTCTCTCTCTCTCTCTCTCTCTCTCTCTCTCTCTCTCTCTCTCTCTCTCTCTCTCTCTCTCTCTCTCTCTCTCTCTCTTCTTGCGCACACGTTGAATCCTTTTCCGCTTTTCGAAAGAGTAGGCCATTGTGTACCGGTGGGAACAGATGACAAAATTTTAAAAAACTGCATACACACGGGGACTAAATGTAAGAAAAAGTACATCAGTGCTTATTCCGTTATCCTCGATATGAAAAAACAAATAAATAAATAAATATGAACTGTCTCTGTGTCTCTGTCTCTGTGTCTCTGTCTGTATGTCGCTCTCTCTCTCTCTCTCTCTCTCTCTCTCTCTCTCTCTCCCCACCAATACAAGGAATCAGTGAAGCAGAACGATCAATTAGACTGTCATTGTAATTAGGAGGAAGAAGGAGAGGGGGGTGGGGGTGGGGGCGGATCTGGGGAGAATACTATGTATTCTGCGCGCGCGCACGCAAGCACGCACGCACGCAAGCACGCACACACACTTGCACACACACGCACGCACGCACGCGAGAGAACGACAAAGAGTACGCGTGCACTCTCTCTCTTTCTCCCCCCCCCCCTTTCTCTCTCTCTCTCTCTCTCTCTCTCTCTCTCTCTCTCTCTCTCTCTCTCTCTCTCTCTCTCTCTCTCTCTCTCTCTCTCTCTCACACACACACGCACATAACATTTGAAATTTATTATGACCAGGTTTAGATTTGGCATTTCAGAAATTAGTACACACCAAAATCGCTACAAAACATATTCTGAATTGGATTTGACTTGTCCATTGTGTAAAACTGGAAATGAGGTTGAAATACATTTTATGTTGTGTTGTCCGATTCTCAGTATGCTAAGAGCACGGTATATACCATTGACATTTTACAAATACCCTTGCCACTTTCGTCTGTGTTTACTTTTGTCATCTATGAACGAAAATATTGTCCGAAATGTATCGATCTCCTTATATAAGGCATTCAAATTACGATCAGTGCTGACTTAGTAAAGTTTGTTAAAGTGTGTGTATGTTGAGTGATTTCATTAATATTACCTGTGTACTCTACCCCTTCATTAGGGGCAATGGCCTTTACATGAATAAACATTCCGAATCCGAATCCGAATCACATACACACACACACACACACACACACTGACTGGACTGGATGGAAAAAAAAGCACACGAGTGCATTGTCATCAAAATAAAATAATAACATAAAATAAAAAACAAACACAAACACAAACACACGCACACACCACACACACACAAACACACACAACACAACACACACACACACAACACACACACAAAGGTGAGAGAGGGTGAGCCATAAGGAGCAAGGAGATAACGAGGAGAAAGAACAACACACAACAACAACAACACACACACAAAAGCAAGTCGTCATGCGCAACAATGTAACCACATTATAAGCGGCAAGTTAGGCACATTACGCAATCCAAAGACACTATCTATTCTCATCCACCAGACAAGTGTACCACTCTGCTGGAATATCTGCGCACTAGGTCCAGTCACAGGTGTGAAAAACCATCATTCGCTTAACTACAGAACCGGTATAAGCCGGCTCTATAGGCCCTTCCGCTCAAAGAACTATACTTTTTTATCCGCATCCGGTAGCCATGACTGTCGTTTAAAGTGAGGTCATCGAGATTCCTGCTGTGTTCTTACAGTACTACTGCTGCCACCTACCTACCTACCTACTACCTGCTCCTACCTAGTCTACAACAACCACCTCAACCTACGTTAACCTACCAAAACCTGATAAGCTCCGGCTCTAGGCCTATCCGGCTCGAAAGAACATCTTTTTTTTATCCGCAATCCGGTAGACTATGACTGTCCGGTTTAAATGGAGGTCATCGTGAGATTTCCTGCTGTGTTCTTACCTACCAACCTACGTACCTACCAACCTACCTACCAACCTACCTACCAACCTACCTATCTACCTACATACCTAACTATCTTTGCCTTTATGCCTTGGTCTTCCTTGTCATTGGTGTGTGTTGGTGACCATTAGGGATCCTTGTCATTGGTGTTGATGACCATTAGGGATCCTTGTCATTGGTGTTGGTGACCATTAGGGATCCTTGTCATTGGTGTTGGTGACCATTAAGGATCCTTGTCATTGGTGTTGATGAACATTAGGGATCTTGTCATTGGTGTGTGTTGGTGACCATTAAGGATCCTTGTCATTGGTGTGGGTGACCATTAGGGATCCTTGTCATTGGTGTTGGTGACCATTAGGGATCCTTGTCATTGGTGTTGGTGACCATTAGGGATCCTTGTCATTGGTGTGTGTTGGTGACCATTAGGGATCCTTGTCATTGGTGTGGGTGACCATTAGGGATCCTTGTCATTGGTGTGTGTTGGTGACCATTAGGGATCCTTGTCATTGGTGTTGGTGACCATTAGGGATCCTTGTCATTGGTGTTGGTGACCATTAGGGATCCTTGTCATTGGTGTGGGTGACCATTAGGGATCCTTTTCATTGGTGTGGGTGACCATTAGGGATCCTTGTCATTGGTGTGTGTTGGTGACCATTAGGGATCCTTGTCATTGGTGTGGGTGACCATTAGGGATCCTTGTCATTGGTGTTGGTGACCATTAGGGATCCTTGTCATTGGTGTTGGTGACCATTAGGGATCCTTGTCATTGGTGTTGGTGACCAATAGGGATTTTTGTCATTGGTGTTGGTGACCATTAGGGATCCTTGTCATTGGTGTGTGTTGGTGACCATTAGGGATCCTTGTCATTGGTGTGTGTTGGTGAACATTAGGGATCTTTGTCGTTGGTTTTGGTGACCATTAGGGATGTTCTTGTTTTGTTTTTTGTTTAATGTCCACTCCCTACTGGGTGATAAGGACACGCCCGTATTCAAACCAACTCTCTCTCTCTCCCTCTCTCTCACACGCGCACGCACACGCACACGCACGCACACACACACACACCCGCACACACACGCACATGCACATGTATGCATACATACATACAATACATACATACATACATACATACATACATACATCATACAACATACATACACATACATCACACACACACACGCACACAACATACATACATACATCCACACATACATACATACATACATACATACATACATACATACATACATACATACATACATACATGCATACATACATACATACATGCACATATATACATACATGCATACATACTATACATACATACATACATACAGACAGACAGACAGACAGACAGACAGACAGACAGACACATACATATAGACACACACAGACACACACAGAAACACACACACACACACATAGGTATAGATATATAGATAGATACATACATACATACATACATATACACTCACAACTAACTACAGTAGAGGTCTCACAGGGGAAGAATATATAACCTCAGCTACTGATGTTATGAGGTGCTGAGAGTGATACAAAAGCAGTGGCATATTTTTATCATTTTTTAATGAATATCTATTCCTCTTCTTTTAAACAGGTCAATAAGGATTAGGCAATCAAAAAATAAATGGTGGATTGAAATGGGTTGAGAACAGCTACATGTCACATTTACAGAAAATTTGGTATTCCACGCAATTAGCCTCAGTTTATAATTATAGTAAAATTTCACGTTTACGTGGCCAAGACATATTTTCAAAGTCAGTTATCTTCATTTTGGAATGCATTCAATTCAAAGGGATCTGCTGATGTACTGATATGTGACCTTCCAACATACAATAAATCGCTTCTTACCATCCGGATATTTTTCATGTTTTATGTGATTCAAAATGTACTTAATTTGAATGCTCTTTCTACTGGTGAAAACTCCATTCAAATCGGATGTTTAGTTTCTGAGATATGGGGTTTAGAAAGTGGTATGAATCCCTCTAAGCGGCCATTTTGAGAGAGTGAATGAAGGAAAACTGAATCACAAATTCAATGTTAAATTTTCCTTAGCAACCAATGTTCAATCTTTATGAAACTGTACATGTTGATTGAGTGCATGAAGGAATATATGCTTACAATTTTTGTGTGGTCATTATGTGAATTGTTTCAAATAAAGTAATAATAAATAATAAAAAAAGAACTTTATATAGCGCTATATCGTGCAAAAGCAAATCAAAGCGCATGCATTCATCCTACTCTAACACATGCAACAAGTTACAATTAATAGTTTTTCCAAATTCAAATGTATCATCATCATCAGACCCGTGACCTTGGCGGTCGTGGGGGAGACACGAAAGACGATGCCGTGGTAAGCCTCCTCCATCCATCTCAGTCCTTGGCTCTGCGCAGTAGTGCCGAGTCATTCATCCTGGTCCATTCTCTGATGTTGTCCATCCATAACTTGTTCTGTCTTCCCCTCCTTCTGCCACCTTCGAGTGTTCCCTGCAGTACTGTTTTTGGCAGAGTGTTGTGGCGGGTGACGTGGCCGAACCATGTCAGCTTTTTCTTCTTGACGATGGTGAGAAGGGGTTCCTGTGGACCTGCCAGCCGTTTTATTTGACTCTTGACAAATTCATTGGTCTTTCGTTTTCTCCAGGATATGCCCAGCAGTTTTCTATGGCATTTTGTTTCAAATGACTGGATTCGCTTTGCTGTTTCAGCAGTCAATGTCCAGGTTTCACTTCTGTACAGCAGGATAATCTGAATTAGGGCTTTGTAGAGCTTTAGTTTGATTGGGAAACTGATCTTTTTTTTTTTCCATATGGTTGAGTTTTGTCATGGAAGATTTTCCCATGGCTATTCGATTTTTGATTTCTGTCGCGATCGCCCGTCCTTTGGAGTTGTAGCCCCAAAGGGTATTTAAAAGCGCTACCCCCTCCATTCTGGCCGTTCATGTAAATTTTAGCAGGGGCGTTGCTCGTGCTGTTCACAATCTTTACTTTTCTCCCGACTCACCCCATCCCATATCCCAGCTCTGTTTCTAAAGTCTGTCGAAAGATCTTGCACCTGTTTACTTCCGCCCCATGAGGCAATGTCATGGGAAAACCCGCAAGTTGTTGAGGGGGTGCCGCCAAAGGGGTGGTAAGGGAAGTCATGGAGGTCTCTCCATAATTTTTCCAAAAACAAATTAAACAGGACGGGATAACGGGATCCTTGCGGGCCCCCAAATGTGGTTTTGAAGTAGTCTCCGACCGGGTTTTTTTTTTTTTTTTTTTTTTTTTTTTTTTTTTTTTTTTTTTTTTTTTTTTTAATTTTTTTTTTTTTTTTTTTTTTTTTTTTTTTTCCCCTTTGCCATCTCGTCGAAAAGCCTTCTTGAAAAGTCGGATGAAGTTTGGAACAGTCTCTCGATTTGAAGATGTTTTCCATCAGATGTCATTAAAACTGTTTGATTGGCTCCCCGCCCTGAACCCGTTGGGTTTTGGGTGTTTTTTCTTTCTTTTGCCCCTTTAGTTGATTCAAAATAACTTTGAGCATGATCTTGCTGGCGTGGCTGATGAGCTGATTGTTCTATAGTTTTGGCATTGCGTAAATTCCCCTTCTTGGGCAGGGGTATGATGAGTGATTGTGTCCATTCTGTTGGCCACTGTTTTGTCTCCCAAATCTTCTGACAGATAGCTGTAACATGTGTGATGACTGTTTCGCTACCATGCTTGGGCAGCTCTGCTGGTATGTTGTCTGCTCCTGGGGACTTTCCTACTGGTAAGCTGCGGATGGCTTCTTCCACTTCTTCCCTCAGTATTCCCTCAAATGTATACACACACGTGAATGCACGCACGCACGCACGCATGCGCGCGCACACACACACACACACACACACACACACACACACACCACACACACACACACACACACACACACACACACACACACACAGAGGTTGTACACTTTGGCAGGGTGATGGGGGTTTTGGCTGTTGACGGGAGAATCTTAGGTTTGAAATAAATGTCTTTAGGCTGGATTTTAAAAGTTTCATAAGAAGGCTGTTGGCGAAGGGAGAGAGGGAGGTCATTCCAGATCGATGGACTAGAAATAAGAAAGAGTGATGGCCAACAGTGGACTGGTTGAATCTAGGTATTCGTAAGCACAAGGTATCTGAAGCAGAGCGGAGGGAAAGAGAAAGAGTGTACAGGTGAAGACATTCACAGAGGTGCTGTTTTGTGGTGACACTTGTAACAGAGGGTACTGATTTTATATTTTACTTTCTGTGACACAGGCAGCCAGTGGAGAGATCGCAAGAGAGGAGTAATGTGCTCAAATTTGTTATTTCTGAGGACTAGTCGAGCTGCAGAGTTTTGTATACGTTGAAGGGATTGGATAGATGATGCTGGCAGACCAGCCAAAAGAGAATTGCATTAGTCCAGACGTGAAAGAATGAGAGACGTGACTAGTTTGGATGTTGCATCAGTGGACAGATACTTTCGAACTGCACAAATACGGGGTAATTGATAGTAGCATGACTGGCAGGTCTGGGTGATGAATTTTGCATGGAGCGTGTAATGTCAGTTATGACCCCTTGATATTTTACAGCAGTGGATTGAGGGACTGACGTATTGCCGAATTCTGTTGAAGCTGTTGTGATGGAAGACAGTTTGTGTTTAGTTCCTACAAGCATGGCTTCTGTTTTATCTGCATTTAACTGTAACTTGTTCTGTATCATTCAATTTTGGATATCTTGAAGGTAGTAAGACATATTTGTCAAGAGAGAAGGCAGATTTTCAGGATATTACTGCTAAGAATCCGAGAGTCATCTGCATAAAAATGATGGCTGATATGATGACGATTTATTATATGGGAAAGTGAAGCAGTGTAGAGAATGAAAAGAACAGGACCAAAAACTGATCCCAGTGGGACTCCACATCCCAGTTTGACAGGTGTTGATTGAATCTTGTTTACTGCAGCTGTGTGGAATCGGTCTGTAAGGTATGAACTGAACCAGGTGAGGGCTGTGCCTTTAACACCAAACGTTTTTTTGAGACCTGAGAGAAGAATTGAATGGTCTATAGTGTCGAAGGCTGCAGATAAGTCAAGAAGAGTGAGAAGGGAGATTTTTCATGAGTCAGAAGCGTGCAGAAGCGTGTTTAAGGTGGGACTAGGTGTTGTGGTTGACACGATAGGCAGACTGCAAAAGGGGAAGGAGACTGTTTGAATGAAGGTGGCTGTTGAGTTGTTTAAAAACAACTTTTTCAAGGACTTTAGAGATGAATGGTAGGTTAGATAACAGGTCTATAATTCTTGAGAGTGTTAGTATCGAGGTCGTGCTTTTTGAGTAGAGGTGTGGCTACTGCAGTTTTGAGAGCTGTTGGGAAAATTCCCGAAAGAAGTGATGAATTTACTATTTTTGTGATGGTGGGCATAAGCTGTGGAAGGCACTGAGTAAAAGAGAAGCAGGTATAGGATCAAGATCACATGATTTTATTGTCATTTCTTTCAGGATTGTCTTGATTTCTTTCTCGCTTGTTGGATGAAAGAAAAGGAGAGGAGTGCCAGTGAACTGGGGATCAGGAGGCATAGGGTAAAAAGAAGTCTGATCCAATCTGGAGCGAATGTTGCGGACTTACTTCAGAGAAAAAATAAGGAAATATAGCAGGAAGTTTAGAGTGGCTGTGAACAGTAGGCAGTGGGCTTGCCTTTGCAGAAATGTAAAACCCATCTTAATAATTATAAGCCAGGCATCGTCCTGTTTCCCAGAGGAAACCCAACCCAACGCTGACGTCACGCTTAACGCTCCGCCGACCACAAAGGCCACGCTGGGTCGGTGGTCTAGCGGTAACGCGAATACTTAGAAAGCGAAAAGTCCTGGTTCGATCCGGGTCCGTGTCACGATCGCTGTTTGTGGCCGAAACTGTTTTCCTCCCCCTGTCCACTAGACCGTGAGTGGTGGTCTGAGTGTTTGGTATTTTCTGTGTGTGTTGGATGAGACCATAAGCTGAGAGGGCATCACGTATTTAGTGCACGTAAATGAACCCCCGGCAACAAGAGGGTTGTTCTAGGGTGAAAGTGAGAAATAATATACACGTGCAGACTGTCCGTCCACTTCTTAAGAATAATGCTAGGACCAAACTGAAAGTCCTCTGAAACAAGAAGATCATCACCATGACCCCCCCCCCCCTCTCTCTCTATACATACATACATACATATATATATATATATATAAATATAAAAACACGCAAAGAAGGAAGGTGGCAGGATGGTTAAGACGTTTGCCTGCCAACAAGTACACCGTGAGGTTCTGGGTTCGATTCCCAGCCTCGCCCTTTCTTCCCAGTTTGACCAAAAAATCGAACTGAATGTCAAAGTCCTTCGGATGAGACTATCCCCGTGTGCAAACGCATGCAGAACATCTTGCGCACACGTATAATCCTGTTCCACTTTTCGAAAGAGTAGGCCATTGTGTGCCGGTGGGAACAGATGACGACAAAATTTACAAAACTGCATACACACGGGGACTGGGTGTAAAAAAGCACATAAGTGCTTATACAATTATCCTTTATATAAAAGAATAAATATAAAAAAAAACCCGCATAATTATGTGTGTGAGCGCGTGTGCGTCTGTGTGTGTATGTGTGTCTGTGTCTATGTGTGTGTGTGTGTTGTTTGTGTGTGTGTG
>CM054164.1:40290158-40297658 GCA_028751875.1 Rapana venosa | reverse complement strand
TCTCTCCTCCTCTCTCCCCCCCCCTCTCTCTTTCCCTCTACCTCTCTCTCCCCCACGCCCTGCTCTCACGTTTAAGTTTACCTAAGTTATGTACATAGTGAATGTAATCTATGATAATGTCCTCTCTCTCTCTCTCTCTCCTCTCTCTCTCTCTCTCTCTCTCTCTCTCTCTCTCTCTCTCTCTCTCCCCCCCCCCTCCTCTCTCTCTCTCTTTTCTCTCCCTTTATTTATCTATAAGCTGTAGAGGCCTTCATATATTGAAGCTTATAATGAATTGTTCCGCACCCAATGCCACCACAGTCTACTCTACTCACCTCACCTCAACTGTCTCCATCACTGCTGTCGTCGGTAGGAGCTCACGCAATGCCACCACCAGGTTTCGCCATCTTTCTCTGTCTCTGCTGAGTTCTACCATCTCCTGTAGCCCTCCTCCCAGACCGCTGATCTCAGTGATGATGTTGGCAATGTAGGATGTTGGTGGTTCTGCCTCTTTTTCTTTCTGCTTTCAACCTTACTTTGGAGAACTGTCGTCCTTATTTGTCTCTGTGTTTCTGTTTAAAACGCATGACCTTTTTTTTCTTTTTCTTGTTGAAGTTGAAAGCTGAACCATCTGGTAGAAAGGACTTTCTTCTGGTGTTAAATTTTTTTTATAGAGTTACTTTCTTTCTTTCTTTCTTTCTTCCTTCCTTCCTTCCTTCCTTGCTTCCTCCTACTTCCTCCTCCTCCTCCTTCCTCCTTCCCTCTCTTCTTCTTCTTCTTCTTCTTCTTCTTCTTCTCCTCCTCCTACGTCGTTTGTCGTTCGTCATCGTCGATTACTAAGGCAGCAACTATCGTTGCCTATTATTATGAGTGAAAATGCGTTGCGCTGCCGTTAAGCGCCTGACAAGTCAGGCCCAGCGCATCCGACTTGGGCGTGACAGATAATTGTTATCTTTAATTTTTTTTACTGGAAAAAAGGGGGTAGGTGAATGGACCAAGAAGGCAGAAAATACACAAGGAGATAAAGGAATTACAAGAAACCAGGCAGAGAGGAGAGAGAGAGAGAGAGAGAGAGAGAGAGAGAGAGAGAGAGAGAGAGAGAGAGAGGAGAGAGAGCGTGGACTGGAGAGAGATTTCATTTATTTATTTATTTTTATTTTATTTATACATTTCATTTTATTCTTTCATATCGAGGATTATGGAAGAAGCACTTATGTGCTTTTTCAACATCCAGTCCCCGTGTGTATGCGGATTTGTGAATTCTGTCATCTGTTCCCACCGGCACACAATGGCCTACTCTTTCGAAAAGCGGAACAGGATTTAACGCGTGCGCGAGATGTTCTGCGCGCGTTCGCACACGGGACCTCGGTTTATAGTCTCATCCGAAGGAGAGAGAGAGAGAGAGAGAGAGAGAGAGAGAGAGAGAGAGAGAGAGAGAGGAGAGAGAGATGAGAGAGAGAGAGAGAGAGAGAGAGAGAGGAGACCCGAACTCGAACTCGAACTCGAAAGATTTATTCACAAAAAGGCCATTGGCCCATGCATGAAGGGGGATTGCCAAACTGCTCAGTATTTTAGTGAGAACAATAAGTAACTAAAAAAACCAAAATGTTATTGAATACCCACAACTACCACAATAAAAATCAGTTCCAAAAAAATGACTTAAGAAACAGAGAGAGGAGAGAGAGAGAGAGAGAGAGGAGAGAGAGAGGAGAGAGAGAGAGAGAGAGAGAGAGAGGAGAAGTGAGAGGGAGAGAGAGATGGGAGAGAGAGAAGGGGAGAGAGAGAGAGAGAGAGAGAGAGGAGAGAGCGGAAGAGAAGAGAGAGAGAGAGAGGGAAGAGAGAGAGAGAGAGAGGGGGGGGGGGGGGGGGGAGAGAGAGAGAGGAGAAAGAGAGAGAGGGGGGGGGAGAGAGAGACAGGGAGAGAGAGAGAGAGTGAGAGAGGGAGAGTGAGACAGGGAGAGAGAGAGAGGGAGAGAGAGAGAGGGAGAGAAAGAGATGGAGAGAGAGAGGGAGAGAAAAAGAGGGAGAGAGAGACAATGACAATGACAAATTCTTTTATTTCGAGGATAATGAATAAGCACTCATGTGCTTTATTACATCCAGTACCCGCAAGAGAGAGAGAGAGGGGGAGAGAGAGAGAGATAGAGAGAGAGGGGAGAGAGCGAGAGGGGGAGAGAGAGAGAGCGGGAGAGAGAGAGGGGGAGAGAGAGAGAGAGAGAGGGAGAGAGAGAGGGGGGGGGAGAGAGAGAGAGGGAGAGAGAGAGAGAGAGAGAGAGAGAGAGAGAGGAGAGAGAGAGAGAGAGAGAGAGAGAGGGGAGAGGAAGAAGCATTATCATAGATTACATTCACTGTGTACATAACCTAGGTGTACCCAAACGTGAGAGAGCGTGGACAGGAGAGAGATTTTATTTATTATTTTTAATTAATTCATTTATTCTATTGTTTTATATCGAGGATAATGGAATAAGCACTTATGTGTTTTTTGTTGTTGTTTTTTTTACAATAGTCCCCCCTGTGTATTTGGATTTGTGAATTCTGTCATCTGTTCCCACCGGCACACAATGGCCTACTTTTACAAAAAGCGGAACAGGATTTAACGTGTGCGCAAGATGTTCTGCGTGCGTTCGCACACACAGGGACTCGGTTTATAGTCTCATCCTGAAGGACTTTGGGGGAGAGTGGAGTCTGCACTGATGTTAACTCCAGGGGGAAAATATCCCCTTGAACAGGAATCGAACCCCGGTCGTCAGATTGCGAGCGCAATGCTCTAACCACTGGACTATCACGCCCCCCCTAAGAGGGGGGGGGGGGGGGGGGACAACCTGGGAGGCGGGGAAAGAGGAAAGGAGTGGGGGATAGAGGATGTGGGGGGGGGGGGGGAAGCAGGATGGTGAACCATCCGGATAGTGGGTTTTTATTTTCCCAGCAATAAAACAGCATCCTGATTGCTCCATCTCCTCAGGCTTTTCCTGGTCATTCCATCCGTCTGCTTATTTTTCAGTGACGACTAAGTTAAAAAGGTAAAGGTATCCCATAACCTATGCAGTTGTAGGGGCGCGAGGCGTCAGAGACCTCAACTTCTCTAGGAGCCAGCATATTGAGGGCCGCGCCCATCTCCTCTCCCTCGCTGCTTTACCTTCCCTGACCCTAAAGAGGCAGGTACCCATTTACAGCTGGGTGAAATAGGAAAAGGGGGGGGGGGGTACTGAAGCCAAGGCTGTAGGGTGGATCGGTGGTCTAGAGGTAACGCTCCTGTCTAGAAAGCGAAAAGTCCGGGTCGGAAGTGTGCGGTGGTTCGAATCCCGTTTGGACCCGAAACTTTCCCCCCATCCATTAGACCACGAGTGGTGGTCTGGGCGCTAGTCTTTCGGATGAGACGATAAACCGAGGTCCCGTGTGTTAATAATAATAATAATAAATGGAATTTATATAGCGCTATATCTTGTAAAAAAACAACAAACCAAAGCGCTTGCATCCATTCCACTCCTACACATGCAACCAACAATGATTAATAGTTTAAAAAGTTCAAATACACACAAACACACGCGCGCACACGCGCGCACACGCGCGCACGCACACACACACACACACACACACACACACACACACACACACACACACACACACACACACACAAACACACACACACACAGGTTATATGCTTCAGCAGGGTGATGAGAATTTAGGCCACTGAAGGCAAGGACAGATAATTATGAGATGAAACTGTAGGGGGAGGTCTTAGGTTTGAAATAGGTATGTCTTGAGGCTGGATTTAAAAGTGTTGTAAGTAGGCTTTTCGCGAAGGGAGAGAGGGAGGTCATTTCAGATCGCTGGACCAGAAACAGAGAAAGAGCGACGGCCAATGGTGGACTGGTTGAATCTAGGTATTTGTAAGCACAGGGTATCTGCAGCAGAGCGGAGGGAACGAGAAGGAGTGTACAGGTGAAGACATTCACAGAGGTAGGAAGGTGCTGTTTTATGGAGACATTTGTAACAGAGGGTACAGATCTTGTACTTGACTCTCTGTGGCACAGGCAACCAGTGGAGAGATCGCAAGAGAGGAGTAGTATGCTCAGATTTTTTCTTTTTGAGAACAAGTCGAGCAGCAGAGTTTTGAATTGTTACACATAATAATTTAGCGCAAATAAAAGAACCCACGGCAACAAGAGAGTTATCCCTGGCAAAAATTCTGTAGAAAAAAGCCACTCTGATAAGGAAAACAAATACTGTTGCAGACAGGAAAAAGAAAATAAAAGTGGGTGGCGCTGCTCTTTGTGGCGACGCGCTCTCCCCGGGGAGGGAGAGCAGCTCGAATTTCAGGCAGAGAAATCTGCCGTGACTTAAAGTGGTATAAATAAAAAAATAATAAATAAATGAAGGCGCACACGAACTGTCACCCATCCACTTGGTAACCACGCTCGACGCTGCTTAACCTTAGCTGGGGGAAAGCGAGTGCTCTGACCACTGAGCTATCTGTCCTGTCTCCAATGACCAAGGGATAGGGAACAAAGTGTGTGTGTGTGTGTGTGTGTGTTTGTTCTGCGACAAGGGGGTGGGAGAGGGAGGAACACGAGGTGGGGGTGGTGGGGAGGTGGGTGGAGGGGATGGTGGTGGTGGTGGTTAGCAGTTGTTTGGAAATGGAGGGGGGGAGACGGAGGCTATAGCCGAGAGGTGAAGCCCCCATCGGCTTCAATCATGGGTCTTTGAAGTCGCGGGTTCGAATCTCGGTGTCGTCTAGGGAATTAAGGGTGGGGATTTTTTATGATCTGCCTGGTCAAAGTCAAATGTAGACCTGTCAGTGCCTTCATTCCCTTCGTCTATCTATCTATCTATCTATCTATCTATCTATCTATCTATCTATCTATCTATCTATCTATCTATCTATCTATCTATCTATCTATCTATCTATCTATCTGTCTATCTATCTATCTCTCTCTCTCTCTCTCTCTCTCTTCTCTTCTCTCTCTATTCTCTATCTATCTATCTATGCGCACACAGAAGATCAAATATGCACGTTAAAGATCCCATAACTCATGTCAGCGTTATGTGAGTTTCGGAAACACAAACATACCCAGCATACGTCCCCTAAGTCGGAATGTGGCTACCTTCATTGTGGACAAAAACGGTCGCATACGTAAAATCTCACCATTGGTGAACCTTGGAGCTCTAGCCAAGCAATGTTTCGGGTGTTCCTTTAAATTTCCTCCCTGCTGAAAAACAACAACTGCTAGGCTAATTCTAGAGGAGGGCAGGCCTGATACCTCTTTTTCTTCCAGATCTTTTAGAGTGATTTTCTCGCCTCAATGGATGGGTGACCGTTTGCGCGCCTTGGCTTCAGTATAGTCCCCCAGTTCACCCAGCTGTAAATGGTACCTGCCCTCTTTAGGGTCAGGGAAGGTAAAGCAGCGAGGGAGAGAAGATGGGCGCCGCCCTCAAAATGCTGGCCCCTGGAGAAGCTGAAGTCTCTGATGCCTCTCTCCCCTACGACAACATAGCATATGGGGCACCTTTTGAAAAGCTGATCAAAGACCATCTTAGCACGTTTTCCTGCCTGTCTTGCCTCTTGTAAATAAGGGGTCAGTGTGTGCCTTATTTCAAGTACTGTGATAGAGACATCTTCAGCTGAAAAGATGCTTGACCCCTTAAGCTGGCTTTCTGCTCTGAGCATGGCAACATTATCCCGAAAGAAACGGCACCCTAGCTATGATAGGGGAACCATGCTTGAACTCAGGCAATGTACCCTATCAAATTTCACTTCGTCGACGTATGTCCAACGTTTTAGACACAACCTCTTTAACTAGCTTTTCAGATTCCTTCCCAGATCCATTTGTTTTCCTTTGTATAAAGATAAAAAATAAGGTAAAGTTGTCCCATAACCTATGTGGTAGTAGGGGAGTGAGGCATCAGAAACCTTAACTTCTCTAGAGGTCAGCATATTGAGGGTGGTGCCCCCCATCTCCTCTCCTTTGCTGCCTACCTTCCCTGACCCTAAAGAGGGCAGGTACCCATTACAGTTGGGTGAACTGGGGGATTGTACTGAAGTAAGGTGCTCAAACGGTCGCCCATCCAAGTGGTAACCATGCTTGATGCTGCTTAACTTAGTTGGGGAAAGCGAGTGCTCTGACCACTGAGCTATCCCGTCCCCTTCTGTGTGCCATGAAAATCTCAATTGTTTCGTCTAGAACGCCCTCCTGACTGTGTCATCAGCTTTCTTTTCAAGGTGATCTATTCTTTCTTCAAGAACTGAATGAGCTTGTCTGAGTGATTCTTCCTCTTCTTCTAAAATTCCACATCTTCTTTCAAGCATTTCACTTCTTCTGTTAATTAATGATTCATACTGGTCGCCCAAAAGCTTGAAGTCAGCAGGTCTAATGTCATCCAGTTTACTGTTCGTCTTTCATAGCCTAGCCACAACTACCTCAATAATTGTCAGTTCCTCTATCACTGATGCAGAAGCCTGGGTCTGTTCTCTAGTTGTGTCGGCAGATACATCAGCATTCTTAGTCAGGTCAGAGGTCTCCTCTGCTACTGGTTACCATGTAAGCCAGTACTACCTGTGGCATGTGATAATAAAAATAACAATAATACATACAATTTATACAGCGCTCTATTTTGCAAAAAACAAGTTAAAGCGCTTTCATTCATCCTACTTATTCACATGCAGCCAGTTACAATTAATAGTTGTTTTTTTATAACAAATTCAAATGTATACACACACGCTCACACGCACGCACACACACGCACACTCACGCACACTCACGCACACACACATAAAGGTTGTACACTCCGGCAGGATGATGGGTGTGTCAGTCTGTGCAGATGGAGCTCATCAGTCTGGGAAGACAGTTCACGTAGGAGAAGGAAAACTCTGATTTCAAACCTCCGCTGCCTTGTGGCCATACCTACTAATCAGGAGTCGGAGTCCACAAGGCAGTCCAAGGCTGTACACAGCAACATTCTGGCAACTCCTGCAATGGCACTGGAACCATGCGTATCGGCGATTGCCTTTCCAATGGACCATTCCAGCAACGTGGAGATGGGCGGGGGTGGGGGGCTCTGCTGCATGGGTAACAGCTTGTCCTCCATACTTACTTATCCAGGCTTTGTGCGCTGGAGAGGTCACTCCTACGAGAAGAAAGGCTGCAGTCCAGGCAGAGAAACAGACCAGCGTCAGACTTCACCTGTGCCCTCTGCCACATGGACAGTCGTTCCCGTGTTGGACTGGCCAGCCACAACCCACGCTGTACCAGTACTAAACATCTAGAGCGCTACTTCACAGTCATACGAGACTGACTGAGGCCTGCCAATGATGTCAGCACTGGCCTTGGGAGACGCTTTGCCAGTTGCTTTGTTCTGTCCACCACCAAAGCTGGATAAACAAACTCGTCTGTCTCACCTTGTGATCATGTGCAGGTCCAGGATTTGTTTGGATGTCACCACGTTTCAGCAAAAGACTCCCACAGAGCACATACGTGAGGGTCCATCCAACCAGAACAACCAGGAAATACCTAGTTGGCAGCG
>CM054164.1:40265158-40267658 GCA_028751875.1 Rapana venosa | reverse complement strand
GTTGCAAAATCTTCATTAGTGCCCCCACGGTCCAAGGGGCTGCGGGATAGGCGAGAGATATCATTTTGGTTAATTGGGAAAACCCGAGAGGTAGTTAACGAAAACAAAAATGAAAATTGCTATTGTTAGCGCCAGTAGTTTCCCCATCACTGAATGGTAGATATTCTGAACACATAGACAGTGTACACTTCGTGTGGGGCATGAGTCACGGCCAAAATTTCGTATAGTGTCTCCTCTGTGGGGATGCCGGGGGCCTGTCAGTATAAACATCATCCCCACCTTCTGGAAATTCTGTGCTAGAAATTTCCTCTTTTCTATCGCTCTCTTTGTTTCTGCCTTGTTCCTTATCTTCCTGTCACCTCCTTCTCCTTGTCTGTTTTCTGCTTTCTTGGTCCGTTCTCTTGCTCTTTTTTTTTTTTTCTCTCAGAAATATTTAAACGATAACAAGTCTCCCCTTACGCCTAAGTCGGATGCGCTAGGCCTGACTTGTCAGGTGCTTACCGACAGCGCAACGCGTTTTCGCTCATATCTATCTATCTATCTATCTATCTATCTATCTATCTATCTATCTATCTATCTATCTATCTATCTATCTATCTATCTATCTATCTATCTGTCTGTCTGTCTGTTGTCTGTCTGTCTGTCTCTCTATCTCTCCATCTCTCTGTTTGTCTGTCTCTCTGTTTGTCTGTCTGTCTATCTATCTATCTATCTATCTATCTATCTATCTATCTATCTATCTATCTATCTATCTATCTATCTATCCAATTCACCGATATCCGCATACGCACGTTAAATATTTTTTGTCTGATTTTTTTTCTTCTTTCTTCTGTTTCTGGTTTTCTCTCTGTCTCTGTCTCTGTCTCTGTCTCTGTCTCTCTCTGTCTCTCTCTCTCTCTCTCTCTCTCTCTCTCTCTCTCTCTCTCTCTCTCTCTCTCTCTCTCTCCTCAGTTTAATGGCTGTTTTCTTTAGACTTTAATGAATGATGGTTTAAAGATAACATGATACATGCAGATTTACACCAGTGTTTCTTTCTTCCTTTTATCTTTTGCTGGTTCCCTCTTTCTTTCCCTAATGTCAAGCAAATCTCTCTTTAAAAAAGAAATCCTTCATTCCATATAGTCCTTTCTGTCTGTCTGTCTGTCTGTCTGTCTGTCTGTCTGTCTGTCTGTCTGTCTGTCTTTCTTTCTTTCTTTTTTTTCTTTCTTTCTTTCTTTCTTTCTTTCTTTCATTCATCTTTCTCTCTTAATGCTTTCTTTCTTTCTTTTTCCTTTCTTTCTTTCTTTCTTTCTTTCTTTCTTTCTTTCTTTCTTTCTTTCTTTCTGTCTGTTTTTCTTTCTTTCTTTTATCTTTTTCTTTCTTTCTTTCTTTCTTTCTTTCATTTTGGCTTTCTTTCTTTCTTTCTTCACCCCCTTCTTTCCTTCCTTTTTTCATTCTGTCTGTCTGGTTGTCTGTTTTTCCTTCCTTCCTTCCTTCCTTCCTTCCTTCCTTCCTTCCTTCCCTTCCTTCCTTCCTTCCTTTCTTTCACACAGCCTCTCATCCATGGAATCTGAAATTCATGCGCAGAGCGGTACAACTATGGAGTCTCATTGTCCTCGTCTTTTCCTGTCTTTCTTTTTTTTCTTTTCTTTTTTCTTCTTTTGTTTGTTCTTCTTCTTCTGGGTGCTTCATCTTCCGTGACGTTCCTGTCCTGCTGTTCCCATGTCACTCATCTCGACCTCTCCACCCCAGCCATATCCAGAATCGCTTTCTCGCATCTTCTGGGTATGAAGTATACAGGGAGCCTATCTATGTCAGGTCGCCGTTGGGCCACCAGCCAGAGGGGCCCTGCGCTGATGCTTTGTAGTTTTTATGTGGTAGTATCAAACAGTATTTTCATGAAGAATCTACGAGTATTTATACGTATTTTCTGACTTTACTTTTTGCGACACATAAGGAGAGAAAATGACAGCCTCTCTCCTAAGCTATAGGGATGCTGGGGGGAGGGTGGGTGGGTCGGTGGTCGCGGGGTGGGGGTGGGGGGCATATCAGTATAAATAGCATCCCCTTCTTCTGGAAATCCTGTGCCAGGAATTCCCTCTTTTCCATCCCTCTTTTGTTTCTGCCTTCTTCCTTTTCTTTCCGTCATCATCACCTCCTTCTTGTCTATTTTCTGCTTTCTTCGTAGTCCATTCTCCTGCCCCCCTTTTCCCCAGAATCTATCTATCTATCTATCTGTCCCGTAGACTGACGACCGTGGGGGCACCCTCAAAGACTCAACAACCAGTTCCCTCCATTCCTCTCTCTGTTCTGCCTTTCTCAGGGTTTTGTTGAGTTCTAGGCCTGTCCATTCGCTGATGTTATCCTCCCAGCTCTTTCTTGGTCTGCCTCTTCTTCTTCCTCCTTGGACAGTGCCTTGCAAAACTGTCTTTGCAAGTCCTTTGGATCTTTTGACATGCCCATACCATTTAAGTTTTCCCCAGAAAGACTTTTAAAATAACGATTCTACCCCACACCCTAA
>CM054164.1:40257658-40260158 GCA_028751875.1 Rapana venosa | reverse complement strand
TGCTGGGGGTGGGGGGAGGGGGGGTTGGGGGTCACTTTCGTGGTGTACAGTGGCGCCCGTTCTGAGCTAACGTACGCAGGCAGGACACCGCCTACTAAGCCTCCTACACACGACAATAGTTTCTTAGTCGCTGAGCTACACTGAGTGAGATGCTTACCCAGGATGGTGACCACTACGTCAGCGCCTGGGCTTTATCACGGTTCTTGATTAAACCATTGACGCTCCTGGGGGCAACAACAGCAACGTGAGAGGCTGTAGTATGACCAGTGGCTTTCTTTCCCACTCTTGGAATTCCACTTTACAGCTTAGTCTTTAGTGATCGACTATGACTCTCTGACTAAGAGGCTTGACTCGCACAGTCCTTATGTGCTGCAGCCCTGGAGGCTGGTTGGCCTTTGGAGAGCATCTCCAACGCTGACTGTCCTTATGCCCACTTGGCCGAGAGAGTGGGGGTGTACTGTGGGCAAGGCATCTCCACTATAATCACATTTCTGCCCAGTTTCTAAAACAGCAGCTGCCTCCTCTGCTGTTTTGGAGGTCATCGTCGGACACGACGGACAAACATATAAACATATATATAACGACCACTACGATGTCCTTCCAGCGACCTCCTCCCACGAGCCCGAAGGGGGACGGGATAGCCTAGTGGTTAGAACATTGCGCTGGCAATCTGACGACCCGGGTTCGATCCCCGCTCAAGAGGGATATTTTCCCCTGGAGTTAACATCAGTGCAGACTCCTCCACTCTCCCCAAAAGTCCTTCGGATGAGACTATAAACCGAGGCCCCGTGCGCGAACGCACGCAGAACATCTTGCGCACACGTTAAACTCCTGTTCCGCTGTTGGTAAGAGTAGGCCATTGTGTGCAGGTGGGAACATATGACAATTTACAAAATCGCATACACACGGGGACTGGATGTAAAAAAAGCACATAAGTGCTTATTCCATTATCCACAATATAAAAGAAATAAAAAACAAACAAACAAAACCCCTAACCCTGAAGTCTTTGACATAAACTCATCACAGGCACAGAAGTGTCTTCGTGGGGAAACCGAAACTGAGGTTACTGTGAGACCAGAGTAGCAGGGGCCACCGAACCAGAGAGAAGAGTTCTTTTAGTGCATGATGATTAAGGATGTTGAGGTTGAGGTTGAGGTTGAGGAGGAGGAGGAGGAGGAGGATGAGGATGTACTGATGCTGCTATGGACGTGGCCGTGCTTTGAGACTACTTGACAGGGCTGGATTCTACGCTTCCTATCATAATGTTTGTTGCTTGGTTTTGTTGCTTTACAAGACCCAGCGCTATAGAAATCGCATACATCATCATCATCATCATCATCATCATCATCATCATCATCATCTTCATCATCATCATCATCATCATATGTTCTTCTTCTTCTTCTTCTTCTTCTTCTTCTTCTTCTCTCTCATCATATCATTATCATCATCATCATCATGATCATCATCATCATCATCATCATCATCATCATCATGACGATGATGACCACAATTATGATGATGATGATGATGATGATCATTAATTTCCTTGTGTCTACCAGGCTTGAGAAATACAGATACCTGCATTGTTAGTCACGTAATTTGCGCAACACTCTCAAAACCACATCAATAAAGGACATAAAGCTTGACTATGTGGTCCCAGTCTTTTCAATGAGCCCATAACACACTCACTCTGGGTAGGAGCCGGCTGGAGTAAGAGAAATCTCTATGACTCTTACGGGATTCGAACCCGCGACCTTTCAGTCCGTAACCGAACGCACTAACCACCGCGTCACAAGAATTAGGGTCATGTAGAAACTCCTGAAACTTATTTCAGGAAGACATTCAACCCCCCCCACCCCCCAATCTGAGGAATTGAGAAAAAATGTTAGACTCAACGGATAACATACAGCACACGGGCGAGCAAACACACACACACACACACACACACACACACACACACACACACACACACACACACACACACACACACACACCACACACACACACACACACACACACACACACACACAGTATAAGAGTACATTGTTAGTGGAAGTGTATTATGGAATCTTCTGCATACAACAAAACAATGCATGCGCGCGCGCGCGCGCGCACACACACACACACACACACACACAAACGCATATACACACATACACATATACAAACATACAAACTCATATACACACATATACACATACACATATACCCACATGCACACAAGATTCAAGACTCAAGATTTAATTCCTTTCACCCCCTTTTGGGGTACGGAGGATTACAAACAAATTGAACAGGAGAATAAACCTAACTGCCATACACCCAAAATAATGTCAATACTAACAGGAACTGAAAAGCAAGAGTTCATCGCAAAATAATAAGCAAACAGTATTAATGACTCAATACTATTTTTTCAAGTATACACTTTTAAAAAAAAAGACATAATCTACACTTGTGAAAGACAATAAAAATTTCAAGAAATACATGCAAATCTTATGAATTT
>CM054164.1:40240158-40242658 GCA_028751875.1 Rapana venosa | reverse complement strand
ATGCCTTGGGGGAGACTGGAAGACATTGCAAACTGACCGACCGTGTTCTGTCAATGATCTTGAGGATGATGTATGTTTGTTTTGGGGTTATCTTTAGACTTCAAGGGGACGGGATAGCTCAGTGGTCAGAGCACTCGCTTTCCCCCAGCCAAGTTAAGCAGCGTCGAGCGTGGTTACCACTTGGATGGGTGACCGTTTGCGCGCTTCGGCTTCAGTACAGTCCCTCCCTCACTTCACCCAGCTGTAAATGTGTACCTGCCCTGTTTAGGGTCAGGGAAGGTAAAGCAGCGAGGGAGAGGAGATGGGCGCCCGCCCTCAGTATGCTGGCGCCCCTATAAAAACTCAGGTCTCTGACGCCTGGCTTCCCTTTAACCACATAGGTTATGGGAACACATTTACCTGTACTTTTTTATGTCTTGGTGGGGGGGGGGGGGGGGGAGCTGGAAGACATTGCAAACTTGACCGACCGTGTTCTAGCAATGATCTTGAGGATGATTTATGTTTGTTTTTTTTGGTTATCGTTGGACTTCAAAGAAGCCTTTGATGAGAAAGACGAGGTGTTAAAGGGGGGGAAGTGGGTGGGTGGGTAGGTTGATGGGTGGGTGGGTGGGGTGTGAGGGGGGGGGGGGGGTGGGTGGCTTATCATTTGAACAAACATGAAGGATTTCTAGTTGCCCACGCCGTCCAGTCTGGAATGAGCCAGCGTGGCGTGTTGGTGTCTTTGTCTGCTAGTGACAGAAAGGATTAGTGTGACGAGGCGTGCCCCAGGGCAGCGTCCAACGCCCTCCCGCTTTTTCTGTGTGTGTGTTGTGTTCTTTCTTCTTTGCGCTGCCTTCATTAAAGGCTATATTACATGGTGTCGTGTTTTTGGTTGGAGCGCCTGACGGCCCGACACCTCTGATTTCAGCTCCTTTGGCGCATGACAGGGTTTCCTCCTGGGTGTTCTTCGAGTTTTCCTTCTCCATGCATGGGTTTGAAATCAGAGTTTTCCGCTCTCCTAGGTGGATTTTGTCAGCAAAAACGGGCTCCACCTACCCTACCTGGTTATCCCGCCAGGCGCTCGGTCTCCCCACAGCAGGTCTTTGCGAAAACAGGGGACACCAACGAGTAGGTGCCTGCTGTGGAAAGTTGCGATAGGAGAGGCTATGCAGCACCCTTCTGAAGGGTACCCCTCTTGCCTGGCAAACCAAACAGGAGGTTGCAGCTTCACTATCCCCGGGATGCAGAGGTGTAGAGCGGATGCTCAGAACTGCACATACTTCCCTTCACAGGCGGGACATCCAGCACCAGACCCTGTGGTCCCCCGTGTGTTGTGTTCATTGTGCCTGTGGAGGGCTGAGCGTGTGGAAATGCGTTCTTCAATGAACGTGTTTTATGGACGTACATCTCTCTGTCTCTCTTTCAGTCTCTGTATCTGTCTGTCTGTCCGCCTGTCTGTCTGTCTGTCTGTCTATCTTTCTTTCTCTCTGTGAATACTTATCAGTAACCTTGAAAAAATACAGATTATTTATTAATTAATTAATTAATTCATTCATTCATTTTTATTCATTCATTCATTCATTCATTTTTATTCATTCATTTATTCCTTCTCTTTCTCTCCGTCTGCCTGCCTAACTGTGTTTCTCTGTTTCCTCGATGTTCCTCCCTTCCTCCTTCTCTTTCTCTCTCTGTCTATGTCTCTCTCTCTCTCTGTCTCTGTCTCTCTCCCTCTTTCTCCCCTCCTCTCTCTTCATCTGTCCGTCTGTCTGTCTCCCTGCCTGCCTCTCTCTCTCTCTCTTCATCTGTGTTTCTCTCTCTCTCTCTCTCTCTCTCTCTCTCTCTCTCTCTCTCTCTCTCTCTTTCGCTCTCTCTCTCTCTGGGTCACTGTGACCTCACGCATGCATTGGTTGATAAAATAAATGTCAGCTGTCTGTTTCTGTAACAATATCAATTCCTAAAAAAAGGTCGGGAACTAGCCGGATGTAAAAAACAACAACAACACCACGGCAGTACATATCTATTATCCTCCATATAGGAAATGCACTCTCTCTCTCTCTCTCTCTCTCTCTCTCCTCTCTCTCTCTCTCTCTCTCTTCTGTCTGTCTGTCTGTCTTTCTATCTTCTCTCTCTTTCTCTGTCTGTCTCTCTCTCTCTTTCTCTGTCTCTCTTTCTCTCTCTCTCTTTCTCTTTATTCTTTCTCTGTCTCTCTTTCTCTTTCTCTTTCTCTCTTTCTCTCTGTCTTTCTATCTATCTCTTTCTCTCTCTCTCTGTCTCTCTCTCCCTTTCTCTCTCCCTTTCTCTCTCTCTTTCTCTCTCTCTCTTTTACACACACACACACACACACACACACACACACAAACACACACACACACACACACACACACACACACACCACACACACACACTCTCCTCTCTCTCTCTCTCTCTCTCTGATAAGAGGACACATAATCGCTCAAACTAAATGTCAGCTATCCGCACACAAAAGACACTGAGGCATTTGCCATTTGAAATCACTGTCGTT
>CM054164.1:40225158-40235158 GCA_028751875.1 Rapana venosa | reverse complement strand
CGACTACGACTACGACATACTGCTACTAACTACTACTTCTACTACTACTCTGCTGCTGCTGCTACTACTACTACTTACTTCTGCACCACCACCACCACCACCACCACCATACCACCACTACTACCACCACCACCACACACCTATTACTACTACTACACCTACACCACTACTACTACTACTACTACTACTACTACACACAAAAATAAAACTAAATATCGTCCCCTCTCTCAAAACCAAAAATAAAAAAACAAACAACAGAAAGAACAAACCTACAAATACTACTTTTTTCTGCTGCTGCTCCTCCTCCTCCTCTCCTCCTTCCTCCTCCTCCTACTACTACTACTACTACTACTCTACTACTACTACTACTACTACTACTACACCCAAAAATAAAACAAATATCGCCCCCCCCTCCTCAAAACAAGAAACAAACAAACAACAAAAAAGAAACAAACGCCGCCTCAACCCCTCCCATTTTCTCTCTACAGGCTCCAAAGAAGAAGAGAAGCAGCCACACACAACCAGAGGTACCAGGCCCGGAAGCTACGACCACCTGCAGGGACAGTAAACATCCGTAACTTCAGCAACGACAGCAGCAAGGACATCATCAACAACAACAACACTGTTGGAAGCAACAGGAGCAACAGCAACAACAAGGACATCATCAACAACAACACTGTTGGCAGCAACAGCAGCAACAGCACAACAACACACAACAGCAACGACAAGAACAAGAACAACGGACATCATCAACAACAACATTGACACTAACAGCAGCAACAACAAGACAACAACACAACAACAACAACAACATGACAGCAACAAGCAACAAGCAACAACAAGACAACAACAACCCCAACAACAGCAACAACAACAAGACAACAAGACATCATCAACAACACATGACAGCAACAGCAGCAACAGCAACAACATAACGACAGCTAAATACAACAGCAACAACAAAGGATTCATCAACAACAACATTGACAGCAACAGCAAACAACAAAACAACGAAGACAGCAACAACAACAACACAACCAACAACCTAACCACAACACACCAACCAACCAACCACCAACCAACAACCAACCACCAACCAACCAACACCAACCACCAACCAACACCACCAACCACCAACCCCACCAACCACCAACCACAACCACCAACCAACCACCACCACCAACCACCAACCACCAACCACACCAACCAACACAACACCCAACCAACCAACCACCAACCACCAACCAACCACCAACCACCAACCACCACCAACCACCAACCAACCACCAACCACCACCAACCAACACCAACCACCAACCACCAACCAACAACCAACCACCACCAACACCAACCACCAACCAACCCACCACCAACCAACCACCACCACCAACCAACCAACAACCAACCACACCAACCACCAACCAACACAACCACCAACCACCAACCAACACCAACCTTCACCAACCAACCACCAACAACCAACCACCACCACCAACAACAGCAACAACAACATGACGTCGACAGTACAGGGTCGGTTAAACAAAGGATTTCACAGCGAGGAGGAGAAGACACCCGGAGACATCCAGGTCGAGATCGTGGGGTTCAAATCCCTGGCTGTACCAACCGGGGCAGATGGTGCCGCCCGTGATGGGGACGGTGGGGGTGTTGGGGATGGTGGTGGTGGTGGTGGTGGTGGTGGAGGTGGTGAGGGGAGGAGAGAGGGGAATGAGATGGACCTGTCTGCTGACTCTGGTATCAGTCAAGGTGAGTGTTGTTGTTGTTGTTGTTTTGGTGTTGTGTTGGTGTTGTGTTGTGTTGGAATTGTGTGTTTGTGTAGGGTAGGGGGTAGTGTGTGTGTGGGGGTGGGGGTGGGTAGTGTGTGGGGGTGGGGTGGGTGGGTGGGCGAAGGAGCGTGTAGTGTGTTATGTGTGTGTTTTTGTGGAGGGGGGGGGAGGGTGTAGTGTGTGTGTGTGTGTGTGGAATGATTTTTGTGTAGTGTTTTGTAATGTGGGGGAGGGGTGGGTGGGGATAGTGTGTGAGTGTGTGTGTGTGAGTGTAGGGGGGTGAGTGGGGGGGGGTAGTGTGTATGCGTGGGGGTGGGTGGGGGTGCGTGTTTGTATGTGTGTGTGTGGTGGGGTGTGTGGAGTGGGGGTATGTGTGTGTGTGTGGTGTGGGGGGTTGGGAGTGGGGGGAGTGTGTGTAGGGGGGGGGAGTGTGTGCTCGTGTGTGTGTGTGGAGGGGGAGTAGTTTGTGAGTGTGTGTTGTGTGTGTGGGGGGGGGGGGGGGAGAGGGGAGGGGTAGTGTGTGTTTGTGTGAGGGTGTGTGTAAGGGTGATGGGGGTTGTGTGTGAGGGTGGTGGAGTGTTGTGTGTAGTGTGTGTCGTGTGTAGTGTGTGTATGTGTGCGCACGCGTGTGCATTTAGTCATAATAGGAACTTTATAACATATACTGTTTTCATGTATATCAATAATTGATTTCTGTTCATCAGTGTCCATTGTAAACATTGTATTGTGTTGCATTACATTGAGAGATAGACGTCTACCACATTGCACGTATTTTCGTGTTTATATTGCATTGTAGTGCTTTGTATTGTACGGTATTGTATTGCATTGTATTAAGTCACTCAACTCCGCAAACCCGATCAAAAATAACAAAAACCTTATTTTTAAACTGGTTAGCACATCACTGTATTTCATCATAGATGAAAATACGACCCAAAATAAAACCGCCAATCAAAAGATATTGACTAAATAACAATCAGAATCAAGAGCGCGAACGTACAACGAGTACTCCCTTACAAGTACAGTAGGCAGTATTCTACCGGAAGTTTTCACCGGAAGTTTACGCCGGAAGCTTTCAGACTGGAGGAGGAGTTGTTATCTCCCCTGAGCCTGTCCACTTAGCTTAACGACAGCAGCTGAACAACCATAGGACAGACGTGCAATGCTCAGGGGGGGTGTGTGTGTGTTGTGTGTGTGTGTGTGTGTGTGTGTGTGTGTGAGTGGATGTGTGGGGTGTGTGTGTGTGTGTGGATGTGTATGTGTGTGTGTGTGTGGATGTGTGTGGATGTTTGTGGATGTGTGTGGATGTGTGTGGATGTGGTGTGTGTGTAGGTGTGGTGTGAGTGGATGTGTGTGTGTGGATGTGTGTGTGTGTGTGTGTGTGTGTGGATGTGTGTGTGTGTTGTGTGTGGGGGGGGGTGTTTGTGTGGATGTGTGTGTGGGTGATGTGTGTTGTGTGTGTGTGTGTGTTTGTGTGGATGTGGGTGTGTGTGTGTTGTGTGTGTGTGTGGGGTGTTTGTGTGGATGTGGGTGTGTGTGTGTTTGTGTGGATGTGGGTGTGTGTGTGTGTGTGTTGGTGTGTGTGTGTGCGTGTGTGTGTGTGTGTGTGGAGGGGGGGGTGTGGTGTGTGTGTGGGTAGGTGGGTGGGTGGGTGTTGTGTTGTGTGTGTGTGGATGTGTGTTGTGTGTGTGTGTGTGTGTGGGTAGGTGGGTGTGTGGGTGTGTGTGTTGTGTTGTGTTGTGTGTGTGTGTGTTTGAGGGTGGGATGTGTGTGTGTATGTGTGTGTGTGTGGATGTGTGTGGATGTGTGTGGATGTGAGTGTGTGTGTGTGGATGTGTGTGTGTGTGTGTGTGTGTGGATGTTGAGTGTGTGTGTGTGTGTGGATGTGTGGTGTGTGTGTTTGTGTGTGGATGTGGGTGTTTGTGTGGATGTGAGTGTGTGTGTGTGTGGATTGTGTGTGTGTGTGGATGTACATGTGTGTGTGGATGTGAGTGTGTGTGTAAGGATGTGTTTGTGTGTGTGTGTGGATGTGGGTGTGGGTGTGGATGTGAGTGTGTGTGTGTGGATGTGTGTGTGTGTGTGTGGATGTGTGTGTTTGTGTGGATTGTGTGTGTGTGTGTTGTGTTGTGTTGTGTGTGTGTGTTTGAGGGTGGGGTGTGTGTGTGTGTGGGGGGGGGGGTGTATGTGTGTGTGTATGTGTGTGTGTGTGCGGGTGTGTGTGTGTGTATGTGTGTGTGTGGATGTGTGTGTATATGTGTGTGGATGTGTGTGTGTGGATGTGTGTGGATGTGTGTGTGTGTGTGGGGGGGGGGGTGTTTGTGTGGATGTGGGTGTGTTGTGTGTGTTGTGTCGTGTTTTGTGTGGTGTGTGTGTGTTTGAAGGTGGATGTGTGTGTGTGTGTGTGTGTGTGTGTGTGTGTGAGTGTGTGTGTGTGGAAGGAGGGGTGGAGTTGTGTGTGTGTGTGTGGGGTGGGGGGGGGGGGGTGGTTGTGTTGTGCGTGTTGTGCGTGTGTTGTGTTGTGTTGTGTGCGTGTGTTGTGTTTGTGTGTGTGTTTGAGGTGGGGTGTGTGTAGTGTGTGTATGTATGTATGTATGTATGTATGTATGTATGTATGTATGTATGTATGTGTATGTGTGTATATGTGAAAGGGGGTATGTATACAATATTTTTCTTCAATGCCTAGGCTAGGGCCTTGCATCGAATGATGATAATGATGATGATTCTTGTTGTTGTTGTTACTATTATTGTTGCTGTTATCATTACTGTTATTACTACTACTACTACTACTACTACTACTACTACTACTACTACTACTACTACTACTACTACTACTATCATCATCGCCATCATCATCATCATCATCATCGTCATCGTCATAATTATTACTACTACTATTATGTCATCATCATCACCACCACCACCACCATCATCATCATCATCATCATCATTACCACTACAACTACTACTATCATCATCATCATCACCATCATCACCATGATCATCATCATCATCATCATCATCAACAACACCATCATCATCATAATCGCCATCATCATCATCATCATCATCATCATCATCAGTATCATCATCATCATTTTCATCATCATCATTATTATTATTACTATTGTTGTTGTTATTATTATTTTTCTTCTTCTTCTTCTTATTATTATTATCATTATCATTATTGCTGTTGTTATTACTGTTGTTGTTATCAAGGTCTGGAGGCACTGGGCAAGAACGGGGACATCAGGTCACACAATGTATGCACATCTTCTTTTACGAACTCCAAAGGTGAGAGTTACAGTTAACATCAGAATTTGAAGAGAAAAAAACAGAAAGAAAAGAAGACCATGCACGCGCGTGAAGAAGAAGAATACCAAAAAAGAATGTGAGGAAGAAAGATGAGAGGAGTGGGAAGGGGGAAAGGGAGGAAGATGAGGAGAGGAGGAGAAGAAGAAGAAGAGGATGAGGAGGAAGAGAGGATAAGAGAAGAAGAAGAATGAAAAAAGAATGAAGGAATGACGAAAGAAGAGAAGGAGAGAGAGGAGGAGAAGACAAAGAAGAAGACGAAGAAAAAAAAAGAAGAATGCGAAGAAGAAGAAGAAGAAGAAGAAAAGAAGAAGAAGAAGAAGAAGAAAGAAGAAGAAGAAGAAGAAGAATGCAAGAAGAAGAAAAAAAGACAAAGAAAAGAAGAATGCAAAAGAAGAAGAAGGAGGAGGAGGAGAAGGAAGAAGAAGATGAGATGAAGTAGAAAACAAGAACAAGAAAAACAAGAACTAATATGAATAGAAGAAAGAAAAGAAGAACAAGAAGAAACAAAAGAAGAAGAAATGCAAAGAAGAGGTAAAAGAAGAAGCTGCTGCTGCTGACGATGAAATGATAGTGGTGATGATGACGACAACAACGACGACGACAATGATGACGATGACGATTAGGGTGATAATGCTGATGACAATGAGGGTGATGATGATGATGATGGTCATGGTGATCATGATGTTGATGATGATGGTGATGACGACAACGACGACGACGATGGATAGATGGTGATAATATGACGACGACGACGACGATGATTTGTGCGATGATAGTGATGATGAATATGAACGATGTGACGACGACGATGTGATGGTGATGATGAGACGACATGAACGATGATAATGATGTTGATGAAATGATAGTGATGGATGGGGTTGATGACGACGTGGTGACGACGAACGATTGATCGAGAAGATGTGATGGTAATGATGTGATGACGACCGACGACGACGATGACAACAGTGATGACGATGATGATAGTGACGATGATGATGACGACGACGTCGACGATGGTGACGACGACATCGACGATGGTGATGACGATGACGACGATGGTGATGACGATGACGACGATGGTCGATGACGATGACGATGATGATGATGTTACAGGAGCAGAGAAATCTGCCAGTGCAGGAGAAATGAAGAGCAGCCGGTGAGTAGACCATGTCTAGGTCTGTCTGTCTGTCTGGCTGGCTGGCTGGCTGGCTTCCCGTCTGTCTGTCTGTGTGTCTATTTTGTCTGTTTGTCTGTCTGCTTGTCTGTCTGTCTGCTTGTCTGTCTGTCAGTTTGTCTGTCTGTCTGTCTCTTTTGTCTGTTTCTCTGTCTGTGTGTCTGTCTGTCTGTGTGTGTGTGTCTGTGTGTGTGTGTGTCTGTCTGTCTCTCTGTCCATTAGGCTGTGTTTTTGTCTGTATATTTGTCTGTTTCTCTGTCCGCCTGGCAATATCTCTCTGTCTCTCCTCTTTGTCTATCTCTCTGTATCTTTGTCTTTCTCTGTCTGTCTCTCTGTCTGTCTGTCTGTCTCTCTTTGTCTCTCTGTCTGTCTGTCTGTCTACGTTTCTATCTATGTCTCTCTGCTTCTGTTTGTTTGTCTCTATCTGTCTGTCTGTCTGCCCGATTTTGCCTGTCTGTCTCCATCTATCTCTCTCATCTATGTATGGGTATTAAATTTATTTCATTATCATGACATATAAATTTGAAACGAGTATAATCTAAAATGAGTGTTGATGGGATCGCATACTGTTTTGGGATTTATATATTGGATATTATCTCTGAAATACACACACACACACTCTCTGTCTCTGTCTCTCTCTCTCTCTCACCTTTTATCGTCCTGCTTATAGTCATAGTATATCCTGATGAAGGAATCATATTTTTATATTTTCAATACTTTATTGGACTTGCCTCTGTACTTAAGTTTTAATGAGTGCCCTATTTCAATATCTTATAATTATGTGTAACAAGTATGTGTACCATTTGACAATGTGTAGATGTTTATTTTTATGACTTATTAAGTTTGGTTGTGTTATTTTTGGGGAAAAATACAATTAAAAGAAAATCCTAAGAATACCCCACCCCTACCCCCACCCCCCAAAAAACCCTAACCAAAACAAACAAACAAACAAACAAAAGAGAGGGAAGAAGATAAAATTGTTGGGGACGGGATAGCTCAGTGGTCGGAGCACTCGCTTTCCCCCAGCCAAGTTAAGCAGCGTCGAGCGTGGTTGCCGGTTGGATGGGTGACCGTTTGCGCGCCTTGGCTTCAGTACAGTTCCCCCAGTTCACCCAGCTGTAAATGGGTACCTGCCCTCTTTAGGGTCAGGGAAGGTAAAGCAGCGAGGGAGAGGAGATGGGCGCCGCCCTCAATATGCTGGCCCTAGAGAAGTGAGGTCTCTGACGCCTCGCTCCCCTACGACCTTATAGGTTATGGGACTCCTTTACCTCCTCCTTTTGTGTTATTTTTCTTGGCTTTGTTGTTGCTCTTGTTCTTGTTGTTGTTGTTTGTCTGTTTTTCTCTTTTTTATCATCTTTTGTTGGTTTGGTTTTTCCTTCTCTTTTGTTTGTTTGTTTGTTTTGGTTAGGGTTTTTTGGGGGGTGGGGGTAGGGGTGGGGTTATTCTTAGGATTTTCTTTTAATTGCTTGCTTTGGGGGGGGGGGGAGGGTTGTTGGGGGGAGCTGTTTTGAAAAGGGTTATTTCCCCTTGTTTTTATTGTGAGACTGTATAAGTATTGGGTTATTATTATTAAGATGTATCCCTAACGGGCGGGGACTGGATGTAAAAAAGCACATGTGTGCTTATTCATTATCCTCGAAATAAAAGAATTTGTCATTGTCATTGTCATTGTCTCTTTCTCCCCCTCTCTGTCTGTTTCTCCCTGTCTCTGTCTGTCTGTCTGTCTGTCTTTCTTTCTTTCTGTCTGTGTCTGTCTGTCTGTCTCAGTCTCCTTCTCTCTCTCTCTCTCTGCGTCTGTCTGTCAGTCTCTCTGTCTGTCTGTTTGTCTGTCTGTCTGTCTGTCTGTCTGTCGGTCTCTCTCTCTCTCTCTCTCTTCTCTCTCTCTCTCTCTCTCTCTCTCTCTCTCTCTCTCTCTCTCTCTCTCTCTCTTTCTCTCTTCTTTTCTTTTCTATTCTTTTTTTAAAAGCTCCGTCAGCCACACTTGTTTTGTTTTGTTTTTTGTTTTGTTTTGTTTTTTTGTTTTTGTTTTTTACTATGGGGGCAAATTTCTATTCGGAAAGAGAGAGAGTAAAAATGTTGGATTTAGTTGTGCATGTGGAGAATCAACATCAAAGGGAGACAAGTCCCACTTTGACTGACATGTACACTTAGTCCAGATGAATACACTCCCTTCACTCGCAGATCCTCAACTTATATGCCTGTCAATCTGTCTATGCCTCTCTCTCTACGTCTGTCTCTATCTCTCTGTTTCTGTCTCTCTGTCTCTGTCTGTCTGTTTGTCTCTGTCTCTCTCTGTGTACATGTATGCATTTGTGTGTGTGGTGGTGGGTGTGTGTGTGCGTGATGTGTCTTGTGTGTATGTGTGTGTGCAGATGTGTATCTGCAGATGTGTCAAGTCAAGTCAAGTCAAATTTTTATTTCCAGATATTACATTGAATAAGCAATGCATTTGCTTTTTTTCATCAAGCCATCTATCTAAGAACAAATTTATTAATGATAATACTGAAATACTACATTATTGCAACCTTTACCAATACATTGAACCAGTGAAAAGAGGAAAACTGATGAAAGAATACATTGGAAAATACAAATTACGCACACATACATACGCACGCACAAACACACTCATACACACCTGCGCGCGTGCGCGCACGCGTACACACGCACACACTTAGGTAAAAAATGTTATGAGAATTAAAAAAAATAAAAATCATAAACCATCAAACAAACAAATTACTTCACCTACTATATCATCCATTCTTTCACGTTCATATTTTAGAAAATAAAAAGGTTCAGAAACAAAACGTTAGAAAATACTAGGCACTCATTGTGTCATTACTGACAATATTGCCTTCAATGACCTCCCTCCTCTCCTCCTCCACCCACACAAACGTGTGCTCATATGCACTCATACTCTTCAAGTAGCTCTTTTAAAATATAATATAGTCACACAATAACTATCAATCAAGCAAAATATGTTAAATAAGTCAATGATAATGATACTTATGATAGAGATGCAATAACAATAATCACCCATCACCATGAGACAACAATAATATCAAATAATCCCCATCACCATGAGACAACAACATAACAATAATAACAAAGACATTGGAAAGGATGGGGGTGGGGGTGGAGTATCAAAGGGGAAGGGGAAAACCACATTCAATCAAATAGAAAATAATAATAACAAAGAAACAATTATTCAAACAAGTAAAACCCCTATACGTTACAACAATCAAAAGATGTGTGTATGTGTGTGATGCGTGTGTGTGAGTGTGTGTGTGTGTGTGTGTGTGTGTGTGTGTGTGTGTGTGTGTGTGTGTGTGTGTGTGTTAAATAGAGAGAAAGAACTCGAACGCGAATGTTTAATGAGATAATTGGATAAGCCAGGGCTTCTTTACACAGGTCCTCAAATAATGAAAGAAAAAGACAGAAAGAAAAGAAGAAAGAAGAGAGAGAGAGAGAGGAGAGAGAGGAGAGAGGGGAGAGAGAGAGAGAGAGAGAGAGAGAGAGAGAAGAGAGGGGGAGACAGGGCAAACAAAACAGACAGACAGACAGACAGGGAGAGCATTCCTGTGTTTCTGTGGGATGTAGGGATACTTTGATAAAGGATAACGGGGGTGTGGGGTTTGGTGGGGGGGGATAAGATCAGCATGAAGACAAGGGATTAAGTCCCCTTTGATTACAAGCTTTTCCCTGCCTTTTAACAGCCGAGATTCTATCGCCCTGC
>CM054164.1:40215158-40222658 GCA_028751875.1 Rapana venosa | reverse complement strand
CATTTTATTCTTTTATATCGAGGATAATGGAATAAGCACTTAAGTGCTTTTTTTTACATCCAGTCCCCATGTGTATGTGATTTTGTAAATTCTGTCATCTGTTCCCACCGGCACACAATGGACTACTCTTACGAAAAGCGAACAGGATTTAACGTGTGCGCAAGATGTTCAGCGTGCGTTCGCACAGGGGACCTCAGTTTATAGTCTCATCCGAAGGACTTTTTGGGGAGAGTGGAGTCTGCACTGATGTTAACTCCAGGGGAAAATATCCCCTTGAACGGGAATCGAACCTGGGTCATCAGATTGCGAGCGCAATGTTCTGACCACTAGGCTATCCCGCCCCCCATGTTTATGGGCAGGTGCTTACCTCTAGACCACCGAAATCAAAAGACCAAATGAATATCAGCATAAGGCTACACTCCAGTATTAGCTTGCTGGTCATGTAGTATCTTCTTTAGTGTGCCAGTCGGACTTTTTTTAAAAGTGATTTTCTTAGATTTTTTTTTAAGTATAAAAAAATGCACTGTGTACTTGTTTTTGGGATTCAGGACATATAGCAATACCAGGTAGTCATATGAAAGTTGGAAATAATCATCAAATAAGGATTGCTTGTATTCCTACAATGTTGACCCCGCGCATGCATATTGCGGTAAAGAAGCTAGCCGACGACAAAGGACTGAGGGGGTACAAGTGTTTTCAGAAATTAAAAAAACACATTCAAACCTACCAAATTTGTTCAAAATCACACGAGTTTTGAGTCAGAGGCTAGCCTTTCACAAAAAGGGATTTTTATTTCTGTGGATGCCTTAATACGTGCGGTACGAATATATAAGAGTAACATAGAAGAACAGAAGGAAAAGAGTGATTTTTTAAATACCGGTGTGCAGCCTAAAAGTGTGGCTCTCACTTTGCCATACTATCTAAGCACATGAGTGCTTATTCCATTATCCTAGATATAAAATAATAAATAATTTTTTTTTTCAATCATGTCATCTGAGCGCTTTGATTTGTTGCTTTACAAGATTCAGCGCTATATAAATTCCATACATTATTATTATTATTATTATTATTATTACTATCTCTGTACACGTTCTGTCTGGTTTCGCCGCTAACCCCCCCCCCCCCCCCCCCACACACACACACACCACAAAATGCAACGTATCTGCTGACTGTCATGAAACGAGCCTCAGGCTCTATGTGGGTGAAGACAGCCGCATTCCAATCAGTACGGGTGTGACCATAATATGAACCGCGCGCTGCTTCCTATAGGTATCTGTCGCTCCAATCTCTGCCTCCCCCCCCCCCCCCCTCCCCACCCCCTGGCCCTAACCATGCCGCTGTGATCACCACATACCTTGTAACTTACATTCGGGGAAGAAAGCTGTGTTTGTTTATTTATTTCGAGGATAATGGAATGAGCATTATTGTGATTTTTTTTTTACATCCAATCCCCGTGTGTATGCAGTTTTATCAATGTTCTCATCCGTTCCCCATTCTGATGGTTCGTGGGTTTCAAACACAACTTTTCTGAAGTTGGATTGCAGCTACCTTCATGGTGAGGGGTGGGGGGGGGGGGGTAGCAGTCGCATACGCAAAAAATCTCATCATTGGTGAGCCTGGGAGGTTTAGCCAAGATACAACAACCCCCCCTCCCCATCCCAACTAACCCATGACTGTTTGCATAACTGACCCAGGCCAAAAAGCTGTGTCAGTTATTGGTGGAAGCACAGTACCTAGGTCCACATGAGAATCTGGTTATGCTTTGGAATAGTCTGTGGAGATTGGCATCATCCCTGATATAATCTATGGAGATTGTCATCATCTTTGATATAATCTATGGAGATTTCCATCATCCCTGATATAATTTATGGAGGTTGCCATCATCCCTGATATAATCTATGGAGATTGTCATCATCCTTGATGCAATCTATGGAGATTTCCATCATTCCTGATATAATCTATGGAGATTGTTATCATCCTTGATACGATTTGTGGAGATTATCATCATCCTTGATTTAATTTATAGAGATTGTCATCATCCTTGATATAATTTATGGAGATTGTCATCATCCTTGATACAATTTATGGAGATTGTCATCATCCCTGATATGATTTATGGAGATTGTCATCATCCCTGATACAATTTATGGAGATTGTCATTATCCCTGATATAATTTATGGAGATTGTCATCATCCCTGATACAATTTATGGAGATTGTCATCATCCCTGATATAATCTATAGAGATTGCCATCACCATTCACATATTTTATGGAGATTGTCATCATCATTCACATATTTTATGGAGATTGTCATCTTCCTTGATAATAATTTATGGAGATTGTCTCTTCCTTCATATATTTTATGGAGATTGTCATCATCGTTGATATAATTTATGGAGACTGTCATCATCCTTGCAATATGGAGATTGTCATCATCCTTGCAATACGGAGATTGTCATCATCCTTGCAATACGGAGATTGTCATCACCCTTGCAATACGGAGATTGTCATCACCCTTGCAATATGGAGATTGTCATCACCCTTGCAATATGGAGATTGTCATCACCCTTGCAATATGGAGATTGTCATCATCCTTGCTATATGGATATTGTCATCACCCTTGCAATATGGAGACTGCCATCATCCTTGCAATATGGAGATTGTCATCATCCTTGCAATAATTGTGGAGATTGTCATCATCCTTGCAATACGGAGATTGCCGTCACCCTGGAGAAAACTCCTAGCATAACAGCTATCATCCATCAAAAAGAAAAAAAAATCATCTGAAGCCTTAGTATGGGTGCCTATATCATGATGGCAAGGTCTATGAAAACAGCCCTACCGCGCAAACTTCCCATCCAGGGTGAACTTTCATGGTACGATGAGTTAGACAGAGGGCGTACTCCGGGTGATGTACAGAGCGTTAAGCTGAGGAACGCCTGACGACGCGCTAGCTAACAGCTACTGCTCCGTATGTTCATTGAAATCTCGAAGCTGAGAATTTTCAATTGTTGGTCTTGTTTTTGTTGTTATTGTTCCATTTCCATAAATTCCATTTTATTGTTGTTGTTGTTGTTGTTGTTGTTGTTCTTCTTCTTCTTCTTCTCTTCTTCTTCTTCTTCTTCTTCTTCTTCTTCTTCTTCTTCTTCTTCTTCTTCTTCGCATTCTTCTTCTTCTTCTATCTTCTTCTTCATTCCTCTCTTCTTCTTCATTATCATCATCATCATCATCATCATCATCATCATCATCATCATCATCATCATCATCATCATCATCTTCTTCTTCTTCTTCTTCTTCTTCTTCTTCTTCTTCTTGTTTTTTTTAATTCCTCAGCTACAGCTTCGAGGTTTACCAATGGTGACATTTTTGCGTCTGCTATCGTTTACAGCCACCATGAAGGTAGCCGCATTCTGACTTCGGGGATGGGTGTCTAAGTACACGCCTGCGTCAATGCGCTTTTTACAAATGTTGTCATGAATGCGTTTGTTTTGGTTTAACTTTTGGTATCGATAGTAGAACTGTGTGTTACGTGTATGAGTATGAGATCGGAATCAGTCACTGTCATACATTGTCACTCCATCTCTGTCACCGTGTCATCACACACACACACACACACACACACGCATCCACACACACACAAACACACACACACACATACAACACACACACACACACACACACACACACACACACACAATCTACACACACACATACACACACACACACTCACACACACATCTACACACTCACACACACATCTACACACACACATCTACACACACATCTACACACACACACACATACATCTACACGCACGCACACACCACACACACACATCTACACACACACACACACACACACACACACACACACAACATCTACACGCACGCACAACACACACAAGTTTGGAAAGAGAGCGACCAGTTAGTGATCACAGGTACAGAAGATGAAGGGACACAGAGGCATGCCCTGATGGACACCCGAAACAATGCTGCCCCCAAATCCTTCAGTTACTCTCTGCTTTTAGGTTTCAGATCCGCGTGTAGCAAACATCTATCTGCTTCTGGAGTGTCGAGATGTCCAGGATACTAGGCACAAGCACTTTACTGCAGACTCCCTGAAGATTCCTTTTTCGTGATGTGCCACCAGACACCATTTTTAACTTCCTGAGAGAATCGGGCTTTTCTCCCGTCTGATATGAGTGAAAGTGTTACAGTTGGTCAGTAAGAACAAGGTTGTTTTAAGGAATCTAGGTTTTGGTTTTTATCTCATTTTATGTGTGGTTGATGTGGTTTCTCCCACAACGTGGTGATGGTTCCAGGTTGACCTTTACGGTTGGCCAGGACGTTGATACTAAGAAGAACAGTAGAGTTGGTTTGAAACCTTGTTTTAATCTGTATATAGCTGCACAGTATGATCAGTGATTTTAAAAGAAAACAAAAAGGTGACAGCCCCTATATGGCCTGTGTGATGGCGGGGCTATAAACAACAACAATGGATGGAATTGGATTGGATTTAATATCTGCCAACAAATAATCATCAGGTTTCATAGGATTATTCGGTTATATGGAAAAAAAGAGAAAAAAACAAAAGGATAGCCTGCAAGAAATGTTTTCCAATTAACTACATTCTAAAATATGAAGTGTGTATAGCCTACAGGCATCAGAGAAAAAACCTGCCCTCTAGACATATTTTTTCATGAATGTATTTTTTTTCGTTTTTGTTTTTTTTTTGCTAGAACTATGAGGTTCACTAATGGTGAGATTTTGCATTTGCAGCATTTGAAGGTAGCCACATTCCCATTTTGGGGATGTTAATGTAATTTGATGCTGGTGTGAAAAATCTAGAGGTGGTGAAATATTGAGGGAGTTAATCATAAGAAAAACACGTTATTTTTTATGAAAATTAAATTTCACCAAAATCACAAACGTACCACTTTCTTTCCAAATTTTTAAACATCCTAGTGCTACGTATAGTTATCTGTTTTGACAACAACAACAACAAATTTCAAGAACCCCACCCCCCTCCCCCACCCATCCACCCTGTAACATAAATAAACCGTCTGTTTCAAGGAGGAACGTGTATACATCAACTATAAACAGTCACCACGCCAGAAAGGTTTACTACAGGAATAAAATCACTGCCAGAAAGACGACGAATAAATATGTCTGCCTTCAAAAAGAGTGTTTCCTTCTCCATAACTGATGGTGGAGATGCTATGGATAGTGATATTCGCCTTGACTCAAGCCCAGAAATTAGCAGCAGCAGCTATGGACGTAGTCTATTGAATCAAAGTGAGAAAAAGACAGAAAGAAATGAACGAGAAGGGACAGACCATGAAGGTTTAAGACAAAAAACCAGCAACAGCAATGTCGTTTCAGATCAAATGAATATCAGCGACCTAAAACAAAAATCATGTCATAATGATGATAGTGTGTTTGAAGAGACAGGCCATACTGGTGACTTTAGACAGGCAACAATGGGTGATGTCAGTGTAGGGGAAGGCGCCATTTGTGATGACTTAAAGCAGGAAAACGGGTTGAGTGACTTAAGACAGGAAGCGAACGGAAGAGAAGTGCAGGATGGTGGGGAGTTAGACAGGCGGCGTTGTAGGTCTTCTCTTGATGATCAGGATGATTCCGAGTGAGTGATTTGTCTCTGTCTCTGTTTGTCTGTCTCTGTCTATGTCGCTGTCTCTCTCTCTCTCTCTCTCTCTCTCTCTCTCTCTCTCTCTCTCTCTCTCTCTCTCTCTCCTCTCTCTCTTCTCTTTCCCTTTCTGTCTGTCCTGTCTCTGTCTATGTCGCTCCCTCTCTCTCTCTCTCTCTCTCTCTCTCTCTCTCTCTCTCTCTCTCTCTCTCTCTCTTCTCTCTCGCTCTCTCTCCCTTTCTGTCTGTCTGTCTCTGTCTATGTCGCTCCCCCCCCCCCCTCTCTCTCTCTCTCTCTCTGTCTGTCTGTCTGTCTGTCTCTGTCTATGGCGCTCCCTCTCTCTCTGTCTCTCTCTCTCTCTCTCTGTCGTGTCTGTCGCTGTCTGTCTGGTCCTGTCCTCTGTCTCTTGGCGCTCCCTCTCTCTCTCGTCTCTCTCTCTCTCTGTCCTCTCTCTCTCTCTCTTCTCTCTCTCTCTCTCTCTCTCTGTCTGTCTGTCTGTCTCTGTCTATGGCGTCCCTCTCTCTCTGTCTCTCTCTCTCTCTCTCTTTCTGTCTGTCTGCTCCTGTCTGCTCTGTCTCTCTCCTTCTTTCTGTCTGTCTGTCTCTCTCTCTCTCCCCTTCTCTGTCTCTCTGTCTCTGTCTCTCTGTCTCTCTCTCTCTGTGTCTGTCTGTCTCTCCCTCCCTCCCTTCCTCTTGCCTGCCAAATTTGTCTGCATATATCTGTTTGTCGGTATCTCCCCCCCCCCCCCCCAATTCTACGGTTTGTGTGAATTTGGTTCTTCCGTTCCAGAACAGCTTTTTTTTCTACAGAATTTTTGACAGGGACAAACTCAAACCAAAGAGTCACCCCTCTTTGTTTCATCTCATTTTCCCCCCTGCTCTCAACAGCCCAAACCCCATCACCCTGCCGGAGTGTACAACCTTTATGTGTGTGCGTGAGTGTGCGTGTGTGTGTGTGACTGCGTGCGTGTGTGTATACATTTGAATTTGTGAAAAAAAAATCCTATTAATTGTAACTGGCTGAATGTGAATGAGTAGGATGAATGACAGCGCTTTGATTTGGGTTTTTGTTGTTTTGCAAGATATAGCGATATATAAGTTCCATGTATTATTGTTATCATTATTGTTACCGTTGGTTCTTTTACGTGCGCTAGGTTTATGTTGCACATGGGACCTCAGTTTATTTTTTTGTTTATTTTTTATTTTATTCTTTTATATCGAGGATAATGGAATAAGCACTTATGCGGTTTTTTACATCCAGTGCCCATGTGTATGCGGATTTGTGAATTCTGTCATCTGTTCCCACCGGCACACAATGGCCTACTCTTACGAAAACGGAACAGGATTTAACGTGTGCGCATGATGTTCTGCGTGCGTTCGCACACGGAGCCTCGGTTTATAGTCTCATCCGAAGGACTTTTGGGGAGAGTGGAGTCGGCATTGATGTTAACTCCAGAGGAAAATATCTCTTTGAACGGGAATCAAACCCGGGTTGTCAGATCACTTCATCTAAAACATTATTATCCACACCGCCACTCATGGCTTCAGAAGGAAATCTGACTTCACGTAGGATTGAACATGTAATCCCTCGCTTCTTAGGTGGGTGCAAAACCACAACGCCACATATTCAAGGCTCTACATCGATGTTTTATGGGGGGGAAAAAGAAATTGTGTGTGTGTTGTTGACAATGGTGTTGTTGTTGTTGTTGGAGGAGGAGGAGGTTGCTAATAAGGGACCAGACCTGTTAAGGCCCTCAGAGCCCGTTAAGATTTTCTTCAACGTAAATTCAGCCTGTCGTTTGTCTGTCTGTGTATAGGTATACCTCTCTGCCTGCCTATCTGCCTTTCTGCCTG
>CM054164.1:40207658-40212658 GCA_028751875.1 Rapana venosa | reverse complement strand
GACTTTGGCATGGGAGATATTTGTTATTGTATAAGTCTTTCTGGAAAAAGGCAGGAGAATGGACCAAGAAAGCAGAAAATAAGACAAGAATGAGGTGACAAGAAAAGGAACAAGGCAAAAACAAAGAGAGGGATAGAAAAGAGGGAATTCCTAGCACAGAATTTCCAGAAGGTGGAGATGCTGTTTATACTGACAGCCCCCCCCCCACCTCCCCACATCCCCACTGAGTAAATCCCAAAGTTTTAAGCCCCGCCGATCACAGAAGTCGAATTAGACATATCACCTTATAAATGTTAAAATGTCATATTAAATCCATCCCCTAAGTCTAAGTATTTTATTTACGGAGAGGAAGAGAAGGGGGTTTCTGGAAGGAGGGGTAGTTGGTGGGATAGGAGACGGGGAGAATAGAAGGGATAGGGGGAGGGAGAATAGAAGGGGATAGGGGGAGGGGGGAGGGGAATAGTAGGGGATAGGGGGGAGGGAGAATAGTAGGGGATTAGGGGGAGGGAGAATAGAAGGGGATAGGGGGAGGGGGGAGGGAGAATAGTAGGGGATAGGGGGAGGGAGAATAGTAGGGGATAGGGGGAGGGAGAATAGAAGGGTGATAGGGGGAGGAGAATTAGAAGGGGATAGGGGGGAGGGAGAATAGAAGGGGATAGGGGGGGAGAATGTAGGGGATAGGGGGGGGAGAATAGAAGGGGATAGGGGGAGGGAGTAATGAAGGGGATAGGGGGGGGGGGGGAGGGGATAGTTGGGGATGGGGTGGGAGAATAGAGGGGATAGGGGGAGGGGGGAGGGAGAATAGAAGGGGATAGGGGAGGGAGGGAGATAGAAGGGGATAGGGGGAGGGGGGAGGGAGAATTAGTAGGGGTTAGGGGAGGGAGAATAGAAGGGGATAGGGGGAGGGAGATTTGAGGGGATTGGGGGAGGGGGGTGGGGAATGTGGGGATAGGGGAGGGAGATAGTGGGGGATTAGGGGGGGGAATAGGGTGTTAGGGGGGGTGAGAATAGAAGGGGATAGGGGAGGGGGGAGGAGAATAGGTAGGGGTGAGGGTGGGTGTGGGGTGGGTGGGGAAGGGGTGTGGAGTAGGGGACTCGGGAGGGGTGAGGGGAGGTAGGGGTGGGGGATGGGAGGAATAGAAGGTGATTAGTGGGGAGGTGATGATGGGAGTGGGAGGGGGGGGAGATAGAGGGATAGGGGGTATGGGGTTAGTTGAGTGGGATTATGGGGAGTATAATTAGTAGGGGAGGAGGGGGTAGGGACGGTTTGGGGGATTGGGCGTGGGAATAGAAGTGTATGGAGTTGGGGATGGTGGAATGTTATGGGGTATAGGGGGAGGGAGATTGTTGGTTGGATGGGGGAGGGGAATGAGTTGGGTGGGGGAGGGGTGTTGAGGAGTAATGTAGGGATGAGGGTTGAGGGGATTATGTGGGTGATGGGGGAGGGGGGAGGGTAATGTATGGGGATGTGGGGGGTTAGGGATTTGATTGTTGGGGATTGGGGGATGGGGGAGGAGAATAGATGGGGTTAGGGGGTAGGTGGGAGGGAAATGTGAGGGTGATAGGGGGAGGGAGAATAGGAAGGGATAGGGGGGGAGAATAGAAGGGGATTTTGGGGGAGGGAGAATAGAGGGGTGAGGGGAGGTGATGTTATAGTAGGGTGAGAGAATAATAGGGGGGGGGAGAATAGATAGGGGATAGGGGGAGGGGGAATAGAGGTGGATAGGGGGAGGAGATAGAGGGGATAGGGGGGAGGGAGAATAGTAGGGGTATAGGTGGGAGGGAGAATAGTAGGGATTAGGGGGAGGGAGAATAGAAGGGGATAGGGGGAGGGGGGAGGGAGAATAGTAGGGGATAGGGGAGGGAGAATAGGAAGGGGATAGGGGGTAGGGTGGGAGGGAGAATAGTATGGGGATAGGGGGAGGGAGAATAGGTAGGGGATAGGGGGAGGGAGAATAGTAGGGGATAGGGGTGAGGGGGAATAGTATGGGATAGGGGGAGGGAGAATAGAAGGGGAGGGGGAGGGAGAATAGTAGGGGATAGGGGGGGAGGGAGAATAGTAGGGGATAGGGGAGGGAAATAGAAGGGGATAGGGGGGAGGGAGAATAGTAGGGGATAGGGGGAGGGAGATAGAAGGGAGATAGGGGGAGGGAGAATAGAGGGGATAGGGGGGAGGAGAATAGTAGATAGGGGATGGGGGTAGGGAGAATAGTAGGGGATAGGGGGAGGGAATAGAAGGGGATAGGGGAGGGAGAATAGAATGGGGTATAGGGGAGGGAGAATAGAAGGGGATAGGGGGAGGGAGTATAGAATGGGGTAGGGGGAGGGAGAATAGTAGGGGATAGGGGGAGGGAGAACTAGTGGGATAGGGGGAGGGAGAATAGAAGGGGTAGGGGGAGGAGAATAGAGGGGATAGGGGGAGGTGAGAATAGAATGGGGATAGGGGGGGAGGATTTATAGTAGGGGATGGGCGGGGTGAAGGGAATAGGGGAGGATTAAAGGGGATAGGGGGGAGGAGAATAGAAGGGGATAGGGGGGAGGGAGAATAGAAGGGGATAGGGGGGGAGAATAGAAGGGATAGGGGGAGGGAGAATAGAAGGGGATAGGGGGGGGAGGAGAATAGAAGGGGATAGGGGGAGGGAGAATAGAGGGGATAGGGGAGGGAGTGAAGGGGGATAGGGGGGGGGAAAAAAAAGGGGATGGGGGGGAGGGAAATAAGGGGGGGGGGGAGGGAATAAAAGGGGGATAAAAAAATAAAAAATAAAAAATTAAAAAAAAAAAAAATAAAAAAAGAAAAAAAAATAGAATAAAAGAAAAAAAAAAAATAAAATAGACATAAAAGGAATAGGGGGGGAGGCAGAATAGAAGGGGATAGGGGGGAGGAGTAATAGAAGGGGATAGGGGGGAGGCAAAATTTAGAAGGGGATAGGGGGGAGGCAGAATAGAGGGGATAGGGGGGAGGGAGAATAGAAGGGGATAGGGGGGGAGGCAGAATAGAAGGGGATAGGGGGGGAGGAGAATAGAAGGGGATAGGGGGGAGGGAGAATAGAAGGGGATAGGGGGAGGGAGAATAGAGGGGATAGGGGCAGCTTAAGGGGAGGGGCAGCTGAGGGGGGGGGGGGGGGTTTAAGAAGGGGACAGAGGCAGTGTTGGTAAAAAAAAAGGTAAAGGTTTCCCATAACCTATAAGGTCGTAGGGGAGCGAGACGTCAGAGACCTCACTTCTCTAGGGCCAGCATATTGAGGGCGGTGCCCATCTCCTCTCCCTCGCTGCTTTACCTTCCCTGACCCTAAAGAGGGCAGGTACCCATTTACAGCTGGGTGAACTGGGGAAACTGTACTGAAGCCAAGGCGCGCAAACGGTCACCGATCCAACTGGTAACCACGCTCAACGCTGCTTAACTTGGCTGGGGGGCAGTGTTGGGGGGAGGGGGATGAGAATAGATGGGGGTAGCTTGGGGGGGGGGGTAGGGGCAGCTTGGGGGGAGAAAGAAGGGGATGGGGCAGTGGGGGGGGGGGGGGGGTGTGAGAATAGAAAGTTAGAGGAAGGGGGGAGATAGAAGGGGAGGTGTGCACTGTGGTATAGAGAGGGAGGGTAACTGGAAGAGAAGGGGTGGGGGGGGGGGGGGGGGGGGGTGATTGGAGGGCTATTGGGGGGTGGAGGGGGGAATTGTTGGGAGGAGTGAGGAAGCCACAAGCAATTACAGGGCTGATTTATCTCTTACAGGGAAGATCAGTTCTCATTATCTCTGTGCCTGTCTGTGTAGTTGTTGCCTTATAATACTGGCATTTTCTACAACTTTCTGCAAGCTGTGAATGTTTGCTGTTTAGAGTTGCAAACAGCTATGTGTGGGTGATAATGCTTTGATTTTATTTTATCTTATAGGTGTTTAAGTTGAGGGGGGAGAGGAGAGGATAGAATAGGGGATGAAGTCAATTTAGGGTGGAAGAAGAGGTAGAATAGAGAGAGAAGGTAAGTTAAATTTTTTTAATGTATTTTTTCTTTTATATCGAGGATAATGGAATAAGTACTCATGTGGTTTTTTGTGTTCAATCCCTGTGTGTATGTGGTTTTGTAAATTTTGTCATCTGTTCCAACCAGCACAAAATGGCCAACTCTTTCAAAAAGGGGAACAGGATTTAACGTGTGTGCAATATGTTCTGCGTGCGTTCGCGCATGGGACCTCAGTTTATAGTCTCATCCGAAGGACTTTTGGGGAGAGTGGAGTCTGCACTGATGTTAATTCCAGGGGGAAAATCCCCTTGAACAGGATGCGAACCTGGGTCATAAAATTGTGAGTGCAATGCTCTAACAATCTAACCATTAGGTGGTGGGAGGGAGGGGATAGGTCAGGAGGAGAAGGGGTAGGTTTTGGGGAGGGAGGAGGTGAAAAGATATGGGAAAGAGAGGGGTAGCTTAGAGAGAAGGAGGGGATAGGTTGGTGGAGGGAGGTAGGTTAGGGGGAGGAAGGGTAGGTATTGGGGTAGTTTCAGTGGCAGGAAGAGGGGATAGAGTAGGGGAGGGAAGGGCAGGGGTAGTTTAGGGAAAGGTTTACATTTGTCATGGTCTATGATAAGTAGGCCGTATAATTATCTTTAAGTATCAAATGAAGTGGGAAACAGATGGCCAATATAGTGTTCCCATGCCAGTATTGTAGAGGAGGATCCAAAGTATGTGTATGCCAAAAGGCACGCTGTCACTCTCATTTGCAGGATTTGGCCAATATCCTTGCATTAACGGCTGGACTAATCTGTCTGCCTGCCTGCCTGTCTGTATGCTGTCTGTGTGTGTCTCTGTCTATATGCTGTCTGTTTGCTGTCTCTGTGTGTGTCTTTCTGTGTGTGTCTGTGTCTGTCTGTATGCCTATCTGTCTGTCTGTCTGTCTGACTATTACCTGCATACATGTATACCTGCATCCTTCGGATGAGACTATAAACCGAGGTCCCGTGTGCGAACTCAAGCAAAAAATCTTGCGCACACGTTAAAACCTGTTCCACTTT
>CM054164.1:40190158-40197658 GCA_028751875.1 Rapana venosa | reverse complement strand
TCATCTCCCATGATGGGCACGGTAAGATTGCTTCTCGTGTGTCCATGCTGTGTTGATTGACTTCAGAGTTTTGTACCAGATCAGACACATATGTACTTATGGGCATTAAAGAGGATATATATTTCGCTCTTTTAGGAAAATTAAATTCTGATTTTACTCCTATTCCTTCTGAAATAAAGTTTTCTGTCGTTTTGTTTCTAAGCAAATATTTAGCACATGCCAGTTGACGGTAATCATCTAAAGGCAACATGCCGACTTCGTTATATGTTCCCAGGGCTGAGGCATGATAAGGCACACCAAGAGCCAGCCTGTATGCTTTGCAGTCTATACTTTGTAACTTTTTAAGTAAATACTTAGGCGCACTGAAAAAGACGTCTTGACCATAAACTAATTTTGAACGAATAAGAGAAGTAGCTAAATATTTCAGATTTAATGTGTCTTGGCCCCCCAGAACTGTTTACTTACCATCTTCAAAAAGTTTAAGCCTTTCCTTGCTTTAGTTGAATTCTCTTCGATATGTGCATTCCAAGTTAGCTTAGAAGTGAGAATAACACCCAAGAACTTTACGGTGTCTTTATACTCAACCATGTTGGTCCCAATTATAAATGCTGGTAGGTCATCTGGATTACTGCCATTGTTAAAAAGCACAGTGTACGTTTTTTCTGTGGATAAAGTAAATCCATTTTTGAGCATATAATTATCGATGTTGTTAAGTTGGTTCTGGTATACCTTTTTAATGTAGTTTAACGCTCTTTTTGGTGTGTTTCGTTTCATAGAAGCATTCATCCACATACATATATCATCTGCATATTGCACTAAGACGACTTCCTTTGACAATTTCATAGGTAGATCATGCAGCAAAACATTAAATAAGAGAGGCGATATCACAGAACCTTGAGGTAGTCCCATATGAAGAGATCTAAAACTAGAATTGATTTAGCTACTTAAACCTGTATACCTCTATTAGTAAAAAAACCCCTGTTAATATAATTATAAAAATGCCCAGAAAAACCCAGATCCTTTAGTTTACACAGCAACTTAGCATGCCAAACTTGATCATACGCCCTTTTTTACATGACTGTTTGTGTGTGTGTGTGTGTGTGTGTGTGCGTGTGTGTGTGTGTTTGTGTGTGTGTGTGTGTTTCTCTTTGTGTGTGTATGTGTGTGTGTGTTGTGTGTGTTTGTGTGTGTATAATATATGTATGTTTCTCTGTGTGTGTATGTGTGTGTGTTTTGTGTGTGTGTGTGTGTGTGTGTGTGTGTGTGTGTGTGTGTGTGTGTGTGTGTGTGTGTATGTGTGTGTGTGTTTTATCTCAAAACAGAGAAATTCAGTTGTGAGTGTGTGTGTGTGTAGGGGGGGGGGGGGCAGGGGTGTGTGATTGTGAGTGTGTAGGGGTGGATGGGAGTGGTTGTGTGTGTGTGTGTGGGGGGGGGGGTGGCTAGGTGGTGGGGGTGAGTAGGTGTGCATGTATGTGTATTTGGGGTGGTGGTGGTGATGGTGGTATGGTGTGTGTGTGTGTGGTGGTGTGTGATGGTGCGCACGCGCGCGCGTGTGTTTTGATTTTGGAGGTGGTGGTAGTATTGACACAGGAATGCAGGGAACTCTGTTTATTGTCTCTCTGAAAGACTATAACCCAGACCACAGATATATACATGATCATTCGCTACAGATATACGTGGGACCTTGGTTTATCATGTAAGAAGACTAGCACCCAGACAGTAGATACCATCATCTACAAAAGTAGATATCCTCAACAAATAATTATACACAAAAACCTTCGAAAGACTAGCAGCCAGACCATAAATACCAATCTTCAAGTACATGTCCTCACCAAATACCCTGTCTCCTTCGACAGACTAGCACCAGAACATAAATACCATCCTGAACAAAGTAGATATCCTCAACAAGTATCCTCCGAAAGACTAGCACCTAGACCATAGATACCATCCTCTCTACACGTATGACATAATATCGTCAACTAGTGTAAACAAACACCTTGTCTCCTCCAAAAATCTAGCACATAGACCATGGAATTACATCATATACTAAGTACAAAGTCGTTCACCCAGCTGTCAATGGGTACCTGCCCTCTTTAGGGTCAGGGAAGGTAAAGCAGCGAGGGAGAGGAGATGGGCGCCGCCCTCAACATGCTGGCCCCTAGAGAAGTGAGGTCTCTGACGCCTCGCTCCCCTACCTTATAGGTTATGGTCACCCTCCTACCTCTGTGAATGTCTTCACCTGTACACTCTTTCTCGTTCCCTCCGCTCTACTGCAGATACCTTGTGCTCACGATAACCTAGATTCAACCAATCCACCGTCGGCCGTCGCTTTTTCTCTATTTCTGGTCCATCGATCTGGAATGACCTCCCTCTCTCTCTTCGCCAAAAGCCTTCTTATGACACTTTAAAATCTAGTCTCAAGACACATTTATTTCAAACCTAAGATTTTCCTCTCCTGTTTCATCTCATAGCTTTTCCCTGCCTTCAACAGCCGAAATTCTGTTACCCTGCCGAAGTGTATAACCTGTGTGTGTGTGTGTGTGAACGTGCGTGCATGCGTGAGTGCGTGCGTTTGCGCACATTTGGACTTGTTAGATCTATTAATTGTTATTGGTTGCATGACTGTGTAAGAATGAGTTGAGTGCAAGCGCTTTGATTTGTCTCTGCAAGATATAGCGCTATATAAATTCCATTTATCATCATCATCATCATCATCATCATCCATCATCATCATCATCATCATCATCTCATTCTTATTCATCTATCATCTTTGTTCATCATTATTATTATTTTTTCATCATTATATTATATGTTTATGTAACACTTTACCTTTACCTTTTTAAAAAAAAAACACAAAGTGACAACATCCTCAACAACAAAAAATAGTCTCCTCCGAAAAAGACTTTAACACCCAGACTGCACCTTTCCGATGTTCTCTCTCATCACATCACATCACATCACATCACACCATACCTTAACCTACCACCCTCCTGCCCTACCTGCCCCGCAGGTACATCATCATCGCTCGCGGGGCCGGCATGTGCCTCAACTTCAACTGCGCCTTCGTGTTGGTGCTGATGCTGAGGCGGAGCCTGACCTTCCTGCGCAACACGCCCCTGGTGCGCGTGCTGCCCTTCGACCAGCACGTCATGTTCCACAAGCTGGCGGGCTACGCCATCGTCTTCTTCACCCTGGTGCACACTGGAGCCCATCTGGGAAACGCTGGTGAGGTTTGCTGGGTTTGGGTTGGGTGGTTGTGGTTGGTGGTGGTGTTGGTGATGGTGGTTGGGTGGGTGGTGTTGTGGGTGGGTGGTTGGGTTTGGTTGTTGTGATTGTGTTGGTGTGGCGGGCTACGCTATCGTCTTCTTCACTCTGGTGCATACTGGAGCCCATCTGGGAAACGCTGGTGAGGTTTGGGTTTGGGTTGGGTTGGGTTTGGGTTTTGGGTTGGGTGGGTGGTGTTGGTTGGTGGGTGAGTGTTGGTGATGGTGGCTGGGTGGTGATGGTGTTGGTTGGGTTGATTGTGGTAGGTAGTGGTGTCTTCTTTCACTCTGGTGTATACTGGTGCTCATTTGGGAAACGCTGGTGGGAGGGGTTTGGTTTTGTTTTTGGGTTTGGGTGGGTTGGGTTTTGGGTTGGGTGGGTGGTGTTGGTTGGGTGGGTGGTGTGTTGGTTGGTGGTTGGTGATTGTGTTGGTGGTGGCGGGCTACGCTATCGTCTTCTTCACTCTGGTGCACACTGGAGCCCATCTGGGAAACGCTGGTGAGGTTTGGGTTTGGGTTTGGTTTTGGTTGGTTTGGGTTTGGTTGGTGGGTTGGTTTGGTTTTGGTTTTGGGTTGGGTGGGTGGTGTTGGTTGGTGGTTGGTGATTGTGTTGGTGGTGGCGGGCTACGCTATCGTCTTCTTCACTCTGGTGCATACTGGCGCTCATCTGGGAAATGCTGGTGAGGTTTGGTTTGGTTTTGGGTTTTGGTTTTGGGTTGGGTTGGTTTTGGTTTTGGGTTGGTGGTGGTGTTGGTGGTGTTGATAGGTGGCTGGTTGGGTTGGTTGTGGTAGGTGGTGATGTCTTCTTCACTATTGTGCGTGACTGGTGCTCATCTGGGAAACGCTGGTGAGGTTTGGTTTGGGTTTTGGGTTGGGTTTTGGTTGGTGGGTGGTGGTGGTGTGGGGTGTTGTGTGGTGTTGGTGGTGGTTGGTCGGTTGGTTGGGTTTGTTGTAGTGGTGGTGGTGTTGGTGTGGTGGCGGTTGGTTGGGTTGTTGTGGTGGTGGTGGTGATGGTGGTGGTGGCGGTTGGTTGGGTTTGTTGTAGTGGTGGTGGTGTTGGTGGTGGTGGCGGTTGGTTGGGTTGGTTGTGGTAGGTGGTGATGTCTTCTTCACTATTGATGCATACTGGTGCTCATCTGGGAAACGCTGGTGAGGTTGGGTTTGTTGGGTTTGGTTTTGGGTGGATGGTTGGGTTTGGTGTTGGTGGTGTTGGTTGGTGGGTGGTGTTGGTGGGTGGTTGGGTGGTGGGTGGTGGTGGGTGGTTGTGGTGGTGGTGGTGTCTTCTTCACTCTGGTGCACACTGGCGCTCATCTGGGAAACGCTGGTGAGGTTGGGTTGTCGGTGGGTGGTGTTTGTGGTGTGTTTTGTTGTGTTATTGTGATTGGGGTGATGTTGTATTCTTCACTTGTGCATACTGGTGCTCATCTGGAAACGCTGTGAGGTTGGTTAGGGTTTGGGTGGTTTGGTGGATGGTTGGGTTTTGGGTTGGTAGGTGGTTGTGGTGTTGTTGGTGGTGTGGTTGGTTGGGTGGGTGGGTGAGTGGTTGGTGTTGGTGGTTTGTTGGGTTGGTGTGGTGATGTCTCTTCCTATTGTGCATACTGGTGCTCATCTGGGAAACTCTGGTGAGGCTGGGTTTTGGTTTGGGTTGGGTGGGTGGTTGTGGTTGGTGTTAGTGTTTGGTTGTGTTGGTGGTGATGGTGGTAGTTTTTGTTGTTGGTGGTCGTCATTGATTTTGTTGTTAGTGGTGGTTGTTCTTGGTGTTGGTGTTGTTGTTGTTGGTGGTGGTGGTGGTTGGTGGTGGTGGTGGTGTTGGTGGTGGTGGTTGGTGATTGTGTTGGTGTTGTTGGTGTTGTTGTTGTTGTTGGTGGTGGTGGTGTTGATGTTGGTGGTTGGTGGTTGGTTGTGGTAGGTGGTGGTGGTGTCTTCTTCACCCTGGTGCGTACTGGTGTCATTTGGGAAACGCTGGGTGGTTGGGTTTGGTTGTTTGGTTTGGGTTGGGTGGATGGTTGGGTTTGGTTGGATTGGTGATGGTGGTTGGGTGGATGGTTGGTTGGTTGTGGTAGGTGGTGATGTCTTCTTCACTATTGGGCATACTGGTGCTCATCTGGGAAACACTGGTGAGGTTGGGTTGGTTTTGTTTGTTTTTGGTTGTGTTGGTTGGTTTGGTTGGGTGTGGTGGTTTGGGGTGGTTGTATTTGGTTGGGTTTGGTGGTTGTGTTGGTGGTGGTGGTCGTTGTATTTTTGTTGATGGTGGTGATGTTGTCATCTTCGCTATTGTGCGTACTGGTGATCATTTGGGAAACGCTGGTGAGGTTTGGGTTGTTGGGTTGGTTTGGGTTTGGTGGGTGGGTGAGTGGTTGGTGTTGGTGTTGGTTGGCGGTGGTAGTAATGGTAATGGTTGTAGTGGTTGTGGTTGTTGTGGTGGTGATGATGTTTTTGTTGTTGGTGGTTGTGTTTTTGTTGTCGTTGATGGTGGTTTTGTTGTTGGTGGTGGTGTTTTTGTTGTTGTTGTTGTTGATGGTGTTTTTATTGTTGTTGATGATGGTGGTGGTGTCTTCTTTCACTCTGGTGCATACTGGCACTCATTTGGGAAAAGCTGGTGAGGTTTGATTGGTTGGTGTGGTTGTGGTGGTGGTTGTGATTGTGGTTGTGGTGGTTGGTGTTGGTGGTGGTTGTGGTGGTTGGTTGTGGTGGTGGTAATGGATGTGGTGGTTGGTTGGTTGGTCTGGCTAGTTGGTGGCGATGGTGGTTGGTGTTGATGGTGGTGGTGGTGTTGATTTTTAGAGTGAATTATTGTGAAAGAGGAAATTTTGCTCTGTGTGTGTGTGTTTCTATTTATCACGCGCGCGTTTCTGTATGTGTGCGCGCACACGAGCGGGCGCGTGTGTGAAAAATCGGGAAGGATTGTAAATCAAGTCACTGAGAGATAGGAAAACACATAAGTCTACATGACTTAAATGGCAATACAATAGTCTGAATCTAAATCTGAACCACATCACGTTAATCAAGACACCACACCACACCACACCACGCCACACACTCTCACTGACCTTGACACGTGCGGGGTCTCCGACAGCGGTGTACCTGACGGAATCCACGCAGCTGAACGTGGCGGAGATCCTGTTCACGCTGAGGGCGGGTGTGGGCTGGATCCGCGGATTCGCTCCCCTCTCCGGGGTCATCCTGGACCTGATCCTGCTGGTGATGTTCATCTGCTCCATGGACTTCGTCAGACGATCTGGAAACTTCGAGGTGAGCTGCCTGGTGTGTGTGTGTGATAGTGTGATGATAGTGAGGGTGAGGAGGAGGAGGAGGAGGAGGAGGAGGAGGAGGAGAGGGAGGATGAGGAGGAGGAGGAGGAGGAGGAGGAGGATGAAGGGGAGGAGGGTGGTGGTGTTGAGGGTAGTTGTGGTGGTGGTGGTGGTGGTGGTGGTGGTGTCCATCTGCTCCATGGACTTCGTCAGATGATCTGGAAACTTCGAGGTGAGCTGGCTAGTGTATTGTGTGTGTGTGTGTGTGTGTGTGTGTGTGTGTGTGTGTGTGTGTGTGTGTGTGTGTGTGTTGTGTGTGTGTGATTGTGTGTTGTGTGTGTGTGTGTATGTGTGTGTTTGTGTGTGTGTGTATGTGTGTGTGTATGTGTGTGTATGTGTGTGTGTGTGTGTTTGAGAGAGAGAGAGAGTGATAGTGATGGTGAGGAGGAGGAAGATCAGGAGGATGGTGGTGGTGGTGATGATGATGATGGTGGTGGTGATGGTGGTGGTGGTTGTGGTGATGGTGGTGGTGATGATGATGATGATGATGATGGTGGTGGTGGTGGTGGTGGTGTGGTGGTGATGCTGCTACTGCTGCTGCTGCTGATAGATGATAAATAATAATAATTATGAATAATAATAATAATGATCATAAATTATAATAATGAATAATGCTGATGCTGATGATAAATAATAATAATGATGGTTATGGTGATGATGATGGTGATTATGATGGTGATGGTGAGGAGGAGGAGGAGGGGTAGGAGGATGACTATGACGATGATGACGACGACGACGACGACAACAACAACAACAATAAGAAGAGGAAGAAGAAGAACACCACCAACAACAACAATAATGAAGATGATATACTACTACTACTACTACTACTACTACTACTACTACTACTACTACTACTAAAAGTAATAGTAATAACAACAAGAATAATAATAATAATAATTAGGATAATAGCAGTATGGACCTTT
>CM054164.1:40180158-40185158 GCA_028751875.1 Rapana venosa | reverse complement strand
TTTTCATTTCATTTCATTTCATTTCATACCACTTTAAGTCACGGCAGATTTCTCTCCGTGAAATTCGGGCTGCTCTCCCCGGGGAGAGCGCGTTGCCACAAGAGCAGCGCCACCCATTTTTTTCCCCTTCTTTTTCCTGCTTGTCTTGTGTCCTGTCCTGTCCTGTCATGTGTCGTGTTGTTTTGTATTGTTGTCGTGTTGTATTGGGTTGTGTTGTTGTTGTTGTGTATTAGTGTTGTTGCGGTTGTTGTTGTGTGATCGTGTTGTTGTATTTGTGTCGTGTTGTTTTGTGTTGTTGTCGTGTTGTATTGTGTTGTGTTGTTGTTGTGTATTAGTGTTTTTATTGTGTGATCGTGTTGCTGTATTTGTGTCGTGTTGTTTTGTATTGTTGTCGTGTTGTATTGTGTTGTGTTGTTGTTGTTGTTGTTGTTGTGTATTGGTGGTTGTTGCGGTTGTTGTTGTGTGATCGTGTTGTTGTATTTGTGTCGTGTTGATTTGTATTGTTGTCGTGTTGTATGGTGTTGTGTTGTGTTGTTGTGTATTAGTGTTTAGTGCTGTTGTGTGGTCGTGTTGTTGTATTTGTGTCGTGTTGATTTGTATTGTTGTCGTGTTGTATTGTGTTGTGTTGTTGTTGTTGTTGTTGTTGTTGTGTATTAGTGTTGTTGCGGTTGTTGTTGTGTGATCGTGTTGTTGTATTTGAGTCGTGTTGTTTTGTATTGTTGTCGTGTTGTATTGTGTTGTGTTGTTGTTGTTGTGTATTAGTGTTGTTGCGGTTGTTGTTATGTGATCGTGTTGTTGTATTGGTGTCGTGTTGTTTTGTATTGTTGTTGTATTGTGTTGTGTTGTTGTTGTTGTGTATTGGTGTTATGGCGGTTGTTGTTGTGTGGTCGGGTTGTTGTATTTGTGTCGTGTTGTTTTGTATTGTTGTCGTATTGTATTGTGTTGTGTTGTTGTTGTTGTGTATTAGTGTTTAGTGCTGTTGTGTGGTCGTGTTGTTGTATTTGTGTCGTGTTGTTTTGTATTGATGTCGTGTTGTATTGTGTTGTGTTGTTGTTGTTGTGTATTAGTGTTGTTTATTAATGTATCGTGTTGTTTTTGTGTTGTGTTTGTTTTGTGTGGTTTTTAATGCGCCATGTTGTCATGTTTTTAATTGTGTTGTGTTGTTTGTTGTTGTGTATTAGTGTTGTTGCGTTGGGTGATGGGTTTGTATTTTTGTGTTGTGTTGTGTTGGCGTGTATAGTGGTTGCTGCTGTTTTGGGTGTTTGCGTTGTTGTATTTGTATGTGTTATGTTATGTTGGTGTAGGGGGTGTTTGTTTGTTTTTTGTTTGTAATGTATTGTGTTTCGTTGTGTTCTGTTGTGTTGTGTTGCGTTGTGTTGGTGTGTATTTTTGTTGCTGTTGTTTGTGTGATCGTGTTGTTGTATTTGGTGTTGTAATGAAATGTGTTGTTTTGTGTTGTGTTGAAAGTGTTGTTGTCGTGTATTAGTGTTGCTACTGTTGTGCGATCATGTTGTTGTAGTTGTGTTCTGTTGCATTGTTGTGGTGATCGTCATGTTGTATTTATGTTGTGGTGTTGTGTGTTGTATTGTTTTGTGTTGTTATTGTATTTTGTTGAATTGGTGGGGTATGAGTGATTGCTGTTGTGTGATCGCGTTGTTGAAATTTGTATTGTAATGTAATGGGGTTTTATTGTGTTTGCGCTGTCGTGTTATAGTGTTACTGATGTTGTGTATTTTGTTGTAGTTGTGTTTGTTACATTGTTTGTATTGTGTTGTATTGGTGTGTATGAGTGATGCTGTTGTGTGATCGCGTTGTTGTATTTGTACTGTGTTGTGTTGTGTTGTGGTGTAATTAGTGTAAACGTCAGCGCCGGGGCTTTATCAAAAGTTCTTGATTAAACCATTGACGCTGGGGCAACAGCAAAGGAGAGGCTGTAGACCGTGGTTTTCCCCACTAGGGAAATTTCCACTTTAAGCTTAGTCTTTAGTGATTGACTATGACTCTTGACGGGAGGCTTGATCGCCGTCCTTAGGTGTGCGACCTTGGGGCTGGTTGGCCTTTGGAGAACATCTCCAAAGCTGACTGTCCTTTTGCCCACTTGGGCCCAAGATGGGGGTGTACTGTGGGGAAAGGGATCCCATATAATAAAATTTTTTGCCCAAATTTCCCAAACAGCAGCTGCCTCCTCTGCTGTTTTGGGGGTCATCGTCGAAAACGACGGATAACATACAAGTGTTTCTGACACGTTGATGTGTTGTTGTATTTGACTGTGTTTTTGGTGGTATAGTGTTGTGCTTAGTGTTTAAAATTAAAATTTTGTGGTTTGCATTGCATTGCAGAGTGTTGTGTTGTGTCCTTTATTTTTTTGATTGTTGTATCGTGTTTTCTTGCATTGTGCTGTATTGTTGTTTAAACCCTAGCAGATTTCTCTACGTAGTTCTCGCAAATTTTACCAGTATTTCACATTAAAGTCAGATTTTGAAACCTGACTTGCGTGTTTTTCCTCAGAATTCCCTTGAAGAAATTATGGACAATGAACATTTGTTGTTTGCTGTCCCTCAAGGTTTACTGTTAAGTCCATTATGGCGTTTGTTGTAGTTATGGTATTGATATTTGTTTTGAAGTGGTTCATAAGATGATGATGATGATGATGATGATGATGATGATGATGATGATGATGACTTTCTTTCTTCGTTTTTTGATTAAATTATTGATGTTAAGGATAATGTTTTGTCTGATATTAAAAAAAAAATGTTTATCCAAACACTAATTTACGCGAGTATAAGAACGTGCTAAGACATGTATGCATACAAAAATATCAACAGATACACACATACGAACGCACATTTTCTCACACACACACAAACACACACACAACACACACACACACACACACACACACACACACACACACACACACACACACACACACACAGTGTTATGACGGGTATTTTTTTTTCAGGATTTTTGAATTATTTGAATTGTATGGTCTCATATTTTTCTGGGTTTTTTGTTTTATTTTAATTCCACATATGCATATGTTATTGGTTTTTTTGTTTGATTTGTATGGTTTACCATAGATTAGGTTTTAAAAAATTTTTTTATTCTATGTCTGCATATACATTATCTTTTTTTTTCTCGCTTTTTTTCTTTCTTTAGGTAGATGGCTTGATGAAAAAAAGCAAATGCACTGCTTATTCAATGTACCATCTGAAAATAAAAGTTTGACTTTGACTTTGACTTTGACACACACACACACACACACACACACACACACACACACACACACACACACACACACACACACTTTCAGAGAAACAAAGCGTTGAATTTCAGGTAAGCATGTGAATTGGTTTTTTTTTTTTCAAATTCCAAACTTTAAGTCAACAAGTTAAAAAAAACACCCAAGCCAACGGTTCTTCGGGATCTCTTGAAACTGAAAGTAAAAAATGAAGACGATATGCAGGTGCCTTCTCCATCCATATTCGCTCAGCTGGCCACTGGACCCGCAAGTTGTACGCTTACTTCGAAAACATCATCTCCAGCCAATCAGATGTCGAGATGGGGCAGGTCAATGGGTCAGGTGAGTGCATACAACCAATCAAATTGATTGGTCAGTTAAGAAGAGTTTTAACCTTTTTTATTGAAGGGGATGGGGAGGGGGGGGGGGGGTGTCCATTACCATGATTAATTCGGGCTGCTCGAATTACCCGGACCTTTTGCTTTCTTTTAGGCAGGTGCGTTATTTTCATTTTCATTTCCATTCTCATACCATTGTAATTCACAGCAGATTTCTCTACATGAACTTATCTCTCAACCATCTATCCACCAATTTAGACCAATTGATTATTTAGTTTTCTTAATGACAAGAAGGCATGGGGTGTCATTACTTTATTTGGCAGTCACTGGTTTTGTAGGGTTGTTGACTGACGATGGGTTCTAGGTATCACTATCTGTTTTTCAGGCAAAATAACTGGTATACTGAAGCGATGAGAGTATGGGACATTGAAGACGTTATTCTTTCATTTATTATTTTTTAGTTATCTATTGATATATATATATATATATTTATTTATAGTTTTATTCAGTGGTTCGTGTATATATTTACTTATTATTCTTATGAAGAAAGGGGGTCAGGAGGAGGAGACAACATTAATGATCAATATGATTATCATTTTTAAGGCAATAAATAGTTTGATTGATTTAATTCACGACGATGCGTTGTAAGGTTTCACGTATTTAATGCTCGAGGTTTTTTTCAATTAGTTTGCTGACAAGAAAAAAATTATGAATAGCCCTGTCATTTCGGGCAGAACGATTGGTTAGCTTGTCGATGACAGCAGTGGCTTGTGGGTGACCCTATTATTTCAAGATTAGTGATTGGTCAGCTTGTTGATGATGACACTGGCTTGTCAATAACTCTATCATTTCAGGCATTATGATTGGTCAGCTTGTTGATGATGACACTGGCTTGTCAATAACTCTATCATTTCAGGCATTATGATTGGTCAGCTTGTTGATGATGACACTGACTTGTGAATAACTATTATTTCAGGCAGAATGATTGGTCATCTCATTGATGACGATTAGTGGCTTGTGAATAAGCCTGTTATTTCCGACAAAATGATTGGTTGGCTTGTTGATGATGAAAGTGGCTTGTGAATAACCCTGTTATTTCTTGCAAAAATGATTGGTTGGTTTTTGAAGATGACAGTGGCTTACGGTTAACCCTATTATTTCAGCAAAATGATTGGTCATCTCGTTGATGACAACCAGTGGCTTGTGGGTATTCCTATTATTTTAAGGTTAATGATTGGTCAGCTTGTGGATGAGGACAGGGCTTTGTGGTATCATTTCTTTCAGGCCCTTGTAGGAAAGCCACACGTCAGGATGGGCTCTCGTTCCGACGAAGGAATTCCAAGGTACTGGGATATTTTTCTGTTATTGTGTTGTAATGTCTTGCTTTGTGTTGTCTTGTGTTGTGTTGTATGTGTTTTCGT
>CM054164.1:40165158-40172658 GCA_028751875.1 Rapana venosa | reverse complement strand
ATGGGGAAAATTTTTGAGAAGGGTCATTAAGATAAAAGGCAAGTGTGTGTGTGTGTGTGTGTGTGTGTGTGTTGTGTGTGTGTGTGTGTGTGCGTGCGTGTGTGTACGTGTGCGCACGTGCTTGCGATTCCGTTCAAGGGGATATTTTCCCCTGGAGTTAACATCAGTGCCAACTCCACTCTCCCCAAGAGTCCGGATGAGACTATAAACCGAGGCCCCGTGTGCGAATGCACGAAGAACATCTTGCGCACACGTTAAATTCTGTTCCGCTTTTCGTAAGAGTAGCCCATTGTGTGCCGGTGGGAACAGATGACAGAATTTACAAAACCGCATACACACGGGGACTGGATGTAAAAAAGTACATAAGTGCTTACTCCATTATCCTCGCTATAAAAGAACCAACCCCCCCCCCCCCCCAAAAAAAAAAAAAGTACGTGCTTGCGTGCGTGCGTGCGTGTGTGCATGCATGCATGCATACGTGCTTGCGTGCATGCCTGCGTGCGTGCGTTCATATGTGTGTTCACGTGTGTGTGTTCATGTGCCTGTGTTGCAGTTGTTTTCCGAGATCTATGAGAACTCCAGTCACCGCATCAAAGTGTTTTTCTGTGGAGCGCCTGTGCTGGGGCGAGCTATCAAAGCAGCCTGCGTCCGACGCGGCTTTGCCTTCTCCCAAGAAAATTTCTGATCCCCGCAGATAAATTCTTGCGTCTATCAAAATTTCTGGACCTGCCCACGAACATTAATTTCTGATCTAGCGTTTCTCTGATTCTTACTCCTGAAAGAAATTTCGATTTTGAGTCTATATAAGAAAAAAAGTTGGCGTCTCTGTGAATATGTTTTGATCCGGTGCTTGATTTGTGTTTTGTCGTTGAGATAAATTGGATTCTGTGTCTGTATGGAGAGAAAAAAATTGACGTCCCTATGAATTTATTTTATTCGGTGTCTGATCCTGTGTCTTACTAACCAGGAGAAATTTGATCCTGCGTCTATCGAAATTTTGATGTTCCCACAGAAAAAACCTATCTGGTGTCTCTAAGCCTGTAGTTTCAGCTGGAAGAAATTTTCATCCTGCGTCTAGGAAAAAATATTGGCGTTGTGGCAAAAATTTCTGATCCTGTGTTTGAATCTGTGTCTTTTTCCTGGGAAGTAACTTCCCATCCTGCGTCTTTGGAAAAAAAATGACGTAACCACAAACATTTTTTTTTAAATCCTGTGTTGCTGCAGCAGTTCTATTCCTGGAAAACATTTTGCGTCTGGCGTCCATGATGTTGCTGAATTTTTGTTGGGGAAAACTTGTAGTATGTAAACGCTTGTTTATGTTTTCTGCTGTTAGAATAGTGTACAGTACAGATCATTAGTCCCAGTGTTTGGTGTAAACTACAGATCTCTTTCCTGTGGTCATCCCAGTGTAAAGTTCAGACACCGAGTCTGTTGTCTTTGAAGTGTAAATTGCAAATACTGAGTCTGTTGTCTTTTAAGTATAAACTGCAAATCCCGAGTCTGTTGTCTTTTTAGTGTAAATTGCAAATCCCGAGTCTCTTGTCTTTGAAGTGTAAACCGCAAATCCCGAGTCTGTTGTCTTTGAAGTGTAAACTGCAAATTCCGAGTCTGTTGTCTTTGAAGTGTAAACTGCAAATCCCGAGTCTGTTGTCTTTGAAGTGTAAACTGCAAATCCCGAGTCTGTTGTCTTTTAAGTGTAAATTGCAGGTTCCAGGAATCTGTTGTCTTTTAAGTGTGAATTGTAGATCCTATGTGCTTGTTGTTTTTTAAGTGTAAATTATAAATCTTATGTGTTTGCTGTTTTTAAATGTATATTGTAGGTCCTATGAGTTTGTTGTCTACGTAAATTGCAGGTCCTATGAGTTTGTTTTCTATGTAAATTGTAGATCCTATGTGTCTGTTGTCTATGTAAATTGCAGCTCTTATGTGTTGTTTTTTAAGTGTAAATTGCAGATCCTATGAGTCTGTTGTCTAAGTAAATTGCAGACCTTATGAGTCTGTTGCCTTTTATGTGTAAATTGCAGATCCAATGACTCTGTTGTCTAAGTAAATTGCAGATCCTATGTGTTGTCTTTTAAGTGTAAATTGCAGATCCTATGAGTCTGTTGTCTAAGTAAATTGCGGATCCTATGTGTTGTCTTTTAAGTGTAAATTGCAATCCTATGAGTGTTGTCTAAGTAAATTGCAGATTCGATGAATCTGTTGTTTAGGTAAATTGCAGATCCTATGAGTCTGTTGTCTTAAGTAAATTGCAGATCCTGTGAATCTGTTGTCTATGCAAACTGCAGATCCTATGTGTCTGTTATCTTTTAAGTGTAAATTGCAGATCCTAGGAGTCTGTTATCTTTTAAGTGTAAATTGCAGATCCTATGTCGTATTGTCCTTTCTGTGTAACTTAAAGATCTCGCGTCCTGGTGTCTTTCCTGTGTTAACTACGGATCCGCACGGATCCTACATCGTGTTGACCTCCCAGTGTAAATTACAGATCCTGTCCTTCTTCTCCATATAAACGACACACACACACTGTCCCTTGTCCTTTCCTTGTAAAGCACAGATCCTGTGTGCTGTTGTCCTTACAGTGTAAACTACAGACCCTGTCCCATTGTAAATCTGAGATCCTGTATCCTGTGGTGTTCTCGGGGTCAACTACGGATCCTGTGTCGTGAGGTCTGCTTGGTGTAAACTGACCCTGCGTCCTGTCACTGTAAATGAAAGATCCGGTGTCCTGTCGTCTGTTTCTATGTAAACTAAAGATCTCCTGTTGTGTCTCCCTCTCTGTGTAAACTATAGATCCTGTATACTATTGTTGATTTTGTGTTAAGATCCTGTGTCTTAGTTAGCCTTTCATGTAAGTTTCAGATCCTGTGTCCTGCCTTTTCGGTATAAATTACACATTCTGTGTCATGTTGTCCTATTCTTGTAAACTAGATATCCTGTATCCTGTTCTGTGTTAAGTGTAAACTCCAGATCCTGTCTCCTGTTGTCCGTTTAGTGTAAACGACAGATCATGTATCCTGCATCCTGTGCTCTTGTCAGTGTAATTTAAAAGCCTTTAGTTTTCTTTGTATATAAGACCTTTGATTTGTTGCTTTACAAGATTCAGCGCTATATAAATTCCATATAATTATTATATATATTATATTATATGTTATTTTATTATCTATTATCTATTATATTACTAAATCGACTTGTGTTTTCTGCATATCTCATGAAAAACCTTTGAGATTTGCTACTGTCACGTCACCGTTACTGATCCCGAGATTCCGATCCCTTGGCGCCTTCAAGCTTGCACACCTTCTCCATCTCTCGTCCCTCAGCCACCCTCATGGTGTCTCTCAGCTCCATGTCTGTCCACTCTCGAATGTTGTCCTCCCATCTGTTCATTTGTCTGCCTCTTCTTCTTCCTCCCCTCACTGTGCCTTGTAGGATTGTTTTAGCTATGTCAGGGACCCCTAAAAGACCTTTTTGCTCTTGTGTCCTCTTTTTTTTGCTAAAGAACTGTTGGTCTTGTATTCCGTTGAAGGGCCTTTAGTGTTGTAGTCCTTTGCTGAAAAAAATGAGGGTCTTCTATTGCTTTACCTTTTGCTGAAGATATTTTGGTCTTCTGTCCCATTAGCTGAAGAAATGTTGGTCTTGCTGTTATTTTCCTTTTGCTGAAGAAATTTTGGTCTTCTGTCCCTTTAGCTGAAGAAATTTTGGTCGCTGCTGTTATTTGCCTTTTGCTGAAGAAATGTTGGTATCGTTGTTATTTGGTTTTTGCCGAAGGACTTAAGATTCTGCACTGCTTTGCCATTTTAGTGAAGAACGTATAATTCTGTGCCTCTTTGACATTTCTTTGACAACTTAGATTCTGTCCTGCGTTTTTTAGCGAATGCTATAAATCCGTTCTGCTTGCCTTTCTTGAAAACTTGTGTTGTCCTATTTTAACCGTTTTTTTCTATTTTTTGCTGAAGAATTTCAACCCTGTGTCCATTAATTCTTTTGGGTAAATTTTTGATGCTGTGCTGGTTTTCTTAAGTGTACTAATGAACTTTTGATGATCTATTTCTGCTTTTTTGCTGATAACTTTTGATCTTGTAATCCTTCGTCTTTTTCCTAAAGAGCTTTTGAATCTGTAATCCTCTGTCTCTTTTTAAAAAAAATCTAAAGAGCTTTTAAACCTGTAATCCTTTGGGGTTTTTTTTTTACTCTAAAGAGCTTTTGATCATGTAATCCTTTGGTGCGTTTTTTTAATCTAAAGAGCTTTTGATCATGTAATCCTTTGTCTTTTTATATAAAGAGCTTTTGATCCTGTAATCCTTTGTCTTTAATCTAAAGAGCTTAAAGAGCTTTTGATCCTGTGTTCCTTTGCATTTTTGCTGAGAGGCTTTTGATCCTGTTGTTCTTTACTTCTTTGCTTTTGGGTCCCCTGCTCCTTTTCCTTATATCTAAAGAGCTTTTGATCCTGTATTCCTTTGTCCCATTTGTTTAATGATGTTTAATCCGCTATCGGATTTTTATTCCTTGTTGCTGAAAAACTTTTGAGTCTGTATCCATTTGCCTTTTTAGAAAGAATTTGGATTTCTTTTTCCGTCTTTTTTGTTCAAACTGGAGAACTTTTAATCTTTTACCCATAAATGCTTTTTGACAAAATATTTGATATGGTTTTGCTTTTTATTATTGAAGAGAGTTTTTTTAATCTTCTATTTCTTGGATTTTCGATAAAAAGTTTGTAATCCTGAATACTTATGCTTTTTGCTGAGTAGTTGTTTACTCTTGTATTGCTTTTCTTTTTCTGTTTAAAAGCGTCCAGTCTTCATTTTTGATTCTATACTCTGTCTTTTTACTTGAGGATTTTGGGGTCCTGAGTTCCTTTATCTTTTTGCTTGAGAAGCTTATTCCTTCATCCCTTTAGCTTTCTGCTGATGAACTTTTCATCCTGTATTTTCCTTTTCATGGAAGAATTGCTGGTCATGTATCCTTTGGGTGGGGTTGTTGTGTGCTGTTGTAAAATGATTCGTTTTATCCCATTGTATCTCTGGAAAGGTTTTGATGGTGTGTCTTTTTGCCATTTTTGGGGGGTCTTTTTGCCATCTCTCCAATGACCTTTGGATCATGTGGCTCTTTTTTCCTGTCAAGAAAATTGCCAGATCTGGTCATTTTTCTTTCCTCGTATTGAAACAGTTGATCCTTCGTCTTCATTTGCAAACTTTTTATCCTTGTGTTTTTCAGTTGGTCAGGAGGGTAGGCTCTTTGAGTTTGTGTTTCTTTAACTTCACTATGTGAATTAATTTAGTCTTCTGCTTCTTTTTCTTCACCACTCCAAAAATGTGATTTGATTTTTTCCCCTTTTCATTCACCTAGACAGCAGTTGTCCTTGTGTATGTTTTACAAAAACTAGAAAAAGAGTGAAGGTTTTACTTTTCTCTTCTTACCATCATATGACATTAACTACATAAATTTTGCCCCTGTGACCTTACCTGGAGACTTAACTTTGGATCCCGTGACCTTACCTGAAGAACTTTTGATCCCGTGACCTTACCTGAAGAACTTTGGATCCCGTGACCTTACCTGGAGACTTAACTTTGGATCCCGTGACCTTACCTGAAGAACTTTGGATCCCGTGACCTTACCTGGAGACTTAACTTTGGATCCCGTGACCTTACCTGGAGAACTTTTGATCCTATGACCTTACCTGAAGAACTTTTGATCCTATGACGTTACCTGGAGAATTTGAGATCCTGTTACTTCACCTGGAGACTTAACTTTTGATTCCGTAACCATACCGGGAGAACTTTTGATCCTGTAACCTTACATGAAGAACTTTTGATCCTATAACCTTAGCTGGAGAACTTTTTATCCTGTGAACTTACCTGGAGATTTTCTGATCATTTGACCTTATCTGGAGAACTTTTGATCCTGTGACCTTACCTGAGACTTAACGTTTACTCCTGTGTCCTTACCTGGAGTACTTTTGATCCTGTGCCCTTACCTGGAGAACGTTTGATCCTGTGCCTTTACCTGGAGAACGTTTGATCCTGTGACCTTACCTGGAGAATTTTGATCCTGTGCCCTTACCTGGAGAATTTTGATCCTGTGCCCTTACTTGGAGAACTTTTACCTGTGCCCTTACCTGGAGAACGTTTGATCCTGTGACCTTACCTGGAGAATTTTGATCCTGTGCCCTTACCTGGAGAATTTTGATCCTGTGCCCTTACCTGGAAAATTGGGATCCCGTGACCTTACCTGGAGAACTTTTGGTCCTATAACCTTAGCTGGAGAACTTTTTACCCTGTGACCTTACCTGGAGAATTTTGATCCTGTGACCTTACCTGGAGAAGTTTGATCCTGTGCCCTTACCTGGAGAAGTTTGATCTTGTACCCTTACCTGGAGAATTTTGATCCTGTGCCTTTACCTGAAGAATTTTTGATCCTATGTCCTTACCTGGAGAACGTTTGATCCTGTGACCTTACCTGGAGAACGTTTGATCCTATGACCTTACCTGGAGAACGTTTGATCCTATGACCTTACCTTGAGAACGCTTGATCCTGTGACCTTACCTGGAGAACGTTTGATCCTGTGACCTTACCCAGAGAACGCTTGATCCTATGACCTTAGCTGGAAAACTTTTGATTCCGTAAACTTACCTGGAGACTTAACTTTCGATTCTGTGACCTTACCTGGATAACCTTTGATCCTGTGATCATATAACATGGCCTGAAAAGCTTTTCATCTCGAGATACTCTGAGATTACCTGGAAATCTTTTGATCCTGTGTACTTTTTATATCACCTTGAAAATTCTTAATCCTATGAGAATATCTGGGAAATGTTTGATCCTATGCCATTTCCTTAAAAACGTTGATCCTATGCCATTTTCTGGAGAATTTTTTTTTGATCCTACGCCATTTCCTGGAAATAAATATTTTTGATCCTTTGCTATTAATTTTCCTGGAAAAGTTTGATCTTATGCCATTTCCTAGAAATTTTTTGATCCTATGCATTTCCTAGAGACCGATTATTTTCGATTATTATGCCATTTCCTGGAAAAGTTTGATTCTATGCATTTCTTAGAGAACGTTTGATCCTATGCATTTCCTAAAGACCAGTTGATCTTATGCCATTTCTTAGAGACCGGTTGATCCTATGAGATCGTTTAAGCAATGCCATTTCCTATGCAATTTCTCAGAGACTGGTTGATCCTATGGCATTTCCCGGAAAACGTTTGATCTTATAGCATTTCCTGGAAAAGGTTTGATCCTATATATTGTAGATTATTAAGCGCTTTGCTTTGTTGCTTTACAAGATTCATCGCTATATGAATTCCATACATCATCATTATTATTTATTATTATATATTATTATATTATATTATTATTATTTTTTTTAGTAGTATATCATTATTATTATTATTATATATATTATTATATATATATATCTTATTATTATTAATATATTATTATTATTATTACTATTATTATTATTATAATATTATTATTAGATATCTGGGGACTTTTCTTCC
>CM054164.1:40110158-40160158 GCA_028751875.1 Rapana venosa | reverse complement strand
AAAAGCACATAAGTGCTTATTCCATTATCCTCGAAGTAAAATAATAAATAGATAAATGAATCTCTCTCTCAGCCACAGTAATATCTCTCTCTCTCTCTCTCTCTCTCTCTCTCTCTCTCTCTCTCTCTCTCCTCATCTCTCTCCTCTCTCTCTCTCTTTCTTTCTCTCTCTCTCTCTCTCCTCTCTCTCCTCTCTCTCTCTCTCTCTCTCTCTCTCTCTCTCTCTCTCTCTCTCTTTTCCTCTCTCTCTCTCTCCTTCGTGCAAAGTGCCGAGTCTTCTCCTGTGCTTGTAACTTTGCAGGAGGTCTGCCCGCTGGCCTCAGCACACACAGCCCGACTTCAGAGCATGTTGCATGCTGGGTATGTTTATGTTTCCGTAAACTTACCGAACGCTGGCATGACTTACAGGATATTTAACATGCATATTATATCTTCTGCATGTGTATATAAAAAAGGTAAAGGTGTCCCATAACCAGTAAGGTCGTAGGGAAGCGAGGCGTCAGAGACCTCAGCTTCTCCAGGGGCCAGCGTATTGAGGGCGGGGCTCCCATCTCCTCTCCCTCGCTGCTTTACCTTCCCTGACCCTAAAGAGGGCAGGTACCCATTTACAGCTGGGGGGTGGGGGCAGGGCTGTACTGAAGCCAAGGCGTGCAAACGGTCACCCATCCAAATGGTAACCCACGCTCGAGATGTGTATATATACACACAAAGGGAATTAACTAAAGCAATTATCTACACGTGAAGCTGACATGAGAGATCGTCAAAATATTCCCCTCTCCCTGAATTTACCAGACGCTGGCCAGATTCGAACCCAGGAGACGGGGGTTGAAGTTAAACGGTCTTAACCACTCGGCTACGGTATCCGTCGTACCTCGTTTTCAAAAGGCGAACGTGTCAGCTATAAACCAGCCCCCTTCAACGCCAAGACAAGGGGGACTGGGGGTAAAGTACGTGTCCAGAACAGGGCAAGTCGCAGGTTCGAAACTCCGTGCGAACTCAAACTTTTCCACCTGAGCTGTTGTCTGGGTGCTAGTCTTTCGGATGAAGAGGATTTTTTTCCTCTGGAGTTAACATCAGTGCCGACTCTACTTCCTTCAAAAGTTCTTCGGATGAGACTTTAAATCGAGGTCCCGTGTGCGAACGCACGCAGAACATCTTGCGCGCTTTAAAACCTGTTCCGCTTTTTGGAAGAGTAGGCCACTGTGTACAGGTGGGAGCGGATGACAAAACTGACAAAACCGCATAAACACGGGGACTGGATGTAAAAAAAAAAAGCACATTCCATTATGCTCGAAATAAAAGAATAAAATAAATAAACTGATAATTTTTTTTAAAAAGATCAACTGATCCACCTTGTTCCCACACGCCATGTGGATTTAGCGCACGTTAAAGAACCCACGGTAACAAGAGAGTTATCCCTGGCAAAATAATCCGGAGACACTCCGGTAGGAGAAAGCGTATGTAGGCAGGAGAAAATGACGTATTATGCAGAGTGGCGCTGCTCTTGTGGCGACGAGCTCTCCCCGAAGAGTACAGCCCGAATTTCTCGCAGAGAGATTCTTCATGACAGAAAATGATATACAATGATAATAATAATAATAATAATAATAATAATAATACATGGAATTTATATATAGCGCTTTATCTTGCAACAAAACAAATCAAAGCGCTTTCATTCATCCTACTCATTCACATGCAGCCAGTTACAATGAATAGGGTTGTGGTGGGTTTTATTACAAGTTCAAATGTATACACACACGCTCGCACACACGCACGCACACACACGCATGCCCACACACCCACATAAAGGTTTACTGTCCGGCAGGGTGATGGGGTTTTAGCTGTTGAGGGCAGGGACAAAAATGAAATAGAACAAGAGGGGAGAATCTTAGCTTTGAAATAAATGTCTCAAGGCCGGTGCAGTACAATGCAGTACAATACAGTACAATGCAATGCAGAGCAAAAGAACATAACGGAATGCAATGCAATACAGTATGATGCAATACAGTGCAATACAATACAGTGCAATGCAATATAATGCAACACAATGCAATACAAAAGAGAATATATTACAATGCAATAACAAAACAAAAAAACCCAACGCAAAGCAATACAATACAATCTCGCACCATACAATACATCACAATACAAAACAACGCAATATAATACAATGCAGTACATAACAATACAACATAAGACAGCACGTCACAAACAAACAACAATACAATTTATAACACAAGTCACATACTGCACAAAATAGGGTGATTTCTAACTGATAACACAAATCACATCGAGAACATAACACATCTACACTATTCACAGAAAAAATCATTTATCTCACATTTGCTCACATTCAAACACTTTCAGGTTCCTCATGGGGATGCCTGGAGGGGGGGTGGTGAGTGGTGAGGGGGGGGGGGGGGCTGTCAGTATAATTAGCAACCCCACCTTCTGGAAATTCTGTGCTAGGAATTCCCCCCTTTTCTATCCCTCCCTTTATTTCTGCCTTGTTCTTTTTCATCCTGTCACCTCTTTGTCATCTTTTCTCTTCCTTCTATGTCCATTCTCTTGACCTTTTCCCCAGAAAGACTTAAAAGATGACAATTCTCTCCCACACCGAAGTAGGATATATGTTGCGCTGGGCCTGACTTGTCAGGCGCTTTATGGCAGCGCAATGCATTTTTTGCTCATATGACAGCCAACAATTGCTGTCTGAGCGTTCGACGACGACGACGACGACGACGAAGAAGAAGAAGAAGAAGAAGATGATGATTATGATGATGATAAAGAAGAAGATGATGAAGAAGGAGAAGGAGAAGGAAGAGAAGGAGGAGGAGAAGAGGAAGAAGAAGAAGAAAAGAAGAACAACAACAACAACAACAAGAACAAGAAGAAAAAGAAGAAACAAGAAACACTTTCAAGAAGAACCACTTGCCTGTCCTCAGTCGTAATCCCAAAAGTCGGAGAACTCTAGGTAGTTCTTCAAAGGCACCCGCAGAGGGAGCTGCCGCAACCGCTCCAGGCGCTTCTTGTCCCTGAAGTGGAAGTGGCCCAAGATCACCAGCCGACAGCAAGACAGGAGAGTGCGAGGGGATGTGGCCAGCTGCCTCATGAGCCCCACGTTCTTCTCTAGGACCTGCGTCAGTCTGGAGTATTTCTGAAGCCAGCGCTTTTCTGAGGAAGGCTTCTTCTGGATTTGCAGCACGATCTGTTCATACAACGCCCAGCCCTCCTCCGTGTTGCGGTCAATCAGCTTCTCCAGCTGGGTACCCAGTGTGAGGAGGTCTGCGCGGGAGCTGCACCCTGATTGGAACAGCAAGAGAATCACCACAGGTAGATCACGGAGCGCGGCACACAGCAGCGGCGAAGTGATGACACTGCGCTGCATGTAGTCACAATCGAAGTATTTGAACACTCCCTGCTTCACAAACTCGCGACGGGAGCGTCTCTGCCTCCTGGACCACACGTGGTACAGGTTGGAGTTCTCGTGTTGCCGAACTGGGCTCCACATGTCCACTACCGTGTCGACGACGTCAGGGAGGAGGGAGTCCTCCGCGAAATCTTGTGCTGGCTGGTGCGTGCTGAAGCCCAGCCTGCAGCATTCGGCCACCATCCTGTGCGGACAGTGCGTGTTGAGCACGGCGTACACCAGCGCTGTCTGCCCGGTCTCTGTCACAGCAAAGCGTCCACTTGTCTGACCAGCAGGTCCTCCAGCCCGCCCACGCCTCAGAGTCACACACGGCGTGCAGAGTCGTCTCCCCTCTTGAGTTCACCCCCTTGTTTTGCTGGGGCACCACAGGACGGTGAAGTGGATGACGTCCCCTTGGCGGTGGTCGATCAGCGCCTGCAGAGGGGTGAGGGTGTAGTAGGGCAGGTGCCGGCTTTTCTTTGCCGGCTGGTGGATGTCGCCCCCGTGCGTGATGACCAGCTGGACGGTGCGCCACTGCTGGCTGTCGATCAGCTGGTTGAGCACGCTGACGCCGTGCTGGTCCAGGAGGTTTGGGTCGCCCTCCCGCAGCACGATCTCCTCTACCGCCTTCCACGCCCTCCCCCTGGCCTGCCTGTGCAGAGGGGTCTCCCCGTTCTCGTCCTTCATGTTGATGTCGGCACCCAGAACTTGACAGTGGTCCACCACGTCCCACAGGTGCTGCTCGATGGCCTCCAGAAAAGCCAGGTCGCGGTCCTGGGCGTTTTCCTTCTCCTTCTTCTCCACCAAAGGCTTCACAGCCTGCCAGGCGTCACTGCGGATGGCCTCGTGGAACAGCTCCACTCGCGACTCCGCGGACAAGGCTTCTTCCTCCTTCAGCATGGTGGTGAGGCAGTGCCAGAACAGCGCGCCCTCCCTCCTCTGGAAGGCCCGCTGCATCACCTGGCGTCTCGCGGCGTCGTCCACCTGGTATTCCATCACCCTGCCCACCAGAGTCCACTGCTTCTTCTCCAGCAGTGTTGGGAGAGCCTCCAGACACAGGCGGACGTCCACGCCGATCTCCAGCAGCTTTCGGCACACCCCCCACTGCTGCCGTGAGACCATCTGAGGAAACAGCCAGTCTCGCTCCGCCTGGTTCATCCCCAGCCTGACCAGGTGCATCAGGATGTGCCACTCTTCTTCCTCCAGCACCTTGTGCAGGACCTGGGAGAAGTACTCCTCCGTGGGCTCGTGCAGCACGTTGAACAGCACGCTGCCCCACATCCAGCTCTCCAGGTTCTTCCTGGGGCGGAGTGCCGAGTTCTTGGCGAAGCGGAGCCTGAGTCTGATCAACTCCTCGCACCTCTGCACAAAGCCGCTGCGTCTCCTTTGGGCTTTTTCCTCAGGTGTCCCGTGACCCAGTCTCCAGGAGGTTGCTGACCTCGGTGATGTCGCCCCCCCTCTCCACCATCTGCAGCACCGTGTCCCAGTCCCCGTACTTGGCCAGGATGTAGTGGGCGTGCATGTGCTCCTGCATGGTCAGTCCGTGGTCAGCCAGCAGCAAGTACACCTGCCACTGCTCCTCTCTGAAGGCCTCCTTCATGGCCCAGTCACGCTGGTCGTCGTGAACTGTGTGGTCTGCCCACTGCCTGACCACGCCCCACTCTCTCTGCTCCACAGCCGTCCTGAACAGCTGCCGGCGATCGTGTTCCCACACGTGAGACAGACAGGCCTGGCTGAGGACGTCCCATCTCTGCTCATAGACCAGTCTCCTCAGTGACGTGCTCTGCAGCTGCGGGAACAGAGGGAACACGGCGAACGTCACCAGCAAAGTGACGTCATCTTCCAGTCCCCGCCTGTTGACGTAATACTGGTTCAACCCTTTCAAGAACTGGAAAGGGAACAGAGGGTCGGCTTCGTGAGAGTCTGCTATTTCTGTAAACACTGCAGTGTAGTCGTTCTTGGTGATTCTGAAGGGTTTGTTTCGGATAGAATCTGCGTTAGCTCGTACACAGTCGAGGATATGTTGGTAAATGTCAGGAACGCCCTGACTGCTGTGCTGTGAGGCTGGGGAGGGTTCCCTGCCACCACACATCAGGGAGCACAGTGCCTGCACCAGCGTCACCATCAGTAACTTGGACAGCACTTTGTGGCAGGAGGTATAACCCACGAGGTTGGAAAGAGCCTGGGACTCGTAAGAATCGCCACTGCGAAACTGCCTCTCCTCTGCCATGAACTTGGTCAACTCCAGCGCCAGGGCTTTCTCGATGCGACACTGGAAGACGAATTTCCACAAGGGAGCGTCACCCTTGCCCCTGTCAGTGTTGCCCGTTACCCAGGTGTACAGAGCGTCACGGACAACGCTGTACAGGACACACCTGGCTCCCCTCCACCTCCTGTCCGCCACCAGCTGACAGAAAACGGCCACAGCGTCATCCTCAGCACAGTGAGGCAGAACGTAGAGGTCCAACCTGTCGATGCTGGCATTCTGACAGGCCTCTGCCACAGCCCACCTGCGTTGTGGGGTGGTCACACCTCGCTCTAGCACCCTGCCGACCGACTGCCACTGACCTCGCGTCACGAGGTGTCGTAACACGTGACTCATCTCCTCGTCGCGACACTGAGGTAGCACGTGATAGACGAAATCTTGATAATCCGCGTGTGTACTGGCCTGGACCACGGCCCACCTGTGTAGGTCGTGACCGATGTCTCGCTGTAGAAACGTGCCCACCACTTCCCACAGACCTTGCGACACGATCTGCGACAGGACGTGGTGTTGCGTGTTGCTGAGGTCACTGAGGGCCACGTTGTCTGCAGGCGTCCACAGACCCCGTTGCGCCATGACTGCTGACACCTGCACCAGCTGCTCGTCTGTACAGTGAGGCAAAAAGTACATCTCGAACTGACAGTCATCAGCGCGCTGACAGGCTGCCCCACAGCCCACCTGAGCTGTCCGGCGCTGACACCTCGCGTTAGCAAGTCACTGGCTGAAGTCCACAGACCACGCGACACCAGGTGTGTGACCAGGTGTTCCACATCCTCATCCTGGCAGTGATGGGACAGGTAGGCGAGGAAGTCGTCGTCGCTAGCATGCTGAACAGCCGTCTCTACCGCCCACCTGCGTTGGTCGCTGCTCACACCTTTCCCCAACACCTCGCCCGCTGCCCTCCACAGTCCGCGAGACACCAGGTGGGTGAGGGCATGGTCTAAGTCTTGGCCGCAGCAGTGAGGCAATATGTGGTGAACGAAGGCATGGTCCCTGGCGTGTTTACTGGCCTCTGTCACCGCCCAGCTGCGTTGTTCAGAGCTGATGCCCCCCTCTCCTTTTAGAATTTCTCCCACACTTGCCCACAAACCCTGCGACACCGTGTGTGGCAACAGGCGTTGCCTAATATTGACGTCGTCTTCTGTAATGGCCTCATCAGGGTTTGACACATCTGGTGAGGACATGGTGTGTGTGTCAAAAATTTGTTGGTTGAAGCGCAGTTTTAATCCATCAAAACAACACAGTGGCGACTTAGTTCAGGAATATTATGGTCAACAACCATGCCCAAGCCCAGTGCGCTGGGCCTGACTTGTAAGGTGACTAACGGCAGCGCAACGCATTTTACACTCACATGACAGACAACAGTGGTTGCTGTCTGAGTGTTCAGTAGTGAAGAAGAAGAAGAAGCAGAAGAAGAAGAAGAAGAAGAAGAAGGAGGAGGAGGAGGAGGGGGAGGAGGATGATAACCACAACAACAAGAACAACAACAAAAGCTTACAAAGAAAACTCTAACGTGTCAGAACAAATTCCAGCTCCTCCTTCGTACGACAACGTCTCAAGCTAGGCTCTCCTTAGAGCAACATCCCAGGGCTTCGTCTCTGCAATGTAGGCTACTGTACAAATCAGGCTGAAAAATGTGACAACTTTCTTTCACTTTCACATCAGTCCATTCGCCCCCAAAAACGTAATATCAGAACTAAAAGATGTGACCAGTTCATGTCTAATAATGCTTCTTGAGATGACGTCTGGACATTCTGTCTAGCTAGTCTCTGTCACACTCAAACGTTTTTTGATGATTTATACTTGTTTGATGCATGTTTCATGGTCTCTCTGTCCGCTCCCTGTTCATCCCTGCACTGCGCTCATTGCGTGCTCTGCGCACTTGTGATGGCGCCTTCTTCTCGTAAGCCTTTCACTGTCTCCTTCAGGTCTTCACTGGCACCACAGTGTAGCTGTCTGCTTGATGCTGGCAGTAGGAATCCCAACTGCGACAGAAAGGGGAAAAAACCAAGGATTGAACATCGACACATCGCTGAATTCACCTGATTTTACGAGTTTCAGTTACTGGATGAGTGTATTTTATATAATGCCCAACAAAGAAACCAAAACTTTTTGATAACTCTAAATTATGGTGTCAAAGAATAATTATATGAATGATATTTCTATTCTCTCTTTTTGTTCTTTTATTTCGAGGAGAATGGAATAAGCGCTCGTGTGCTTTTTTTACAGCCAGTCCTCGTGCGGATGCAGTTTTGTCAATTTTGTCATCCGTTCCCACTGCGAACATAATAGCCTACTCTTCCGAAAAGCGAAACGGGTTTTAACGTGTGTGCAAGATGTTCTGCGTGCGTTGTCACATACGACCTCGGTTTATAGTCTCATCCGAAGGATACTGACAAATTTAGCAAGAAAATTGTCACTGATAACCATCAAGCTGAAATAAGTATGTTTGTACCTGTTGTTTTTTTATTAAAAAAAAAAAGAACAATTGAAATAATATCGAATGCAACATGGTTCGGGTTGTTTATGTTGTTGTTTGTTTTTCTTCATGCACATCATGTCAGTCACGCTGAGCAGGAATAATATGTTGTATCAATGAATTATGAAGAGTTTTATTTTTGTTGTGTCAAATAACTCATGTGACTTTTATGGTAATAAATAGTTTCTGATTCTGATTCTGATTCCGATGCCTGTTGTCTGATAGACAATGTTTGTCCTTCGGATGAGTCTACAAACCGAGGCCGTGTGTCAAGGCACGCAGAACATCTTGTGCACATGTTAAAAAACCCGTCCCGCTTTTCGGAAGAGTAGGTCATTGTGTGCCGGTGGGAACGGAAGACAAAACTGACAAAAATGCATACACACGGGGACTGGATTTTAAAAATAAAAGCACATGAGTGCTTATTCTATTACCCTCGAAATAAAAGAATAAAATAAAAGTATAAAATAAATGAAACTATAATTTTTATGGTACCCAAATCGGGTTTTTAAACAAGTGGATCAGTGGTCTAGGGGTAACACACTCCTATAAAAAGTGAGAGGATCGGGGTTTGATCCTCGTCTAAGAAGGAAGGTGGCAGGACGGTTTAGACGTTCACCTACCTAACAAGTAAACCGTAAGGTTATGGGTTCCATTCCCAGCCTTGCCCTTTCTTTCTTCCCAGTTTGACGAAAAAAATCGAACTGAATGTCAAGTCTTTCGGAGGAGACTTTAAACCAGTCAGGACTACTGATTGTTTTTATTACTGTTATTCTTTATTTTGAGGATAATGAAATAAGAACTCGTGTGCTTTTTTTTATTTTTTACATCCAGTCCTCGTGTGTATGCAGTTTTGTAACTTTTGTCATCCGTTCCCATGTTCCCGTGCTGGCAGGTAACTATGTTCCCGTCAAAAGAACCCACCACAGGTAAAAAGATTTTTAAAATTTTTATTATTTTATTTTTTATTCTTTTGTATCGAGGATACTGGAATAAGCTCTTATGTGCTTTTTTTTTTACATCCAGTCCCCGTGTGTCTGCGCTTTTTGTAAATTCTGTCATCTGTTCCCACCGCCACACAATGGCCTACTCTTACGAAAAGCGGAACAGGATTTAACGTGTGCGTGAGATGTTCTGCGTGCGTTCGCACACGGGGCCTCGGTTTATAGTCTCATCCGAAAGACTTTTGGGGAGAGTGGAGTCTGCACTGATGTTAACTCCAGAGGAAAATATCCCCTTGAACGGGAATCGAACCCGGGTCGTCAGATTGCGAGCGCAGTGTTCTAACCACTAGGCTATCCCGTCACCCCCAAGAGCAGAAAGGTACCTCCCTCCCGACTGTCCTGGCAAAAACTGGGGTACGTTCAGTCCTAAATTATATCCCTGAAGTCGGAATGCAGCAACCTTAATGGTGGGCTGGGGAGGCAAACGGTCGCATACACAAACAAATCTCACCATTGTGAACTTCGGCGCTCTACTAGAGCAATGATAGCTCCCTTCCCCCCCCCCTCCCCCCCCCCCCCCCCCCCCCCCCCCCCGAAGAAAAAGCGCATACAAGTGGACATACACCACTCAGCGTTCGATTCCTGTTCAAGGGGATTTTTTTTCCCCAGGAGTTAACATCAGTACTCTCCCCAAAAGTCCTTCGGATGAGACTATATAAACCTAGGTCTCGTGTGCGAACGCACCGCACAACATCTTGCGCACACGTTAAAATCCTGTTCCGCTTTTCGTAAGAGTAGGCCATTGTGTGCCGGTGGGAACAGATGACAAAATTTACAAAACCGCAAACACACGGGGACTGGATATAAAAAAGCACGTAAGTGCGTATTCCATTATCCTGATATAAAAAATATATATTTTTTAAAATGGAAGTGAGAAGTTGTGGGTTTGATACCCGTTTCATTTGGAGCCGAACTTTCGCCCCCATCCATTAAACCTCGAGTGGTGGTCTGGGTGCTAGTGTTTCGAAAGAGAACGATACACTGAAAAGCTGTGTTGCTATACACATTCAGCGCATGTAAAGCTCTCTCTCTCTCTCTCTCTCTCTCTCTCTCTCTCTCTCTCTCTCTCTCTCTCTCTCTCTCTCTCTCTCTCTCTGTGGGTGTTGTGTGTTGTTGTTGTAGTTGTGTGTGATTCTTATTATTTAAAAAAACTTTATTAGGATAGTGGAATAAGCACTCACGTGCTTTTTTATTTTTAAAAAAAATTTGGGTTTAATTTTTTTTTTACATCCAGTCCCCATGTGCATGCGACCTTGTGAATTTCGTAGTTCGTGTCCACCCGCACAAAATTAAATGGCCTACTCTTCCGAAAGGCAAAACAAGCTCGCTTCAATTCTATCTTTTATCCCTCCCTTCTTCCCCTTCTCTCTCTGTCCCTCTCTGTCTCTCTCAGTCTCTGCCTCTCTCTTGTCTCTGTCTGTCTGTCTGTCTGTCTCTGTCTGTCTGTCTCTCTCTCTCTCTCTCTCTCTCTCTCTCTCTCTCTCTCTCTCTCTCTCTCTCTCTCTCTCTTTCTAATATCACTAAATGTGAACAGACTTTAAACATACAACAACAACAACAACACTGAGTTTGTACTGCAAAAGTTCGCTCTTTACAAGAATGGTTCATTATTATTGCTACCGCCACCACCACTACCGCCACCATCACAACAACATCAACCACAATTAATTAACTAACTGAATTATACCATCATCATCACCAGCACCACTACCATCATCACCACTACTACCACCACGTCTATCACCATCACCACCACTACCACCATCAACCACCACCACAACCACCACCACCACTACCACCACCACCACCCTCACCATCATCACCACTACCACCTCCACTATTACCATCGCCATCAACAACAATCATACAATCATCGCCGCCAACAACAATGACATCAAAACTGAACAACAACAACAACAACAACAACGAAAGTAAAATACCCTTACCTTGTTTCAATGGAACCATCTTGGCTATACAGGCTGTACACCTGTATTAGAAATTCGCTCTTTTCCTTTGTTTTACTATAATTATGACTCCTATATTCATACCGCACGTACTAAGGCATCCACATAAATAAAAACCACTTTTTTGTGTGAAAGACTAGCCCCTGACTCAAAACTCATGTGATTTTGCACACATTTGGTAGGTTGGAATTTTTAACAAAAATTTCAGCAAACACTGTACCTCCTCAGTCTTTTGTCGTCTGCTAGCTGCCTCACCACAATTTGCATGCAGGGGTCAACACTATAGAAACAAACACAAGCAATCCTCATTTGATGATCATTTCCCACTTTCTCATCACTAACTATTGTTAATCTGTGCTTTTTCAATTATCCTCGAGAAAAAACAATTGCGGCATCTGAGCGCTTTGATTTGTTGCTTTACAAGATTCAGGCTATATAAATTCCATACATTATTATTATTATTATTATTATTATTATTATTATTATCATTATTATTATTATTATTATTATTATTATTATTATTATTATTATTATTATTATTATTATTATTATTATTAATCTATGGCCTCAATCCCCCCAAAACAAGTACACAGTGCATTTTTTTTCATACTTTAAAAAAATCTGTGAAAACCAGCAAATATTTTTCTGACCAGCACTCTATATAAAGGGGACGGGATAGCTCAGTGGTTGGAGCACTCGCTTTCCCCCAGCCAAGTTAAGCAGCGTCGAGCGTGGTTACCAGTTGAATGGGTGACCGTTTGTGCACCTTGGCTTCAGTACAGTTCCCCCAGTTCACCCAGCTGTAAATGGGTACCTGCCCTCTTTAGGGTCAGGGAAGGTAAAGCAGCGATGGAGAGGAGATGGGCGCCGCCCTCAATATGCTGGCCCTAGAGAAGTGAGGTCTCTGACGCCTCGCTCCCCTACGACCTTATAGGTTATGGGACTCCTTTACCTTTACCTTTTTACTCTATATAAACTACCACATGACCCTGAAAGCTAACTCCACAGTGTAGCCCCAAACACTGCTGGTAATAACGTCAATTGAGGGAATCTGATCGGGTTTCTCCGATGCCCCAGTGGAAAAGCACAAAGCAAGCTGAATTTCTCTCAATTATAATATGATAACTACCGATTTGTGTGCCTGTCAGTGAATTATATTTGGTCACTAACCTTCAGCCCTTGGTTCCAGTATTTTTTTTTTACTGGGCATAAGCCTACATCTGATTGGTCTATCCCCCAAACACCTATTGCATTTGGTTATACTTCCATTGCATTCATTCTTTTGCTTATCATTTGGTGTTGTAGTATTGTATAGCGTTCATTCACACAACTAACACACTCCTCCCCCATTCAAAAAGAACAGTAGCAGTACCTACCTCTGAATAAGTCTTGAAAATGCTAATAAACATTGAGAATCCAAGCAGAAAATAATGATCCCCACCCTGAAATCCAGAGAGAGGTCAAAGGCGAGCCACACGACCTTCACCCTATGTCAGCCTATTTTTAGAAGCTTGCTCATCCACAGTCACTGAAATAAAAAGAATAGTAGAAGGAACGGGAATTCCCGATTATTCTTTGTCCTGGGAAAACATTAATTTTCAGCAGAAGGAATTCGTCTAATTTCTCGATGGAGTGGTGAAAATTATCTGAAATACTGATGTCAGACACATACTACTAGATCTTGACGCACAAAAAAACCGATCACCACAAGTGTGTAGGTCTATTCAGCGAGCAAATTAGCAAACATATTCCCAGGGTGTACCTGGATATTTCGCCATAGTTGGCGTGTGGCTTAGGCCGCACTCTACTGTTCGAAATTCTGCCAGTCTTGTTTTTTACAGGCTACACACCGGTATTAATTTGGGTGGGGGGTCATGTAGTATCTTGTAAAGAGTGTGAGTGGGAAAAAAGTTGGTGATTTTCACAGATTTTTTTAAGCATGAAAAAAATGGACTATGCATCTGTTTTGGGAGTTGAGGACATAGACCAATACCAGGTAGTCACGAGAAAGTTGGAAATAATCATCAAATGAGGATTGCCTGTATTCCTACAGCGTTGACCCCGCACATGCATATTGTGGTTAGGAAGCTAGCAGACGACAAAGGACTGAGGGGTACAGAGTTTGCTGGAAATTTTTTTTTCATTTCAAACCTACCAAATTTGTTCAAAAGCACATGACTTTTGAGTCAGAGGCTAGTCTTTCACAAAAAAGTGGTTTTTATTTCTGTGGATGCCTTAGTACATGCAGTATGAATATAAGAGTCACATAGAAAAACAGAAGGAAAAGAGTGATTTTTTAATACCAGTGTGCAACTTTTATACTCCTATAGTAGATTATCTTCCGTTGCTACCTGTTCCACCTTTTGGAGGAGTAAGCCATTGCATGCTGGTAGGAGTGGATGACAATAATAAAAATAAATAAATAAACACAATATTTATTTATTCATTTATACCACTTTAAGTCACGAGATTTCTCTGCGTGAAATTCGGGCTGCTCTGCCTGGGAGAGCGCGTCGCCACAAGAGCAGCGCCACCCTTTTTTATGGTTTGTTTTGGTCAGCAACAGTATTTGTTTCCCTATCAGAGTGGCTTTTTTCTAAGAATTTTGCCAGGGACAACTCCCTTGCGTGGGTTCGTTTTTTCACGTGCGCTAAATAATTATGTGTAACACACGGGACCTCGGTTTATCGTCTCATCCAAAAGACTAGCGCCCAGACCACCACTCATGGTGTAATGGATGGGGGGGTGGAGTTTCGGGTCCAAACGGGATTCAAACCACCACACATTTCCGACCCGGACTTTTCGCTTTCTAGACAGGCGCGTTACCTCTAGACCACCGATCCACCGCAATAGTGTCGTGTTTAAACATCACCCCCCCCCCCCCCCCACCCCCCTTCTAAGTCGAAATGCCTTAACAGTAGGCAGAAACGGTCGTCTACACAAACTCTCACCATTGGTAAATGAATCTGGGAGCTCTAGCTGAGGAACGAACAACAATTATGTAAAGAAGAGGGGGTGACAGAAGACGGAGTAATGAAGATGTACAAAAAGATGTGGAGAACCTGGTTGATCCTAGCCCTCACCCTAGCCCCCCCCCCAACCCGCCCCAATCCTGTGATTGTATGTGTGTGTGTATGTGTGTGTGTGTGTGTGTGTATGTGCGCGCGTGCGTAGTGCGCGCGCATGGATTTGAAATCTGTTGCTCATTATGTTTAAGGAGAGTTGCATGCCTGTAAATGATTGAGTGCAAGCGCTTCGATTTGTTTGTTTTTTTTACAAGATTCAGCGCTATATAAATTCGATATATTATTATTATTATTATTATTAATCCTTCTCCAAGTGGCTGACTGAAGGCTAAGCATGTTCGTGTTATCCATACCACTGGCCTCAGCTGTCCTAGAGTTTCATCTTCATTTGACCATCAGTCGCTAAAGATATTCAGGCATTGGAGTTTTTGTGTGTCCTTTTTTGTTGTTGTTGTTGTTGGGGATTTGTTGTTGGGTTTGTTTGGTTTTTTTTGTTGGGAGGGTTGTGCGGTGGTTTCTTTGGGGTTTTGTGTGGGTTTTGTTTTGTTTTGTTTGTTTGGTTTTTGTTTTTCAGTGTCGGCCAGAGCTATGAAGTTCGTCGGATTTCGCGTATGCGACCATTTTGTTTGTCCACCATTATTAAAACTCATTGAAGTTGAGTCGCAACTCAAACTACAGCAGTTACTTTACACCTCAGAAACGCTGTGTCGTATTTATTCATAATCTTTTTTTTTTTTTTAATGAAAACATTCTATCGCGTTCAATCCAAGGGAAGCTACACATGCTAAGTCAGTCTCCTTTCAAATGAGTTCCTTCCCTTTAATTGTCAATCGCTTTGTTGTGTGTGTCTGCTTTTGGACTTTAAATTAAAAAAATTTTTTTTTTACATCACTGTTGAGTCGACGGATTTTTTCCTTACGAAAATGACGACAAAGAAGACGGTACATGCTGAAAGAGGCAGTACTTGTAAATTTTACTTCAAAGTGATTGCTGAGCATGAAGAAACATAACAAGACATACAGAGCTGAAAGAGGCAGTACTGGTGGATTTTACTTCACTGTGGTGATTCCGGTGCCTGAGGAAACGTTACTGTGCACGAAATTAATTTGATTCTTTCTTGTGGATTAGCTGATGGATACTAACTTACACCTTGCTGAGATTTATAGTTCTATTATTCTTTTTTAAAAATATGTCATCATTCTGTTCCCACTGGCAAACGATTGCCTACTCTTCTGTAAAGCCGAACAGGTTTTAACATGTGCGCAAGATGTCCTGAGTGCGTTTGCACACAGGATCTTGTTTGAAGTCTCACCCGAGTTCGATTTTTTTTGTGGTCAAACTGAGAAGAAAGGGCGAGGCTGGGAATCGAACCTAGAACCTCACGGTTGACTTGTTGGCAAGCGAACGTTTTAACCATCCTGCCACCTTCCTTCGCATGTGTGTGTGTGTGTGTGTGTGTGTGTGTGTGTGTGTGTAAAAAGGTTATTTTTTTAGCATTCACTAACTTACTTCCAGGCAAAACACACAAAAGTTGACATACCCATTTACACATGTACTTGTAAATCCTAAAAGTACTTATTATGAACTTTACTTTGATATAATAATTAGGTTTGGTTCTATAAATCTGAGGGTGATATCATAATATATATTTTCTTTAAAAAAGATATGGTAAAAAAAACACCAACACGTCACAGTACTGTCCCTCTGTGAAATAGATTTATTTTATTTATCTATCTATTTTATTTATTTATTTATACCACTTTAAGTCACGAGATTTCTCTGCGTGAAATTCGGGCTGCTCTCCCCCGGGGAGATCACGTCGCCACAAGAGCAGCGCCACTTTTTTTTGGTGGTCAGCAACTGTATTTGTTTCCCTATCAGGGTGGCTTTTTTCTAAGAATTTTGCCAGGGACAACTCTCTTGTTGCCGTGGGTTCTTTTACGTGCGCTGAATAATTATGTGTAACACACGGGACCTTGGTTTATCGTCTCATCCGAAAGACTAGCGCCCTGACCACCACTCATGGATGGGGGAAAAGTTTTTTGGGCCACTGCATTGACTCTCCCTTAACGTCAGTAGGGGTTGGTTTGGTTATACGAGAGTTCCAGCCGAGTTATCCTATTTAGGGTCTACACCACCTATCAACCATCACCACTCATCACTATGATGCCTATATAAGGCATAATTATACTCACGGGGGGGGGAACAGGCTACACAACCCATAATTTTTCCTTCATATGACAGACAGCATTAGTTTCTGTCTGAACTGTTGACGAGGAAGAAGAATATGATTGCTTTTAAGCTTGCGGGCTAATGGCCCAGGATTGAACCACCATCGCAGTACTTATTGAAGAAGATTTTCCCTCTAGAGTCAAGATCAGTATAGATTATGCTCCCCACAAAGTCCTTCCGATGAGACTAAAAATCGTAGTCCCGTTCGCGAACGCATGCAGAACATCTTCTGCACACGTTCAAACACATTCCGCTGTATTTTCTTTATGGTTATTTATTCTTTTATTTCGAGGATAATGGAATAAGCACTTATGTGCTTTTTTACATCCACTCCCTGTGTGTGTGCGGTTTTGTAAATTCTGTTATCTGTTCCCACCGGCACACAATGGCCTACTCTTACGAAAAGCGGAACAGGATTTAACGTGTGCGCAAGATGTTCTGCGTGCGTTCGCACACGGGGCCTCGGTTTATAGTCTCATCCGAAGGACTTTTGGGGAGAGTGGGGGAGTCTGCACTGATGTTAACTCCAGGGGAAAATATCCCCTTGAACAGGAATCGAACTCGGGTCATCAGATTGCGAGCGCAATGATCTAACCACGAGGCTATCCCGTCCCCCTTTAAGATCAGTATGCTCGCCACAAAGTCACTTCCGATGAGACTAAAAATCGTAGTCCCGTTCGCGAATGCATGCAGAACATCTTCCGCACACGTTTAAACCCATTCCGCTTTTTGGAAGAGTAAGCCATCTCGTGCTGATGCTCCCTTCCTCATCACCCCCACCCCCACCCCCCAAAAAAACCACCAAACAACAAAACCCAACAACAGAACCAACCCCTAAGCAAAACAACCAAACATCGCACGCGCACTGCTGTTGTGTGTTAAGACATTATCCCAGCGGTCGGAATGCAGCTACCTTAACGGTCGCATACGCAAAATCTCACCATTGGTGAACTTGGGAGCTCTAGCCACAGAACGAGAACAAAGACCTCATCATGACCTTTAGATCCATTGACTGCGCTAACAAAGAGCATCTGGATCAATTCAGGCCCATTTGATGGCTGCTAAACCAGCTAAAAGGGGACGGGATAGCTCAGTGGTCGGAGCACTCGCTTTCCCCCAGCCAAGTTAAGCAGCGTCGAGCGTGGTTACCAGTTGGATGGGTGACCGTTTGGGCGCCTTGGCTTCAGTACAGTTCCCCCAGTTCCCCCAGCTGTAAATGGGTACCTGCCCTCTTTAGGGTCAGGGAAGGTAAAGCAGCGAGGGAGAGGAGATGGGCGCCGCCCTCAATATGCTGGCCCTAGAGGAGTGAGGTCTCTGACGCCTCGCCCCCCTACGACCTTATAGGTTATGGGACTCCTTTACCTTTACCTTTTAAACCAGCTAAATACATCCGTCACACACACACACACACCTAACACACACTAACACACACACACACACACACACACACACCGGCTAGTCCAGTTCAAAGACCGTTAATTCAAACTTTCCTCAATATGCAAGAACGAAAATAACAAGAGAGAGAGAGAGAGAGAGAGAGAGAGAGAGAGAGAGAGAGAGAGAGAGAGAGAGAGAGAGAGAGAGAGAAGAGTTTTTATTTTATTCTTTTATATCGAGGATAATGGAATAAGCACTATCGTGCTTTTTTACATCCAATCCCCGTGTGTATGCAGTTTTGTAAATTCTGTCATCTGTTCCAACCGGCACACAATGGCCTACTCTTACGAAAAGCGGAACAGGGTTTAACGTGTCCGAAAGATGTTCTGCGTTGTGCGAACGGGGCCTCAGTTTATCCGACGAGAGAGAGAGAGAGAGAGAGAGAGAGAGAGAGTTGAGTTTTCCCGCCAAAGCTGATGACAGTGCAAATGTCAAAATTGAAATTATTTTCATTTTGTGCAGTCTAGGTTAAAAGGGTGCCATTTTGGTATAGGTGGCCGAGGTAAAACAGCCGCGATGGAGGTGGCTGGGACACACCCTCCGAATGGGCAAGAACAGACTCCCTCATACTGCGCTGAGATGGGCACCACCAGGGAAGAGGAAACGAGGCAGACCACTCGGCACTTGGAGGAGGACAGTAGAGGAGGAGATGAGAGAGGCGGGCAAGACCTGGAATGAATTGAGCTGGCTTGCCCAAGACAGAAAAGGCTGGAGGGATTTTGTTGGGTGTCCCGGCACATGGGATGAAGAGGATTAAGTAAGTAAGTATCAAGATCCTATCGATAATTATTAGAAAGGGAAACACGTTGGGAGTTTTATATTGAATAAGGTCAGTGTGGCTTATTCCTTCTGTTTATATGTTAGGTTTGAACATAAAAGTTGAGTACTGATTCGTTCATTAAGTGTATAACACTAATCCTGACTCTGTACCTGACAAAGCAAGTCCATACTGAAATTCAGTGGTGGGCACCAACTAAGTAATTCATCATAAAAGAAGGCCAAATGTATATAAATCTATTTTTGTCCTTGTTATGGTATCTTTGACATCCTAGCATAGTGTGCCACAATAAAAACAACAACAACAACAACAACAACAACCAGTTATTGTCTCTGTATCACAGAGATGGTCTGAACTTTTAAAAAAAATGACATAGATGTTTATTTGAAATAGCTTAAATAGGTTGTCTTTCTAACAAAAATGATTCATCCTAAGATATGTTATCTTTCAGTTTGAATCTGTTCCTTAAGGAAAAATGAACATAGGTTTAAATGTATCATGAATGACAAGGTCATATTTCTGATTCGAAAAGGTATGGTGCAAGAGTTACATGGAATAAAAAAAAAATCTCAATTGTTTGCAAATTTAATCCTAGTTAGACCAGATTTTGCCGAGTGTCGAAAGTTTATAATTATTGTGGTATTTTAATGTCAAGGGAACAGATACAAGAGCATGCTGGGTGTAATGGCAAAGAAATATTCATGGCATTGCGTTGCATTGCATTGCACATTGCTCTGTTTTGCATTGTGCATAAAATTCAGGCTAGTGTCCTTACAGTGTATGCGTCCCTATAGTGAAGCATCAGCTTTCTTTTCTTGTTCTTATTTGCAAACTTGTCTGTCTAGATTAATGGTCTAACCTCAAACAAAAAGAAAACAAAACCAAACCCTGCCACAGACAACTCTTTAGTTGTCATAAGTTCTTTTATTATAATAATAATAATTATTATTATTATTATAATCATCATCATCATCATTGTTAATGAATGATGATGATGATGATGATAATGATGAATGCGACAATGATGATGATGATAACAATAATAATAATGATGAGAAGAAGAAGAAGAAGAAGAAGAAGAAGAAGCATGTATGGATTTTTAAGAGCAATAACAGCCGTGACTAGTTGTGGCCTGCTGGTGTATATGTTTACATCTTCACTTTGCCTGCTCTTTCTGCATCTGGTTTTGTTTTGGGTTGGTTTGTTTTGTCATCTACATGTCCTGTCTTGCCAAGTGGTGCATGGCATTCAAAGCAGGCTATGGTGTGCCGTGGTATCAAATTTGCAATGATTGAAATTGATTACTGATCACTGCGCCTAACACATGTGCTGTGATCCTGTTTCCCTTTCTAAAAAAAACAATCGCTATAGTCCATAGTACCACCCTGCCAGAGGAATTACTTCTAACGGAAAGTGCACGATTGATGTAGCTATCAGCAGAGCCATGGCTCGTGTTGCACGTGGAGAGTGATTTCTGTTCACCCACAGAGGGCGCTGACTTACTAGGCCTAGCCCCGCGCATTTCACTGCTCAGTTGATTCAAATTTGCTGTGCGACTGGACAAGACCGGTTGATTTTGTTGCTGATCCTGCTGTTTTGTGGTGAGGCCACAAGTAAGTGATGTTCTTTTTATGAATATTATTGGGCTAGATATTCATAACTTTTTACACATTTGAAATTACAATGGAAAAGGGAGAGGGTTATGATATTTTAAAAAAATACTGGGTAAAAAAAACGAAGAAAAGCCGACAATATAAGTCAAAATATCCCTGCTTTCCAGGCCTGCTTGGTTTAACTGCATTTACTGAAGGATAGAACTGTTGCTACAATGAACTGAATTCTTGGCAAGTATTATATGGAAACCATGGAAGCTATTCTGCACACCCCATTATTTTGAACACGTTTACGAAGACCCCGCTCTCTCCCTTTAAGCTATACACAAAAATTATGACCATAGCCTTTTATTTGCTGGGCCTATATTTCGTTGTATGGCTAGGCCCTATTTCTTGTTCGGTTCACAGTTGAACTTTTTTTCCCTCTCCTGTGCAATGACCAAGCTTTAGGCTTTGTATCATCTCTTCCATGGCTTTTACGTGTCTAGAATATAGCTTGGTCAAACAAAATAAACTTATAATCTGCGGAAAACGGACGGTTTGAGTGGGAAAGCTTTCCTTGTTACAGCAAATCTTTGAAGAAGAAAAAACCCCATGTAAACTGAGGAATGGGGGGCAGTCAGAGGATTGGTCTGCATTTATAGTTAGGCTACTCCTTTTTCAACAGTTGTGCCAGTGTTACGTTAAGCTCTTGTATAAGCCTAATTCCACGATTTGAAGATAAACCATTCTCCCCTCCAAAAAAAAAAACAAAAAAACCTCCAAGACGGAAAAAGTGACTTGTTCCCCCTAAAATTTTGCACAATTTAAATGGTTGCTTGCATATTGCCCAGGAGCTGGGTGCAGATTATTCGGATGCACTGAGTTATCTGCCTTGGGACGTGACCAGGGACCCGTATGCTTTGAGCGGGAAGATGGCGTCAGTTTGCATAGATCTGCTATTGAGACTGATTTGTAACGCGGGTTAGGCTTCTCTGCGGTTTTGCAGCAAGTTCCCAATGTAATGGAGCCGTTGTTCCGCACGCAGTCCAGAAATCTGTACCACAGTAGGCAGTTTTATGTTCATAACGTAAGCTAAAACTTTGAAGTCGTCAACCTCATTTTCTTAAGCAGAATTTGGCCATTTTGACATTGAATTTCAGAATAGAATTCAACTTTTGAGGTTACGAATTGAAAACAGTTTACATTTAAACAAAAGCATGTATTCCTAGAACCTGATTTGTTTGAAAGCACCTTGGTAGTTGAGGACTAAATTTGGAACTGGGGTTTGTTTTATAGGCCTAGTACTCAGCTACCAAACCGTCCAGATGTTCTTTTCCCTTATTTTCCAAACTTTGGTATGGTGTCTCCCTCTTAACATTTTGACCTTGGTGCGTGCTTTTAGTTTTTTGTTTGTTTTTGCTTTTGTCTTTTTATTTTACTCCTTTGGTAGTTTCAAATACAGATATAAGAATCTAGTGGATACAGCTTATCTTAAATAAGCATAGGTATTCTATTTTTTTAATGTAAAAAACACATGAGTGCTTATTCCGTTATCCTCAGAAAAGTTATGTGAAGCGCTTTGATTTTTTTGCTTTACAAGATTCAGCGCTATATAAATTCCATACATTATTTTGTGTGTTTTTTCTGCCATGTCATCCTTAATGAGTGGATGTAAAAACGCAAAGTGCTTATTCCATATCCCCAAAATTATTTGAATGGTCCCCCTTTTTCTTGTTCCTCAGCTAGAGTTCTGATGTTCACACATTGTGCGATTTTTGCGTATGCAACCATTTTTTTGTGCCCATCATTAAGAAGCCACATTCCAACTTAAGGGATGATATCTAAATGCGGCATGGTGTGCATGCATTTAAGTTATTTGTTGCCAACGACGCAGCGGAACAGCCTACTCTTTTTGGAAAGGTGGAAGTTTTAAACGTGTGCTGATGTTCTGTGTGTATACTTACACACCTGACCTCGGGATAGTCTCATCCGAAGGGCTTCTTGGCAGGAGGGAGTGGGTACTGATAACTAGAGGGAAAATAAAACCTGAACTGGTGCTGCAGTGGTGACTCAAACTTGGGCTGTCAGGTTGTGAGCTCAACACTCGTGGTCATTAGTTTATCTCGCCTCTGAAGGCAATACATCCCCACACATGTATGATGTCCGTCGTGTCCGACGATGACCTAAAAACATACGTGTGTGATGTATTGCCTTCAGAGGCGAGATAAACTGACTACGAACGTTGAGCTCACATACATAAACTTAAAACATGCACACTTTATTACCTTAATATTTAACACACTAGGCCTAACCAGTACGTGATCCCTACCCCTTCATATTCTTTTCAGGTGGAAACATCCCTTACTGAGATGCAGTGTCCGCTGTTGAAGTATGAACTGGGTCCAGCTGACCTTCTCGTGCTGCTGTATCTGAAATACACCAATGTTATCTGCCAGCATCTGATGGAACAGCCTTTAGCCCATGACAAGTAAGTAGTGTGCTGTGTTAAGTCTGATGGTCTCAGGTTCGAAATAAGTGCAGTATGTTGCATTTGTTGCTTAATAATGGAATCGAAAGCATTTGTGGTTTTCAGTTAACTAGTTTTCCTGCAATCTTCAGATAGTTTTGAACAAAAAATGTAACAGTATCGTGTAGTGATTTAATCGAATCCATGTGAGAAGGTACAAAAAGAAAATGGGTATGTGGGCATCTTAGAAAACATTACAAAAGTTCAGAGTAAGTTGGAAAACGAGCTATGCATGCTTCAAGCTTTATGTGACATCCTCTCCCTCTCGCTCTCGCTCTCTCTCTCTCTCTCTCTCTCTCTCTCTCTCTCTCTCTCTCTCTCTCTCCCCCTCTCGCTCGCTCGCTCTCTCTCTCTCTCTCTCTCTCTCTCTCTCTCTCTCCTCTCTCTCTCTCCCTCTCTCTCTCTCCCTCTCTCTTCCTCTCCCTCCTCCCTCCTCTCTCTCCTTCCTCTCTCTCCTTCCTCTCTCTCCTCTCTCTCCCTCCTCTCCCTCCTCTCCCTCCTCTCTCTCCTCTCCCTCCTCTCTCTCCTCTCTATCTCTCCCACTCAGTCTCTGTGTCTCTCTCATGCATAGACATCCACAAATATATGTGCACACATACTTTCCCGCTTATAAGACAATGTCATATGTTTGACTCGTTTGTTTTTGTTTTCCAGATACTTCCCATCAATTTTGAAACTTGTGAAACATGATAGTAACTTAACCTTGTTGGGCCTTTGTTATCAAAGGATTAAGATGGAGGATACAGGAAATCTTATTTGGATCTGGGATATAATATAAGCTCTTGGGCTTCAGAATGGAGATCTGTTGTGCTTCATAGTTTCCGTAGATATATTGGCCTTCATAGTTTTTGGATATATGTTCTTCACAGTTTTAGAGATCTGTCGTTTGTTTTCAGAAATATGTTGTGCTTGATAGTTGTTTTTTTTAGATATGTTGTGCTTCATAGTTTTTGGATGTGCGTTGTGCTTCATAGATTTTTGGGTTTGGTTTTTTTAAAGACCTGTTATGCTTCATAGTTTTCAGAGATCTGTTGTGCTTCATAGTTTTCAGAGATCTGTTATGCTTCATAGTTTTCAGAGATCTGTTATGCTTCATAGTTTTCAGAGATCTGTTGTGCTTTATAGTTTTCAGAGATTGTTTTTGGAGATGCGTTGTGCTTCATAATTTTCTGGAGATTTTTAGTGCTTCATAGTTTCTGGAGATCTTTAGTGCGTCATAGTTTCTGGAGATCTTTAGTGCGTCATAGTTTCTGGAGATCTTTAGTGCGTCATTGTTTCTGGAGTTTTTGTTTGTATTTTTTTAGTGCTTCATAGTTTCTGGAGTTTTTTTTGTTTTGTGTTTTTTAGTGCTTCATAGTTTCTGGGGATCTTTAATGCTTCATAGTTTCTGGGGATCTTTAGTGCTTCATAGTTTTCGGGGATCTTTAGTGCTTCATAGTTTTCGGGGATCTTTAGTGCTTCATAGTTTTCGGGGATCTTTAGTGCTTCATAGTTTCTGGGGATCTTTAGTGCTTCATAGTTTTCGGGGATCTTTAGTGCTTCATAGTTTCTGGGGATCTTTAGTGCTTCATAGATTCTGGGGGTCTAGTGATTCATAGTTTTCGGGGGTCTTTAGTGCTTCATAGATTCTGGGGGTCTAGTGATTCATAGTTTTCGGGGATCTGCTGGTCTATATAGTTTCAGGTGCACAGTCATGTTCACAAGAGAACCTGCACAGTGTCTGCCATGCTCACAACAAAGGAAGGGACAGCGGTCTGACTTTATTTCCTTCTGCTGTAGTCAGTTTTCTCCTGAGGGTCTGTCTGTTCTGCGTGGTTGCCTGGTCAGTTCTCAATCACTGGACACCAAGCTTCTGGTTGCATCAATACTCCTCATTAAAAGAGCTAAAAAGAAAATGGATAACGTTGTAAACTGAAAAAGATAGAAAAATACAAATAAAAAGCAAACAAAACCCCACATCGCTCCCCCAAAAAAAGTTAGAATAGAGTAGATTTAGAAATAAAATAACTAAAATATAGCCAAATAAAACAAAAAAATTAGATAAAAACTAAACCAAAAGAGAATAAAATGATAGTTAGCTAAACCAAAAGACACTAAAATGATAGTTATCTAAACCCAAATAGAATAAAACTAGCTCTAACCAGAAAGGGGGAGTTAAGAGGAGAGCAACCCTGGTACCAATGATCTTGGTGTCCCCATCTACAAAGGTTTTGATACAGTGGTCATGAGGGGCTGGACTTGCTACTTCATTCTTACATCATTGGTCATGTGGGCCTGTGACAAACATTTCAGTGGTCTTGAGCTGTGACTCATTTTTTCCATCATTCCAGTAGTCATTAGGAGCTGTGACTCTTGTAACTGAATTCTTTAGTCATGTGGTCCTGTCTTTTGTCACTCCATTCCGTCATTTCAGTGGTTATTAGGGGCTGTCTCTTGTAACTCTTATCTTACATCATTACAGTGGTCATTAGAGGTTGACTTGTCACTACATTCTTAGTTCATTTTCAGTGGGTATTGGGGGCTCTGACTCTTGTCACTCCATTCTTACATCATTCCAGTAGTCATAAGGGCCTGTGATTTTTGTCACTCCATTCTTACATCACTAGGGGTTGTGATTTTTGTCGCTCTATTCTTACATCACTAGGGGTTGTGATTTTTGTCGCTCTATTCTTACATCACTAGTGGTTAGTAGGGGCTGTGATTTTTGTTACTTTATTCTTACATAATTTCAGTGGGTATTAGGGGCTATGAGTCTTTCAGTCCGTTCTTGCATCATTTTAGTGGTGGTTAGGGGCTGTCACTCTTGTAACTCCATTCTTGCATCATTTCAGGGTGGTTAGGGGCTGTCACTCTTGTCACTCCATTCTTGCATCATTTCAGGGTGGTTAGGGGCTGTCACTCTTGTCACTCCATTCTTGCATCATTTCAGGGGTGGTTAGGGGCTGTCACTCTTGTCACTCCATTCTTGCATCAGTTCAGGGGTGGTTAGGGGCTGTCACTCTTGTAACTCCATTCTTAGGTAATTTCCTAGGGATAGATTCCTCATCCTTATCCTTATCCTTTGATACATGGGTTCGAACTGGGTGGTTAAAGTCATGTGGATCATACGAGCCAGTGACCTGACAAGTGAGACAGCAGCCACCAGGACCTGCCTTATCAAGTACCTGTGACCTGACAAGTGAGACAGCAGCCACCAGGACCTGCCTTATCAAGTACCTGTGACCTGACAAGTGTGAGAGCAGCCATGAGGACCTGCCTTATCAAGTACCAGTGACCTGACAAGTCAGAGCAGCCATGAGGACCTCCCTTATCAAGTACCTGTGACTGACAAGTGAGACAGCAGCCATCAGGACCTGCCTTATCAAGTACCTGTGACCTGACAAGTGAGACAGCAGCCACCAGGGCCTGCCTTATCAAGTACCTGTGACCTGACAAGTGAGACAGCAGCCACCAGGGCCTGCCTTATCAAGTACCTGTGACCTGACAAGTGAGACAGCAGCCAACAGGACCTGCCTTATCAAGTACCTGTGACCTGAAAAGTGAGAGCAGCCATGAGGACCTGCCTTATCAAGAACCTGTGACCTGATTGTTCACATGCATCAGGACCTGCGCTTTCTAAAAGCAAAGTAAGGCATTTTACAATTCATGTCCATCTGTATTTTTTTCTTCCGACCAGATTTTTTTCCAAGTCCAGTCTGTTTTTTGTAGTTGTCAGTCACTTGTCCGGTGTTTCTGTCCATCATTGCTTTTATTTCTGCTCTTGAAACTTCCAGAAATGTTTTACTTCAGACTTGTCAATTTTCACTCTTGTTTTGTTTGTAAACTCTGTTCTTGTTTCATCTTTTCTTACCTCTCATCTTAGTCGTGTACTCTTTTCTTAATGACCTCTCTACTGTCTAGTCTTTAATTCTGTTTATTGTTGTAACTTGTTGTTCTGTCCAGGTTAACTTTTTTCCCCCCTATCGATTCCTTTATGATGCCCATCTGTTTTACCAGGTACCCTGTGAACCGGGAGAGTGGCACTGAAGTCGACTGTCTCCAGGCGCTGTTCCATGTTCAACAGAAAAGAACCGGGCACCAGTGGAGGTCTTCCCAGGACCTGCATTTCACGTGGACCAGACCTCAGTGCTGTGTGGAACGAAGAATCTGTCAACAGTTTGTGGCTACCACTGATGCTGCAACTGTCAGCATGAGGGAGGGAGCAGCCAAGACGTGCTTCTGACAGAACAGTCAGGTGGGAAAATCAGTTGCCATACTCGACCTTTGATTAAAAAATGTCTTTCATGCAGTCTGAAAGAGTAGGCTGTTTCGTTGAAATGCATTAAGCTGCTGGTAGAGAAATATGTTAGTGTGGAGATATTTTGGTGATTGGTGTGTTAACAGGAGAAATTTGTTTGAGAAATCAATTGTTAAAGGCGATTTGTTTTTAAGACCAATTACTAAAGGTGAATTGTGGCGATGTGTTAAGAGAAGGATTATAAATTTTTTAAAGGCAATGATAAACTTTTAAGTTTTAAAGGCAATGAAAACAGATTTCAATTTTTTTAAAACTTCAAAAGTTGAAGAATATGAGAAAGCAATTATCAATTTACTTCCTTTCAAAATTATCATGTTCATATGAGTAATTTTTCAGTAATATTGATTACAGATACGAAAGTTTTTCGTTGTTTGGCAAAAATCCATTTTTTAAATTTTGTTTTTGTTTTAGATCAGTCTGAATTCGTTGAGAAAATTTATCATTTTTCCCGCATCTTTTTCCCGGTTCTCTCTCTCTCTCTCTCTCTCTCTCTCTCTCTCTCTCTCTCTCTCTCTCTCTCTCTCTCTCTCTCTCGCTCTCTCTCTCTCTCTCTCTCTCTCTATCTCGCTCTCTCTCTCTCTCTCTCTATCTCGCTCTCTCTCTCTCTCTCTCTCTCTCTATCTCGCTCCCTCTCTCTTTCTCTCTCCTCCCTCCCTCTCACTTTGTCTCTGCTCTCTTTTTTCCCTCTCCCTCCCTCCCTTCCCCTCCCAGACCCCTGCCACATTTTCCTCCTTTTTAACTTTTCATTCTCACCCAGGCTGGGGACCTGTCATGAACTACAGTGGAGGCTGCAGTCGTGCTAAAGACCTGCTATAGACTACAGTGGAGTCGTGCTATAGACCTGCTATAGACTACAGTGGAGTCATGCTATAGACCTACTATAGACTACAGTGGAGTCATGCTATAGACCTACTATAGACTACAGTGGAGTCGTGCTAAAGACCTGCTATAGACTACAGTGGAGTCGTGCTAAAGACCTGCTATAGACTACACTGGAGGCTGGAGTCGTGCAATAGACTAGGAGGCTGGAGTCGTGCTATAGACCTACTATAGACTACAGTGGAGTCGTGCTAAAGACCTGCTATAGACTACAGTGGAGTCGTGCTAAAGACCTACTATAGACTACAGTGGAGTCGTGCTAAAGACCTACTATAGACTACAGTGGAGTCGTGCTATAGACCTGCTATAGACTACAGTGGAGTCGTGCTATAGACCTACTATAGACTACAGTGGAGTCGTGCTATAGACCTGCTATAGACTACAGTGGAGTCGTGCTATAGACCTACTATAGACTACAGTGGAGTCGTGCTATAGACCTACTATAGACTACAGTGGAGTCGTGCTAAAGACCTACTATAGACTACAGTGGAGTCGTGCTATAGACCTACTATAGACTACAGTGGAGTCGTGCTATAGACCTGCTATAGACTACAGTGGAGTCATGCTAAAGACCTACTATAGACTACAGTGGAGTCTGGAGTCGTGCTAAAGACCTACTATAGACTACAGTGGAGTCGTGCTAAAGACCTACTATAGACTACAGTGGAGTCGTGCTAAAGACCTACTATAGACTACAGTGGAGTCGTGCTAAAGACCTACTATAGACTACAGTGGAGTCATGCTAAAGACCTGCTATAGGCTACAGTGGAGTCATGCTAAAGACCTGCTATAGGCTACAGTGGAGTCGTGCTAAAGACCTACTATAGACTACAGTGGAGTCGTGCTAAAGACCTACTATAGACTACAGTGGAGTCGTGCTAAAGACCTACTATAGACTACAGTGGAGTCGTGCTAAAGACCTACTATAGACTACAGTGGAGTCGTGCTATAGACCTACTATAGACTACAGTGGAGTCGTGCTATAGACCTGCTATAGACTACAGTGGAGTCGTGCTAAAGACCTGCTATAGACTACAGTGGAGTCGTGCTAAAGACCTGCTATAGACTACAGTGGAGTCGTGCTAAAGACCTGCTATAGACTACAGTGGAGTCGTGCTAAAGACCTGCTATAGACTACAGTGGAGTCGTGCTAAAGACCTGCTATAGACTACAGTGGAGTCGTGCTAAAGACCTGCTATAGACTACAGTGGAGTCGTGCTAAAGACCTGCTATAGACTACAGTGGAGTCGTGCTAAAGACCTGCTATAGACTACAGTGGAGTCGTGCTAAAGACCTGCTATAGACTACAGTGGAGTCGTGCTAAAGACCTGCTATAGACTACAGTGGAGTCGTGCTAAAGACCTGCTATAGACTACAGTGGAGTCGTGCTAAAGACCTGCTATAGACTACAGTGGAGTCGTGCTAAAGACCTGCTATAGACTACAGTGGAGTCGTGCTAAAGACCTGCTATAGACTACAGTGGAGTCGTGCTAAAGACCTGCTATAGACTACAGTGGAGTCGTGCTAAAGACCTGCTATAGACTACAGTGGAGTCGTGCTAAAGACCTACTATAGACTACAGTGGAGTCGTGCTATAGACCTGCTATAGACTACAGTGGAGTCGTGCTATAGACCTGCTATAGACTACAGTGGAGTCGTGCTATAGACCTGCTATAGACTACAGTTTGGAATGTAATAGGTATGGTCTCCTACTTGAATGTTTGTTCTTTTACAGTGGCTTTAGACATTTCTTAAAGGCCAAGCTGGATTTTCCAGACTAACTTACGATGTCGATTTAACACTATATATCATTGAACTGCAGGCATCATACTCTACATCAGCATATTCCTTTACTGATTTTGTTGGAATCAGCCCTGGTTTTTTCCAACGGTTCTGTAGGGCTGGTAACAATTTTTCAGTGATATTCCAGCAGAATCTGTGCCGTTTTGATTTATTTTAAAAGTCTGGTTTTCGGCTTCAATTTTACAATCTTTTAAATCCAGGGTGATAGAGAAGAATTTAAGCAATATTTGAATTAAAAGAAAAACTAACATTTTTGAAACTAAGATTTCTCATACACAAGACTTGGCTAATTTATGCGGTGTAAACGTTGAGATTCTTTTCAATTCCCTGCAACTCCGGAGTGTGAGGCTTGTTGACAAGTCTTGAAGAATTTTAAAAAATCTGTATCTGTTGTGCAAGTTAAGACAGGATGCAATGCCTTATTGATAGGATGCAACACTTATAAGTTGGCGAAAACTCGTGTAAAGATCATGCTTTGGAAAACTTGCTACCATTTATTTTATGCAAACTTAAGTGTGACAGTGCCTTTGAAAAATCTTCACGTACTTTGGTTGTCCTGTGCAAATATAAAAAATGGTGTTGAGATTTAGAACTAGGCCTACATGACATTCTCTGTGACTGAGCTCTTAATTTTTTAATTGTTCTCTCAAGTTAATTCATTAGAAATATATGACAAAAGAAAATTGGTGAATATTAGAAATATATGACCAAAGAAAATTGGTGAATATTGAAAATATATGACCAAAGAAGATTGGAGAATACTGAAAATATATGAACAAAGAAAATTGGTGAATATTAGAAATATATGACCATAGAAGATTAGTGAATATTAGAAATATATGACCAAAGATTGGTGACTATTAGAAATGTATGACCAAAGAAGATGGTAAATATTAGAAAAATATGACCAAAGAAGATTGATAAATATTAGAAAAATATGATCAAAGAAGATTGGTGAATATTAGAAATATATGACCAAAGAGGATTGGTGCATACTAGAAATATGACCAAAGAAAATTGGTGAATATTCAAAATATATGACTATAGTCAAAGATTGGTGAATATTGAATATATATGACCAAAGAAGATTGGAGAATATTGAAAATATATGACCAAAGAAAATTGGTGAATATTAGAAATATATGACCAAAGAAAATTGGTGACCATTAGAAATGTATGACCAAAGATTGGTGACCATTAGAAATGTATGACCAAAGAAGATTGGTGACCATTAGAAATGTATGACCAAAGAAGGTGGGTGAATATTAGAAATGTATGACCAAAGAAGATTGGTGAATATTGAAAATGTATGACCAAAGAAGATCGGTGAATATTAGAAAAATATGGCCAAAGAAGATTGGTGAATATTAGAAATACATGACCAAAGAAGACTGGTGCATACTAGAAATATATGACCCCCAAAAATTGAGGAATATTAGAAATATATGACCAAAGAAGATTGGTGAACGTTAGTATGATGGATTTTGAACAGATGAATTCTCTATATAGTTCTTCCATAGAAACTGTCCTACAGGTGTTTTTTATGATGGAACTTCATATTGTAAACGAAAATTCATTTCATTCAATAAGCATTTATCCTCTGTGCAAGTTGATCACAAAAACACTGCATTCAGATTTTCGCTACTTTGAATGCATCTAGTTTGTGAAAAAATATAACATCCAGACAAACGAACAACTTGGTGCTGCAGATAGTTCGTAAGAAAAACATAATTTAGAAAAGATTGATACAGCGATACTAAAAATCCAAAAATCAAAGCTCTTCAAGGTGGAATAGAAGTATAATGGACTGCATTGTGTGTTTGAAATTTAATGGCTTTTTATATGTCATACATATTCGGCTACATACTTTAAAAAGAAAAGGTTCACATTGAGACTTCTGTGGTGAGAAAAGATGCTGCCTGTTGGAGAAAAATTGACATCAAGAACCTTCTGGTTACTTTTAAAAGACACCCATGTGTGACAGGGTGGGCAAAGAGGAGCTGATCAATACCTGTTGGAAATGTGCTTAAGGTTTTTTACAAAGTGCAAAGTACCACCAGAGGATGGCAACATTAAATTAGTAAAATTGCTTTCTTTTAATCAAATAAAAAATACATTTCTATTTATATCCTCTTGTGCTCATGGGACAGAGAAGAGCTTGTAAATGTTTTGTGTAAGATTTTTTAAAAATGGATCTGATCAAATAGCGGCTGAAGAAAATACCTGGTTTCTGACAACTTCTATTGTAACATTTGTAGCTATTTTTGTTTCTTTATGAGAGTGCTGTCGTTTTTCAAAGGTGATCCAATGATTGACAAAATACTCTGATTTTGACTTAATTTCAGGATTGGAAAGAATTTTTTTCAGGAATGCTTTTTCCACATGAAGGATTTAATGATTGGTTGCAAAAGTACTCTTGTCCTAATAATCATTCTGGGACTGGCAGTTTGTTTTTAGTGACTTGGATCAAATGATTAAGAAACTGTTTGAAGCTTGGGTAAATGACAATCCTTTTAAAAAAATGTTTTAGTTATTAAAAGGGTAAATGTGTTCCATAACCTATATGGTCGTTGGAAAGTAAAGTCAGATACCTCACTAAAAGGATTTGGACAGTAGGCTTTGACTTTGGCTGAGTGCTCAAAAATCCTTTAAAAAATTATTTTTTAAACTATCCTAATCATCGAGATTTTTTACGTTGTAAAAATCTATACTCTTGCCACCACTGACCTATTGGGAAGTTTAGAAATTTGGGGTGGGGGGGTAGAATTGGCAACAAGCTCTCTAGCATTGTGAGCAAATCTGCAATGATTTTCCAGGAGTATGCCATTCCTGTGTGGTATCGAGTACAGCAGTCAGATTAGTGGTAGTTGTAGGCTTTTTTATATAGTTTTAGTGGTGGTGTGTCTGTGAGGGAGAGAGGGATAGTCATGGTGGGGAGGAGACTGGGGGTTGGAAGGAGAGGAAAGGCAGGGAAAGGGGTGTTCAGTAGAGGGTTCAGATACACATTTAGAGCAGTGGGACATGAAGAGGGCTGGCTGATAGACTTTTTTCTTATATGGTTTGTGTTTGTTGTTTGTTTTGTTTGTTTGGGGGGGGGGGGGTCTCTTTTTTAATTAATGGATTAAAAGCCTTGAGGCCTGAAATCTAATATCTAAACTGGAAATTTGTGGACACCGATGTCATAGCCTGGCGGTTCCGTTTTAAAGTTATGCTGTTGCAAGCTTCATACCATTTATTTATCTAAACTTTTATTTCGGGAATAATGGAATAAGCGCTCGTATGCCGTCTTTTACGTCCAGTCGCTGTGTGCACGCAGTTATAATAAAAATTTCTTCCGTTCTCACTGGCACACGATGACCTACTCGTCCAAAACGGGGTCCGGGTTTTAACGAGTGCAGAACATTGTGTCTACAGCTACATACCAGTTGTCGACGTGCTATTGTGTCCACATGAATTGTAACATTCAGACAGACCAGCTGACAGACGACCCTTAAACCCGTTAACTGTTAACACTAACTCTAACCCTAACCTCAACACTAACCCTGGCCCCACATGTGGACACAAAAGGCAGGTGGATAATGGCATTATGCTGACACAATGGTTAAAAAGAATACAATGGGGTTGGTAGGAGGAGGGGCGCGAGGAATTTTTTCAAATGATAGGAGGGGATGGGCTGTCAGAACGTTCAGGTGTATAGTATATTTTTTATTTTATATCGAGGATAATGGAATAAGCACATATGTGCTTTTTTACATTCAGTCCCCGTATGTATGCGGTTTTGTAAATTTTATCTGTTCCCACCGGCACACAATGGCCTACTCTTTCCAAAAGCGTATAGTGATGGGGAAAGGTGTAAAGACTGAGGATGGGGATAGAGAACAGGCAAACTTCTGATTGACTTCAGGGGGGTGGGGAGCATTTTAGGGAAATCTTTTTTACCTAAAAATAAGTCAAAAACACTTTAATCATCCCATGAAGGGCAATTACAATACTGACAGGCGCATTGATACGTATAATTATCTCGAAAGACACAAGAAAAATACATTAAAAATTGTCATGAACATTCCAATAGTCATATGGGAAAGGTGCTGAGACTGGTAATGCATCACAGAAATGGGGCATTATTAAAAAGCAGTGTATAGGGTCTGTTCAGGGTGGGTGTGCGTGCGTGTGCGTGTGTATTTGATAAGGTTTGTGCGGCAGGTTAATCTACGGAATGGTATACTCCAGGTATTTATCATCACCAGTGTATGCTACACTGTACAACCAGGCAAAAGTTGCACACCCTTGTGTGTGGTTTTATATTGGGGGGTGGGGGTGGTCAATGGAGAATAGCAGTTAACCAAAATAACATGAAGTTAAAATTCTGTATGTCTGTGTAGCTTAAAAGAAATAGCTGGCTTTGCTTAGACTGTAACTCTTGACTTTAAAAATTCGCCACATCTTTTTAAAAGGCTGGAGGTGTAGGGAGTGGAAGGTCAGATTAAATGAGAAATTGCGGTATTATGTTTGGAAAAAAGTCATATCTTAAACCTTACTTTAAAACATTTTTTCCTTTATGTTATTGGGGTATGGTATAGCTCAATAGTCGGAACACTCGCTTTCCCCAAACTAAGGCTAAGCAGCGTTGATCGTGGTTACCAAGCAGATGATTGACCCTTTGCACGCTTTGCCTTCAGTAAAGTCGCCCAGCTCAAAATGGGTACCTGCCTTAATAGGGACACGGAAGAAAAAGCAGCTGAGGGAGAGAAGACGGGCATCATCCTCAATATGCTAGTCCCTAGAGAAGCTGAGGTCTCTGACACCTCTCTCCCCAATGACCACATAGGTTATGGAAACGCGTTTACCTTTTATTCAACAAAATGTGGTATGATAAAATGTTCGCCTTTAATTTTGTGTGTAGATATATAGGATTGCAGGTATCTGGTGTTGTGTGCTGTTCCCTGATGTCCTTGTCTTTTGCTGTGCTGTAGGTCAGGGACATGCCCGTCACCCAGGTCACAGCACTCCCAACCCATCATAGACTGCTCCATCTACATGTCTCCCAGCAGCCTGTGATTTCCATTTGTCGGCACAAGTGTATTAGACGTTTTTGTTTTTTGTTTCAATTAAATCTGAAAAGAAAAAAATGGAAAGAGATCGGAGGTCTATTGTATTTTTTTTTAAATGGAGACAAGATGAAAATAATTTTTAAAAACATGAAATGGGGGGAAAAATTAGAGGCCCCCACAAAAAAATGGTTATTGGCAAGACTAAAATGACTTGATTTGACATCGGTCAGTGGTGATTGCTGCATGGTTTCTTGGATGCTTTTCTTTTATTTGTGCAATTTTCTTTCTGCTGTCTCTGTTCTATACATGTGTGCTTTGCTGCAAGTATGAAACTTGACTTCAAATGTGTATATTCCAAAATTCCAGTGTACCAAATGTAAAATTATTGTAACAGATCACTGTGATATTGCAGTGTGGTGCAGTGTTGGGTTTTTTTATTCGGCCTTTCTTGCCAACTTTTGTGCTTTCATAAACCCCGGGTTGTGTAAACCTGGAAAAGGATTTAGTGTGTGCTTTTTTTTAGTGCTTGGTCGTTAAGTGTAAACAAGAAAATATACAAAACACTTAAAGATGTGTGAATTTTGTGTTTAAGTCACATTTCACCAGGGAATGCTGGTGGACAGTCAGTCTTGTATTTAAAGTGCTTGCTTTTTCCAGTTTTCTTTAATCACATATTTTGACATTTTGTATCCAAACATTTACTGTAATTTTCTTGAAGTTTATTACGAAAAGCTAATGTTCCTTTTATTCTTTTTATTTACTTAATTTGAAGTACTAAGAAAGTGAAGCTATGTATTGCTGATGCCCATTTTCTTTTCATTGTAATTGGTAGAATGTGGGTATTGTCAGTGGCTATGTAACCAACTCTACTTGTAAATCATTCTAACACAACCCAACATAATAGTTTTTGTAGTCACTTCATGATTTTGCTCCATCTGTCAGCTGCCTGGAAAACACGCACCACAACTAGAACCCTGCGGTCTTCGAATGATACTTACTTGTTGTCCCATTACAACCTCAAAACCGAGTCGTAGATTTTTGGTGTGCTGCGCCGTCTAACTCTCTGCCACCAGCGTTAGACATGCTCAACTTTTCCATTTGTCCTTCATGAAGGGAGCACATCTCTTATGTATTCTACTAGTAATATATGCTTGTCTGACGGTCGCGTTTTCCACTGTAGCTATTCATGTGCATGCTGGTATGTTATTCATGTTATTGCTAGTGCCTTTCTCTGAGTGTATGTTAATTGCCCTGCAAGTGTGTGCCCGGACGCAAGTGTGTGCCTCTACAGTGCGATAGGTATCTCTTGTAAATTTATTTGCGCTTTAGAAATGCGCATTATCATTGTTGTTATTATGTGCTGTGTGTGCATGTGTATAAATGTGCATGGTATGAAAGCGCATTGAGTCATTGCTTTGAGAAATGTGCTATATAAATGCTATTCATTATTATTATTATTAAGCATGTGCCTGTCTTGGGCTGTCTCTTGCCCAGCTGTACAGTAAGGGACACGAGTTTGTGGTGGGGCTTCTCTTCCACCATTAGGCTGCTTTTTCACATTTTCCCTGCAAAAACAGCAAGCATAGTAGCACTAAATGTGACAGTCAAACTCTAGTCATTTTTCCCCTGCATAAACAGCAAGCATAGTAGCACTACATGTGATGACCCAGTAAAACTAGTCATGTTTTCCCTGCATAAACAGCAAGCCTATTAACACTTCATGTGACCCATAAAACTAGTCATTTTCCCCTGCATAAACAGCAAGCATAGTAACACTTCATGTGACCCATAAAACTAGTCATTTTCCCCTGCATAAACAGCAAGCATAGTAATACTACATGTGACCATTTTTCCCTGCATAAACAGCAAGCATAGTAACACTACATGTGACCATTTTTCCCTGCATAAACAGCAAGCATAGTAGCACTACATGTGATGACCCAGTAAGTCATTTTTCCCCTGCATAAACAGCAAGCATAGTAGCACTACTTGTGACCCAGTAAGTCATTTTCCCCCTGCATAAACAGCAAGCATAGTAGCACTACTTGTGACCCAGTAAGTCATTTTCCCCCTGCATAAACAGCAAGCATAGTAGCACTACATGTGACCCTGTAAAACACGTATTTCCCCCCTGCAAAAACAGCAAGCGGACTCGGTAAAAAACCATCTAGTAATTTTCTTCCAAGCAATATCTTTCTTGAACGAGTTACACGATACTTTTGCATATTGCATATACATTTTACTGTAATGTTTTATTTTTCAATATTTGTTTTGGATGTTGAGTTTTTCATCTGTATCTGGGCAGTTGTGTTATTGGGTTTAGTTGCCTGTAGCCATTCCCAGCAGTGGCCATATTTGTCACCTTCAGATGAAGGGTGGTGGATGTGTAGCTTGTGGCCTGTACCATGTCTTCTTATAACAGCCTGAAGGTCATGGCTTAGCCAGGTTTTTAACCTATCCTTTTTGTGGGAAATTCCCAGCAGTTTTGCATGGTATTTGGCAGACTTGTTTAAATCTTGCAGTTAATACCTTCCACTTTGTTTGCTGTCCCCTCCCCCTATTATTACTCCAGAGTCAAAATTAATTTTATGTGCATTTTTTTAAAATGTACATTTGAAGCTTCTTTCCAATTGATGTTACTCCCTGGGAAAGGTGAATTGGAAACCCATTTGCCAGTAGCATGTATTTTTTGTGTTTGCTTTTGAGTGGAGAAAGTGTTGCATGTGTCTTTTAGATCATCAGAAATGTTTCCAGTAACCAGTATGGCTTCCATTTGTCATGTGTGTCATAGCAGCGTTGTACAAAATGGACAGTTAACGTGAACCTGAAAAAAGGTTAGGTGGTGAGCACACACCACTGGCACTGGACTACCTAGCTGACTTGTTCCCCTAGAAAAATACAGCAGAGCTTTGCACGGCTTACAAGCTTTTTTGCACATACTTGCGTGATGTCTGTGCTTTCTGGCTGTAAAGATAACAGGCTGGAATGAAGTTTTCTGTCACTGTTAAGTTTTAAAAGCATATTGGATTTAACACATTGTGGTCTGTAATATTTCAAAAGATGGTGTAAGAAATTGAAAAGTCAGCTGGTGGGTCTGTCATTGTGTCACTGCTGGTCAGAGCATTGGGAAAAGCCTACCTCCCCCTTCAGCCAAAAAAGAGAGGCTGGAGTTAGGGTTGGGTAGCCGGCTCGCAGCTGAAATAAAAAATCAAAAAAAAATCTTCAGGACAACCTGCTATGACTCCAAAATGGTGATCGTTTTCAACGTTTTTTCTCATAGCTGAATGAAACTATGTATTATGCCACTTGAGCTGAATAAAACTATGTATATTATGTCACTTGAGCTGAATAAAACTATGTATATTATGTCACTTGAGCTGAATAAAACTATATTATGATACTTGAGCTGGATAAAACTATGTATATTATGACACTTGAGCTGAATGGATAAAACTTGAGCTGAATGGATAAAACTATGTATATTATGACACTTGAGCTGAATGGATAAAACTATGTATATTATGACACTTGAGCTGAATGGATAAAACTATGTAAAACTATGTATATTATGCCTTTTGAAAAAAACATCGTTATATGTTGATGGAATACTACAAATAAGCCAAAAAAAGGACCATGAATAAAACAACCTGACAAGGTCTTTTAGAGTTGCATGCATGAATGACTAAAGGGTATGCAAACATTTTAGATGCATATACACCTTTGTGTACTTATCTCTTTATTATCTCACTCTCTTCCCCCTTCTCTATATTCAAATGTACTCAACTCGCTCATTAGATACAGATGCATGCAAATGCCTTTAAAACGGTCCAGTACTCCATAACACGCGTAAATCCAAGTCCCCCCAAAGCGTGGATTTTAAACCTGTGCAGTGATGCAGAAACTCTTTAAATGATATCAGATTTATGAATACTGGGACTTATGCAAGTGTTATTATGAAATTTAATTGAATAACTTGGTGCCTATATGCTCATAACTTCCTGCCAGGTAAACATGTCAGCCCATGCACTTTGAAAACTGAATTAGCAGTCGTAGCTTATAGAAAGTTTTAGGATTTTTTGTAGGACACTTGGTATCGGACTTGATACAGAAAACGATGTACTTCATACCACATCTTGTCGGAAAGTCTTGAAGTATGCCCTTAAAGTGAACCATGGTGATGCCATTTCCTTTCAGGCTCAAGTTAGCGTCAGTGGTCTCTTTAAATAGATAGGGAAACAAATACAGCTGCCAAAAAAAAGGGTGAAAGGGTGGCGCAGCGCTTAGTGGCGACGCGTTCTCCCGCTCTCCCCGGGGAGAGCAGCCCGAATTTCACGGAGAGAAATCTGCCGTGACTTAAAGTGGTATGAAATAAAATCTGAGCGCTTTGATTTGTTGCTTTACAAGATTCGGCGCTATATAAATTCCATACATAATTATTATTATTATTAAATCTGAAAGATTTAGAGTAGCCAGGTTTACTAAAAGGCATGGCATGCTTTTTTATTTGAGGTGATAGGAAAAATAGCCTTGGAAGATGAGTGGGTTTATTGAAAGGCAGAACTTTTTTTTTATATTTGATGTGAGATATGAAAAATTAGTGTTTGAAGATTTACAGTAACTAGGTTTTGTAACGGGCAGAATATATTTTTTTTTAGATGTGTAAAACTTACTAGAAAGGATTTTTTAATTGATTTGTTTTGGTTTGTATGATTTTTGTGAAAAATCCATTCCATACATTATTATTATTAAAGGGACTTTTGCACAACTAAAATGCAATGTTTTGGCGATCTTTCAAGAATTCAAAACATAATTATAAAAAAAAATACTTAAGACGCCCAACAAAACCAGAACACCCTCCTCCACCAACACATGCGCGCGCACACACACACGCACACACACACAAATGTTCCAGTTTTGGGTTGCTTTTTGTTCATTTAGTGTAATGGCAAATGGAATTTTTTTTTTCTACCTTAAAATGTCATTACTTGTCACAGTGACATTTTTACAAGGCAGGGGACACAACTTCTCCTGTGTTCTTGGGCTAACTATTAATGCATTACCTCTCTTGAACAGTTTTTAAAAAGTTTCTTCAAATTTAAACTTTTGTCTTTGGTCAGTCTTGATTTTATCTTGATCAGTTTAAATTCATCGAAGTGAAACAACTTAGTAAAAAAGGCGCGAAACTATAAACAAGCGATTATTTGTTGTTTTAAGCTGGGCTTTTTCTCATTCTGTAAGACTTTTCCCATTTATTCATTTATCATTGCTTTTATCATTATCTCCATCACCGTCATCATTACTATTATAGATTTTTGGACTGGAAAGAAGGGATATAGAGATAGCCAGGATACTGGTTTCAGGATAGAATAAATAAGTTATACTTCTTTGTTAATATAAAAAAAATCGATCTGGATGTTTGGGTTAAAATTGACTGTATACCATGTTGTAGGTCTACTGGATAGTCTGTGCTTGTTTTGTCTGCCTGTCTTTCTGTGTGCATGCATACATACATTCATACATACATATTATATATATATATGTGTGTGTGTGTGTATGAATATCCTGTGTGTGTGTGTATGTATGTATATTCATGTATGCATATCCTTATTCGTGGACACAGTGCACTTCATGGCATGTTTTGAAAAAAAAATCCCCACCTCAACATGGTCTGTCTTTACAAACTTTTGCTTGTATCTTGCAACGATCAACTCTTCTTGGGCAATCATTCTGAATTGTCAATATGACCTAGCCTGAGACAATATTTAGACAAAGTAAGACACAGAGAGAAGTAGGTAGGTAGGTAGATGGATAGATAGATAGATAGGTGTGTACTAGGTAGTTGGTAGGTAGAAAGATAAAATATATGTACATGAAGAATATCTACGTGTGTGCGCATGAACGCACCTGAGAGAGAGAGCATCCCCAAAGTCGTAATACGGCTACCTTAGTGGTAAACAGTCGCATAAATAACAAAATTAAAAAAAAGCAACATTTCACCCTTGGTACATCCTGGTGCTAATGTCCATTCGCTACACGGTGATTATGTAGGCAGTGAACATCACGTTATGAATGTAAAGGGGGGAGGAGAGGTTGAAGGGTGAAAAATGTAATGGATGCTAGTAGGTCTAAAACGTTAGTGTTACAGTCAACTTTCCAAAGAACAGCTGGCTGATGGTCTCTGCAACTTATGCTAGGACATGCAGCTGGGAATCGTATACAACACTTTGAATATTGGCACAGTCCTTTTTTCTCACATCAGGTATTGACCACAGAGAAATCTAACCACTATTTTGTAGACTGACCTAATATCCGAACAAATGCAACTAGCGTTTTTTGGCATTTCTAGGTGTTCATGCGTACTCTTTCTCTCAGAAGCACCTGACGCTTTAATACAGTGCACAGTAGAATCTTCCACCCGACCTTTGAACAGGGTAACAGAAAAATGTATGAAGTAAAGGTAAAGGCGGTCCCATGACCAATGTCGTTGGAGAGCGAGGCATCAGAGACCTCACTTCTCAAGGGGCCAGCATAATGAGGGCGGCGCCCATCTCCTCTCCCTCGCTGCTTTACCTTCCCTGACCCTAAAGAGGGCAGGTACCCAGTTACAGCTGGGGGACTGTACTGAAGGCAAGGCGCACAAGAGGCAACCACATTTACTGTATCATATAAGTAGTTCATTTCAGACAAAGCAGATCTGCGAGCTGGAAATGATCGGCAGACACTGGCAGTTTTAGGCAAGACATGCAAGAGGGATGCATGTACATACTCGCGTACGCATAAACAAATATACACGAGTGCAATCATGAACGCACGCGTGTATTTACGCAAGCGGGCGGGCGGGCAAACACACACACACACACACACACACACACACACACAAACTCAGAATTGTTCATAAATATATCCAAATGCGATTATAAAAATCTCATCACATACACAGATGCTCTCCAAATCACACATTACATTTTGTTGTTGATTTGTCGTGTTAAACAAACATGTTCAAAAGTACAGCAACAGTTCATGCTCAATATTCTGTACAATTGGATCAGTAAACATACTAAGTACATTTGCCTCAGGGCAATTTGGTGGATACTGGCTAAAAAAAATAACTGTACAAAAAAAAATCCCACCACAATGGTTTTTCCAAAAACAAAAAACATTTTTACATGTTCCAAATCGCCTTATTCAGAGCTGGCATTCAAATTTACATAAAATAAAGGGACTTCGCTCACATGGCTCTGAATACATGACTATTACACTCTGAATACATGTACATGAGAAATTGAACGCTGTGTAAAATATTTTAAAAAGTGCCTAGCAACGAACAACCCACGCAGTCGCAAAGGAGCAAGACGTCAGAGACCTCACTTCTCTAGGGGCCAGCATATTGAGGGCGGCGCCCATCTCCTCTCCCTCGCTGCTTTACCTTCCCTGTCCCTAAAGAGGGCAGGTACCCGTTGACGGTTGGGTGGTCTGGCCTTGAGTGGAACGAATTGCTACGGTAAGCAGAGGACTGCAGGGAATGGAGGAAGCTGGCTGCAAAATCTTCATTAGTGCCCCCCACGGTCCAAGGGGCTTCAGGAAAGTGTAAGTAGTGTGTGTGTATGTATGAACTGGGGGACTGTACTGAAGCCAAGGCTCATAAACCATCACCCATCCGCGATGTAATCGCTCTCAATGCTGTTTAATTTAGGGAGTCGAGGGCACTGGGTCTGTCCGTTGAGCTATCGCGTTCCCAGTGCCATGTGTGGTGCTTTAAATAACTCTGCACTGGAACCAGAATCCTAGGCTTTGGCTGGGGTAGTCTTTGAATAATTCTTCACTAAAACCAGAATTCTAGGCTAAGGGTGGGGTAGTCTGTTAGTTTGAGTGTTGAACCCACACAGAGATGTCCGTTCAAAGGGACATCACCCATAGACAAAACATGGGTACAGAGTTCATTCCCTTAAGAGTTCTTCAGGTGAGACTATGAACCGAGGTTTTGCGTGCGAACGCATGTGGAAGATTTTGTGCACACGTTTACATTCCATTCTCCTTTCGTGAAGGAGTAGGTCAGTTATGGTCGGTGGAATAGATGACACGAACATACCCAGCATGCATCCTGCTACTTACAGAAAGATGGGTTTCACTGCTTTTGATTTGTCCCAGACGCGTTGGCTGAAAACTGTATGTAGAGCAATGGTCTAACAGCTCCTCGAGGATTTTCAAAAGTTGTTGATTCAGCTCAAGTAACACTAGATTTGAAATGTTGTGCTTAAAGGTCAGAATGCTTTGGCACTGGTATTTAAGCGGTATGCCTAGCACTGTGAATTCTGTTCCTAGAATAAAAAATGATGTGCGTACAGCAGTGATTAACTGTACTTTTGAAAGAAGACCTAGATAGAATTATAGAGTTCTTAGGTAAAGATAGAATGCTTTCCATAGAATTCTTGAGTATAGATAGAATGCTTTTCACAGACTTTTTGTTCTCTGTTTCTTCGTCAAACGCGCATAGCAACTATTGTCTGTCGTATGAACGAAAAATTAATACGTTGCACTGCCGTTCAGTGCATGACAGGTCAGCCAAGTACATCCGACTTCAGCGTCGATTTAAAAAAACAAAAACAAAACTAGGCCTATACCTTTGTACTGTGTTGATATGAAAGAGTTAAATGAAGTATATACTTATAATAAATGATGTGTGTATAATTATATATGTGGCATTTTTTGTGTTAGAGGAAGAGAATTATATTTACCTGCAAAGGTGCACTTGGCCTGTTTACCTTCAAAGCTTGTGTCTGCCTGTTGACGCGAACCTGTTATCATTAAGATAGAACTCAAGACTGTCATTGCAAAGCTCATGTTGTTCTTTAGAGCCAATGCCTCGAGTCTAAGTAATAGACATTTTAGAAGAACATATTTAGCGATGGTGGCGAGGATGGAATACTTGAATCAGTTAAGTTGGCCTCTTCTGCCTTCAAGAAATGGAATACTGTGTGGAGTGCTGTGAAGAAACTGCAGGCTGGGACAATTGGAAATAAGAGTATTTTGTACAGGGTACTAAAGAATTTACACTGACATTAGAATTCTGTGCTATGGCTGCGAGTATCTGCTTATTCCAATCGGAATGCTGGTCGTAGCTTTTAAGACTACTGGTACTCTAAAACTAGAATTCTGTAAGAGCACTATCTTCCACACAGAAGTTAGATTTTCTGGGTTGTAAGAAAACTTGCAGACAGAAATGATAGTTTGGTGTGGTACTTTTTACAAAAACACACCTTGACGTATCAAAATTTAAATTCTACGTGCTGGGTTCTAAGAATAGTTGAACAAGCTTGGAATGCAGTGTGCGAGATTATAAGAATAATTGCACATCAAACTTACAGTACTGTGCATAGGATTCGGAGAATTTCACACGAAAACTGGTGTACTTTGCATAGGGTTCTAAGAATGCACATATAATTTGCAATATTATGCGTAGGCATTAAGAATAACTGTGCATTGGAATTGTGTACACTAGGTTATACAATAATTGCACACCAACATTGGAATTCTGTGCATAGGGTATGTAATAATTGCACATAAGAATTGGAATTCTGTGCATACAATAATTACACACCAACATTGGAATTCTGTGCATAGGGCTTCTATGTAATAATTGCATACAAGAACTGGAATTCTGTGCAAAGGGTTCTTAAAATAACTGCACACCAATATTGGAAATCTGCGCATAGGGTTATAAAAATAATTACACACCAAAATAGGAATTCTATGTGCAGGATTCTAAGAAAAATTGCACACCAAAATTAAAATTCTGTGTGTGTGGTTCTAAACTTAGTTGCACACCAAAATTGGAATTATGTGCATAGGAATATTAGATAAACTGCACACTAATCTTGTAAAGCTATGTGTAGGTTTCTTAGAATAATATTGCACACCAGCATTGAAATGCTGTGCATGAATTTCTAGGAATAAGTGCACATTGGGATTGAAATACTGTGCATACAGTTCTAAATAATCTATCGCACATTGCAGTTAACTTCTGTGCATTAAGTTTTCAGAATACTTCCACATTTCAGTTGAAATACTGTGCAAAGAGTTCTATAGCTAACTGCACGATGCTATTAGAACACTATGCACGTGGTTCGAAAAAGATGTTGTACATTTCAAATGAAATACTATGCATACTGTTCTAAAAAAAATAACACATTGCAATTAAAGTTTGTGCAAAGAGTATCAGAGTACTCCCAAACTGCAATTGAAAAACTTTGCATAGCGTTCTAAGAATAACTGCACATTGCAATTGAACTGCTGTAAACAGAGCTCTAAAACACTGCACATTGCAATTGAACTGCTGTAAACAGAGCTCTAAAACAACTGCACATTGCAATTGAACTGCTGTAAACAGAGCTCTAAAACACTGCACATTGCAATTGAACTGCTGTAAACAGAGCTCTAAAACACTGCACATTGCAATTGAACTGCTGTAAACAGAGCTCTAAAACACTGCACATTGCAATTGAACTGCTGTAAACAGAGCTCTAAAACGCTGCACATTGCAATTGAACTGCTGTAAACAGAGCTCTAAAACACTGCACATTGCAATTGAAATGCTGTAAACAGAGCTCTAAAACACTGCACATTGCAATTGAACTGCTGTAAACAGAGCTCTAAAACACTGCACATTGCAATTGAACTGCTGTAAACAGAGCTCTAAAACAACTGCACATTGCAATTGAACTGCTGTAAACAGAGCTCTAAAACAACTGCACATTGCAATTGAAATGCTGTAAACAGGATTCTAAGAATAACTGCAGAGCAAAATTGAAATGCTGTGCGTAAGGTTCTGAAAACAAATGCGCACAAAGCATATTATTTTTGGTGCAGGGTTCTCAAAATAACTACACATTGTGATTGGAATGTTGTATTTAAGATTGTAAGAAATGTTACAGTCTAAAATCGGAATGTTGTCCACAGAGTCCTTCAACTATTCCACACCCAAACTGGAATGTTGTGCATAGATAGGGTTCTGAAATTATTTCACACAAAAACTGCAATGTTGTCCGTAGATAGGGTTGTGAAATTATTCCACACCCAAACTGCAATGTTGTCTGTCCGCTTCTACAATTATTTCACACCCAAATTGGAATGTTTTTCATAAAGTCCTTCAATTATCCCACACCAAAACTGGAATGTCTTCCATAGGATTATGAAATTATTCCACACTAAAACTGGAATGTTGTCCAAGCGGTTCTAAAATTATCTCACACCAAAACCGGAATGCTTTCTCTCGACAACTTTGCCTGAGAAATGTAGTGCAGAGCAGAGCTCTTGACAACTGTTAAAGTAATGAGTGTTATTGTCATATTAGCAGAACCATCATTACTACATCATCATCGTCGTCGTCGTCATCATCATCATCATCATCATCATCATCATCATCATCATCATCATCATCATCATCATCATCATCATCAGTATTAGTATTATTGTGTTGTTTTCGTATCGTCATTACTATTTTGCAAAGTGTACAGTTTTAGTGCAGAGCACTTTTTTAAAAAAACTAGTGTATGTGCATTGGGGAAATTTGGTGAAATAGTACCTAAGAACAAAGTATAAGATCTTTGCCATAAAAACACTTACAATGACGTAAAATGTTCATGTAACACCTAAAAATCGTCATTTTTTCAACAGTCTATGACAGATGAACTTCAGAAGCCGTGAGGAAATTAAATCAACGATAATTTGTAGATGCAAAGAATGCCCCCAGCACCCCCCCCCCCCCCTAACACCAGCCCCCAAACCCCCTCCAAACAAAAAACCCAAACCCAAACCCACCCACCCCCTCCCCCACTCCCCTATCCTCCCTCACCCCCTCCCCCCCCCCCCCCCCCCACACACACACACACAACTACAGCAACAATAAAAGTACGAACAAAACCACAAAAAATCCCCCTCAAAACCCACTCTCACAAAAAGAAAAAAAAAAACCTTCCAAAATCTTTTCGAATGTTTAGTATCCAGACAAGGCGAAACCATCAGGCCTAAGACCGTTATGAACATTAAAAAAAATATAATAATAATAATAATCTTTTAAAAAAGAACACACACCCAAACAACCACCACCACCACCACAACAACAGCAACAAATCCCGGAATCTCTCTTGACTAAAAGTCTTCATAGACGCGTGCTCACTCTATCCACCCCATTGCTGGTGATGTCGTCGCCGAAGACGTCACTTCCGCGGCCACTGTCCAATGAGGAAACGGACTGCTTTCCGTTGGGGAGGGTGTAGATGTTGGGGGTGGCATTGTCGGGCTGTTTTTCCCTGTCGTCTGCTGGGATTTCCAGTTCTACTTCGTCACCGTCTGGTCTGATGTCCTGCAATCGCCATAGTACATGTTAGAGAGTGATGATGATGATGATGATAGTGGTGGTGGTGGTGGTGGTGGTGGTGATGGTGGTGGTGGTGTGGTGGTGGTGGTGTGTGATGGTGGTGGTGGTGATGGTGATGGTGGTGTGGTGGTGGTGGTTGGTGGTGATGGTGATAGGTGGTGGTGTGGTGGTGATGGTGGTGATGATGGTGGTATGGTGGTGATGGTGGTGGTGGTGGTGGTGGTGTGTGGTGATCGATGGTGGTAGTGGTGTGGTGGTGGTGATGATGGTGGATGGTGGTGGTGGTGGTAGGTGGTGATGAATGATGATGATGGTGTGTTGTGATGTGGTGATGATGGTGGTGGTGATGGTGTGTGATGATGATGATGATGATAGTGGTGGTGTGGTGGTGTGTGATGGTTGGTGAGATGATGAGTGGTGGTGGTTGGTGTTAATGATGGTGGTGGTGTTGTGGTGGTGATGATGATGATGATGATATGTGATGATGATGATGATGACGACGACGACGACGGTGGTGGTGGTTGTGTTGAATGATGATAATTATGACGGGATAGACGGTGTTGGTGTGGTGTGTGGTGTGTGTAATGATGACGGTGATTGTGAGGTGGTGGTGGTGTGATGTTAATGATGATGATGATGATGACGAGTGGTGGTCGATTTGTTAAGAGGATGTGATGATGATGATGACGACGGTGGGGGTATGTATGAGGATGAATGATGATGATGACTGACGACGACGACGACGACGACGACGACGGTGGTGTGATGGTTGTTGATTTTGTGTTTGGTGTTAATGATGAGTGTAATGATGAATGATGACGACGGTAGTGGTGGTTAATGATGTGATGATGACGATGATGATGAGGTGGTGGTGGTGGCGGCGATTTGATGAGACGACGACGACGACGAACGTGGATGATTGATAGATATGACGGTGGCGCGGCGGCGGATGTTGTGATGGTACGACGACGAGACGATTGATGGAGATGATGGATGATGTGATGATGAACGACGACGATAACAATGACGACGACGGTGGTAGTGGTGTTGTTGTTGAGTTAATGATGGTTATATGATCATGAATGGAATAGCTGATTGATGATAATGATGATGTGGTGTTGAGATCAATGATAGGATGATGATGATGATGATGTGAGATGATGATGATGATGATGTGGGTGGTGTGGGTGGTGCATGATGACAGTGTGTGGTGTGAGTTAGGGAAAGATTGATGAGTTGAGAGCGACGTGTTGGGTGAGTTAGTTTAAGAGTGGAAGATTGATTACGTGGTGTGTTGTTGATGTTAATGGTGGAAGACGAGACGACGAACGAGCAGACGGTGGTGGTGGTGTTGGTGGCTCTTGCCTTCCTGGACTCCACTCCCTGGAAATGGGATACCTCGAGTTGTGTTCCGTTTTACTTCTCAGACTTAAAACTCCCGAGGTTCACCCAACTGTGAGATCATGTGTACGCCACCGTTGCTGCCCACCATGAAGCAAGCCGTATTCCGACTTCAGGGAAGAGCACTGTGTGTTGGAGAGCAGTGTAGACAGGAAACAGAGTCTAACGTACCTTCGGCTTGGGAAAGTCTCTGTTGCAGCGAAGCGTTCTCCTCCATTTCGCTGGTAGGCAGCAGAAGAGCCGGTCAAAGAGAGGAATCAGGTATTTGGGGTCCACCTCGTCGATGCTCATCGGCCCTGAATCAGCAATTTAATGATAGAGAAAAGGAGGCACCAAAAATATTATCTAGAGAGGACAGAACATGTAGATACTGTGACAAAATAGAAGATGAATTTCATTTACTCGATGAATGTATTTTATATGATGAACTCAGAAATAATTTGTTATTAAAAATTCAAAACGAAAGACAAAGAGCACCCAAAAAAAACTGTGTACATAAATTAAGTGACATAATCACAGTTGATATATATATATATATATATATATATATATATATATATATATATATATATATATATATATATATATATATATATATATATCAAGCAGATATCATCAGATATGTGTATGAGTGTTTTGAAAAAAAGAGAAAAAGAGAAGTAGAATGCAACATGTTTTTCAGTGTACATCACTTTAAGCCAAAATAGATAATAATTATAAATGATGTTTCTGTTGTGTCAAATAAGTCTACATGACTTAAATGGCAATAAAATATTCTGAATCTGAATCTGAATCTGAATATCTCATAACTGATGTGGGTTGGGATAGCTCAGTGATCAGAGCATTCGCTTTCATCAAGGTGACGTTAAGCAGCATTGAGCGTGGTTACCAAGTGGATGGGTGACCGTTTGCGTGCCTTGGCTTCAGTACAGTTCCCACAGTTCACCCAGCTGTAAATGGGTACCTTCCCTCTTTTAGGGTCAGGGAAGGTAAAGCAGCGAGGGAGACGAGATGGGCGTCATCCTCAAAATGCTGGTCCCTGGAGAAGCTGAGGTCTCTGATGCCTCGCTCCCCAATGACCGCATAGATTATGGAACACCTTTACCTTTTTGCGGGTCAATGAGGAGTGAGGTTTCAGAGACCTCAGCTTCTCTAGGGGCCAGCATCTTGAGGGTGGCACCCATCTCGACTCCTCCCTCGCTGCTTTACCTTCCCTGACCCTAAAGAGAAAGGTACCCATTAACTGGGGAATTGCACTGAAGCCAAGGTGCAGGAATGGTCACGCATCCACGAGGCAAGCATGCTCAACACTGCTTCACGTTAGCTTGGGCCAAAGCAAATGCTCTGACCTCTAAGCTGACCAAACATTGAACTTAAAACATTATCCACGTAAAGAAGTCCATCGCACTGGAAGAAAAACAAACAAATATTCATACATTACGTGGGCACATGTTTGTGTCTGTGCGCACGCTGCGTATAT